>CM075985.1:22007667-22261144 GCA_038087875.1 Malacoraja senta | reverse complement strand
GCTGGGGCTTGGGGCTGCTGCAAAGGCATATGTAAATGGATCCATTCCGATTGGTCATCTGTGAGGATCTGGCATTGTGACATCACAAAATGGAACCTTCATTTACATTCTATTGCTGAGAGCTGTTTTTTTAACATTTTGAAATTTCCCCATTCCGTATCACCCCCACACACGTGACGACGCCCTTCGACACAGGCTGTGGGGTTGGGGGGAGGGGCTGGGGCTGGGGCTGCTGCAAAGGCATATGTAAATGGATCCATTCCGATTGGACATGTGTGAGGGTCGGGCATTGTGACATCACACAATTGAAACTTCACTAACATTGTATGGCTGAGAGCTGTTTGTTTAACATTTTGAAATGTTGGGGTGGGGGGAGGAGAAGTATTTTATTTTTAAAAAGTGTACATAAACATGACGAAATTTAATCAGGAGTTGCTATTCGTAAAGAAAAATGAAATCTCTTTCGAAATTGAAAACAATATCGGCGTTTCTGCGTGCGGTGTGGGCGTAGGGCGGTATCAAAGGGGCTGGGTGGCACAAGTCAAGCAGGCGGACGGACGGATGGACGGATGGCAGCCACAGAGTTTTATATAATAGATAGAAATAGAATAGATAGATAGATAGATAGATAGATAGATAGATAGATAGATAGATAGATAGATAGATAGATAGATAGATAGATAGATAGATAGATAGATAGATAGATAGATAGATATGATAGATATGATAGATAGATAGATAGATAGATAGATAGATAGATATCACATAATTATTAACAACAATTTCATGTAATCATACCCATATATAAATCAAGCGATAATTATTGATACATTTTGTAAAAAAAATGTAGACCCGATATACTTACATATTCAGACTAATTTGTTCATATTAAATATTTCTAGTCCTGAGATATTTTGCATGATAGAGCTTCTCATCAATTATACTTTATTCAATGAAGCAGAAGAGGTTTAAGAGGTTAGAATAAGACACGGACTTTGAGGGATATAAAGAAAGGAGACAATAAATGATCGGGGGCATAGATAGGGTGGACAGTCAGAATGCTTTTCCCAGGATGGAAAAATGAAAAATACTAGAGGCATAACTTTAAGATGAGAGACAAAGGAGCTGTGTGTCTGATGGATATGCAGGGAATGGAGGGACATGGCTTATGTGCAGGTAGATAAATGATGGTCTGGGCATCATGTTCGGCACAGACATTTTGGGCCGAAGGGCCAGTTCTTGTGCTGTACTGTTCTATGTTCTATGTTCAAATAAAGAATAAACACATAGAAAATAAAGTCTACCTTAGATACTACAGTGAAAAAAAGCAATTACATGTTTGCCAAACATTACATGGCATTTTTATATGTATTGAAGTTATTAGTAACGTGGTTATCACAAAGATGCTCCTGTTAAAAGCAAACACCCATTCTAATTTAATTCATTTTATAATTGACTGTAGGATGGCGTTAATTTTTGATATGCTTGATATGTTTTAAAACAATTGATCAGTTCTGATTCAATGCAATCGTCAACCTTTCTGGCTTAGACATTAATAAAAGCACTGTCAACACTGCGTGACAAGCATTCTTCATCGATAATAAGTTCTGATCAAAGCTAACGGTTTGAATCACATTCCCAAGATCGGCAGGAAGCAATTACAGTTGTTGACTGGCAAGGAATTCGACTAACGTTACCCTTCTCCTATGTTCGTTGGAAGCTAAGAATGAAACAATCTAAAGTTGTTACTGTGGTTTCAACTGTATAATCTGAATAAGATGTGAAAGGTTATGTTTAATATGCTGAAATTGTATTTAATGTGAGTGTTTTTCAAATGATCTCGCTTTAGAAAAGATGTCTGAGCACATTTTCTTTTCTATATTTTATCCTGCGTGGTTATGTTGACTGACCATTGTCAGAAAAAAACTGTAGGCTACTTAATTTCAGTGGAACTATCTGAGTTAAGTCACGAGAAGGGCACACCAGATCAAATGCTTTGCAAATGAGATCATATCCACATTTCCAGCATATACGAAGCAGGAAGCATTACTCCGAGATGTGAGCTATGATTGTAGAACTGTGAGCTGAATGACACAGACTCATCAAGTGCTCAGTGTTACAGAGCCTCTCAGACACAGGGCCTCCTAAATGAAAGCTTTCTGTCGAGGGGGGAGAGCGGGGTAAGCAATTGCTTCTTCCTGCTTGCATTCCTTACAGAAAGCAGCTGGATTCCTCCAAGACATTTTGACAAATCAGACCCGAAAGAAGTCTCCTTGGCAGTGGGAAACAATGAAGCACTGAGTGAGAAAAGGAGGCTAGTCCCGAGCTCTGGATGGCTGCATTGTCCTCAGCTCAAGTGGGTCTTAAGGGAACCTATAGCTGGAATGTAGCATGCTTGTAGTTTAAACAAAATGTTATTGAGACACCACAAAGAGATATCTTATTTCATTGCATGAGACATCATTGGAATCCAGCTGGGCAGAGTTGATGGAATCCCAGAGTACTGTGAGATACTGCTTCTTTTAGGTTGTCTTGCCATTAACGAAAAAAAATAACTAGCAGCTGAAGATTGCAAAAGATTAAAGACTTGACACATGACTTAGGCCATATAACAGTAAAAAATGTTAGGGGCCTGTTCTCCAAGAGAGATTGAAAGAACTTTTCACAAAAGAGACCAGTTAAAGGCTAATAAGCAATTTTGACGAGGCACGCGATTCCTAGTAAAATAAATCTTTGCACACATTAAGTTATTTTCCTCCTTCTAAACCTTTGCCCCATGAAATTAAAATTAAACAAACTGCTGCTGACAACTGACAGCCGTTAATTATGTAGGCTGTTAACTTTTAATTCATATACAATTTCAGAACTATACATTTATAATCAGCATAATTCATATCTGCAACGCTGTTCATGCTTGAACAGGTTTATAAACTGGCAAACGTTAAAACAAAAATACCATATTGACCCAAAAAGGATGGCCATCTCAAATTTCCAGTGTGTTTCAACTTGCCATATTTCATTCACTTAATTTGGTTGGTGCAAATGAAGCTTACAAACACAGGCCAATTCTATAAGAAATTTAATTTCTATGGAATTTCAGTGCATTCAATTCAGACATAGAAACAAGAGTATAAAAGATGCTTATGTTGTGGTATTGAAGTCATTTATCCCTGACAGGTTCGCTGCTTATTACTGTCAATTTCCCATTTGCCGCTAACATTTTGTGCTCATTCCTCTCGGCCACCTGGATTGCAATAACATACTTTTACTGCTCAAAATGATATGCACAGGATATAACCAAGGGCTCACATTTCCTGTTTGAAACACCTCAACCCAACCATGGGCGTAATGGCTTCATTAGTTGAGGCCTGCCCATGTGGGTACTCGAGCACGATTATAATACATACTTTAGCAGACATTTTTACACACTTTGCAACTTTGAAATATTTACAGCTTATTACATGTATTACAACAGCATGTTTTATGTGTCCCATATCCTCGACTCGGCCCTGAATTCCCTGCCTTCTCTCTGGGCCACTGCTACTGGTTTGCCTCCATGAAGTTGCCATCAAATTTCCCACTCATTCCCAGCTGACGAGTTCCATGTCAAAGATAGACACAAAATGTTGGAGTAACTCTGCGGGGCAGGCAGCATCTCTGGAGAGAAGGAATGGGTGATGGTTTCGGGTCGAGACCCTTCTTCAGCTCGGACACCCATTCCTTCTCTCCAGAGATGCCGCCTGTCCCGTTGAGTTACTCCAACATTTGTGTCTATCTTTGGTTTAAACCAGCATCTGCAGTTCCTCCCTACACAGTACAAGTACCATGTCAATGCTGGCAGCTTTCCAATTCAATCCTAATGATATCCAATTATGAAAGGTTTTATGCTTCCCTCTTGTGCCTTTGGTCAGAACGCTTTATTCACAAACAATGAACGTTTAACAAAACCCCACTTATGTGTATTCTATCTTGCTAGATCTTCACATACTTTTCATGTAATCGTTTTTTAGATCCCCATACTATTTTTACTTATGTTCATTAACTGCCTGTGTGGGTTTGTACCATAGAGCCTGATTCTGCCTCTTTCAGTAACACATGTCCTTTCCTAGATATATAGCCTGCCTTAATTTCAGGTAAGGAGCTTGCCATTTTATGAACCATACCTTTATGAGATACTGTTTCTGTGACGTACAAGCAGCAACTTAATTTGGTATGCTCACTCTGGTCTTGCAGCTGCTGTAATCTCTGGGAACATCTTACCTTGTAAAAGGTGACACTGAGCAGTGAAGAAATCCTTTTACCATTGTGATGTCTTGGCATGACATTTACTTTGAATGAGCCAGCTCTTAAATACCAACCTATCCTGCTTGCATATTCCTTGTAAACATTTTCATTCTGACTTTTAGGCATTTTCATCAGGTGCAGCTGCATCATGTGTCAGCTGTGGCCAGTTCATCACTTTTACCTCTGAGTCAACATTTGCTGATTTAACCTCACTCCATGGACCTGAGCACAACATCAAGACTGAGGTTCTAGCAGAGTCCTGAAATAGTCCAGCACTGTCAGAGCCGCTTTCTTTCAGATGAAATGCTTAACTGAGATCCTTTTAGGTGCCTAAAACTATAGGATTGATTAGACAGGCTGGAACTTTTTCTTTAGAGAGGAAAATGGAAAGGCGTCTATAAAATGACGAGGGGTCTGTTCACAATGGATAACGGGATGGTGTTCTCTTTGATGGAAGGAGTGAGGACCAGAGGTCACATGAACAAAGTAAGGGAGAAGAGTGATGTGAGAAAAGCTTTTTAACTCAGCATGTGTTTGGAATTGGAATGCACTACAGCTGTGGTGGAGATAGTTCCTTCATGGCCATCAAGAGGAAATTGGATAAGTGGACGCTGAGAAAAATTCTATGTCAGTTGATGGAGCCAAAGAATTGTTCTTGTAGGGAGCAAGCAATGGACACAATGGTCTGAATGGCTTTCTTCTGCGTTTCTTCTACAGTATGTTTCTATGGTGCAATGATCTCATGGTGTAATTTTGAGAAAGGACAGATGAGTTATTCCTGATATCGGCCAATACTTTGCCCTCAATGAACAATACACAAAGGTGATTATGATTTTACAGCTAAATGATCTGTTTTTAATAATTAGTCGGAACAGATGTATACACAGTCTGGGTAAGATAGTGAAGAAGCTATGACTTCGTACTCCAAGATACCATAATCCAATGCGGTTGGGCTTTCCATGTCGGGTCTCCGATGTCGTTGGGCCTAACATCGAGGAGCCGGCGGCGGCCTCCAGCCAGGACCAACCTGAGGGCTCCAGTCGCGGAGCCTGCGAAACTGACATCGGGGAGCTGGCCGTCTTCGGAGCAGGAAGAGCTGTGGTGGCGCACGGCTGCGACCCGACTTCGGAGCTTCGGAGGCTCCGGCCGCAGGCCCGGTGGACAGGAACATCGGGAGCTCCAGGTCCCTGGTGGGAGACCGCTTTTCGGAGCTCCGCAACGGCATCTTCTCCCGCTGGAATCGCGGGGTTTAAAGGACACAGAGCCGGGGCCTAACATCGCCCGGTGTGGCTTAAATGGCCACAGGACTTACCATAGTCCGCCGGGGGCTTAACATCGTAGCCCCAGTTTGCCTCGACGCTGCAGTTGGACTGCTGGACCGCTGGACCGCGGGGGAAGAACAAAGGGAAGAGATAAGACTTTACCTTCCATCACAGTGAGGAGATGTTGGAGATCTACTGTGATGGATGTTTATGTAAACTGTGTTAAGTGTGGGTCTTGTAATGTAAAAACTGTAGAAAATGCAATTTCGTTCAAACCTTCGCTTCCTTCGCTCCATAGATGCTGCTGCACCCGCTGAGTTTCTCCAGCATTTTTGTGTACCTTCGTTCAAACTAAGTTGTTTGAATGACAATAAAAGGCATTCTATTCTATTCTATTCTATTCTATCTTTCCTTATTTTTTTGCTGGGACTTTTGATAAAGAATTATCTATGTGATCACACATATATCAATAAAGGAATTATTTGCTGAGCATAAAACTGTCGGGCCACATGCATATTGAGCCCATGATAATCCATCTATAACTTCACCAGTAGCTTGGAGACAGGTCACTGCTGAGCCAACTTCACCTGACAGCACAGGGAAATCTGAATTTCAAGCACGAGTTTAAATGTCGTTTACTCACACAGTTAACTGGGCCCTACATGCTGCTTAGCTTTAAAAGAAAAAAAAGAACACATTGTTCATTTCTACTTTTTATAAAATGACAGCAAGTGGGTGGTGGGGTGGTGGGTGGTCCATTGGGTTTCTGTCCTGTCCTGTCCTTTCACCTCTACGACATCTGGGTTTTACTCCAGATAAGGCAGATGGGAAGAAAGTCTATTGTCTCTGATGACTGTTTGTATCCTGATTAAGATTGGTTTTGGCAGCCTTTGCGCAATTCCCTCTGGACAAAATAAGTCCATAAGACAATTCTGGCTTCGCAACATACAGTTAGAAAATGTAAAATAACTAAACAGTAAAAATACATAGGAAACGTAGATAACTATTATAATTGCAATTAAATACTAACATGATTTTGCTACATCTCCCGTTGCTTCATTGGATAACCTCCCAATGACACTTCATTATTAAAACTCGTACTGCCATACGTGTGTGTAACAGAGTTGGATACTAAGATTGCTTCATGATAGCATTCCACTGTATTACAGAGGGAGTTTCAACAACTGTTTTAAAAGAATGGGAACAGATGCAGTTGACAGGAGAAGGCCTGCAGCAGTCAGCACGTTTCTTCATTCCTCACAGAATGTGCTCAGGGAAAATGGGAAAATCATCCGAAGCTTCCATTTGCAAGGAAGGAAATAATTTGTCATTTTTTATTTATCTTGTTCTGCTGGGTCATGGTGCGCAGTTTGCGCAGCAGGGAGTGATCCTAATAAACCCACTGAGCAATTATTTTTAAGTTCAGCAGCAGCTAAGTCCTGTATTTCCCAGGTCTCCCCAAACCGTAGCTGGTCTCTGCGGCCACAGTGACTGCATTGTTCCGGGATGCCCTGGGATCCCACCTGTGGCACTCTGGCATCAGCGCATGCATGCATGTGTCTCCCTGCACAACTGGCATCGTAGGGAAACGATTCTTAGCTCAGCTAGCATTTTAGCCATTTAATGACTCCAATATGCAAACTGCAATCCTTACAGTAAATTGGGAAGATTAATAACCACCCAAATAGCCACATCATAAATGGATATATTTATTATTGCAGCATAATATATGAACATGTGTAAATGTTCTACTGATAATCTGAAGTGTGCAATGAGAATCTGAAATATGAACTCTGAACTACTCAAATTAACTGCACAGAAAGGTTCTACCTGCAACTTTCATCATTGTAACTAGGTCACTACTTCAATAGACAGGATAAAAGGCGAGATTGCAGTCTGAAGAAGGGTCCTGACCCGAAACATCACCTGTTCCTTTTCTCCAGAGTTGCTGCCCGACCCGTTGAGTTGTTCCAGTACTTTGTGTCTATCTTCAGTGTAAACCAGCATATGCAGTTCCTTCCTACACATTAATTCAATTATTTTGCCGAACAGTATTTTTGCACTTGCATAACAGAACATATGAACATGCAAACATATGAATTTGGAGCAGAAGGAGGCCACTCAGCCCCTCAAGCCTGCTTGCCATTCAATAAGATCATAGCAGATTCTACTCTATTCCCATCCATCTGTGGAACCTTTCACCCCTACATTATCCATACATTATACATACACTCCCTCTGTCTTAAATATATTTAAAGACTCTACTTCAACTTCTCATTGTGGAAGAACATTCCAAGAACTCACAACAGTCTGGAGGACAAAATCCCACTCCATTCCTATCATAAATAACTAGCCCTTCATTTTTAAACTGAGACCGCAAGTACGGGATTCCCTCACAAGACAAGGCATCCTCTCCATATCCACCTTGGCAAAAAACGCTAGGATCATCCATGTTTTATTAAAAGTGCTCATTTAAAATGTGGCGAGTGGTTATTAATCCTAATCTTAAACCTAAGGTTCAATACCAATAATTAGAGAGTGGTCCTGAGCTACCATCTACCTCATTGAAGACGCTCGGACTTTCTTTAATCGGACTTTACTAGATTTATCTTGCACTAAACATTATTCTTTTTATCATTTATCTGTACACTGTGAATGGCTCGATAGTAATCATGTATTGTCTTTCTGCTGACTGGTTAGCCTGCAACAAAGCTTTTCGCTGTACCTTGGTACATGTGACAATAAATTAAACTAAACACTTTTCACAGTTGTAACAAGATGTGCAATATTAATGGTGTATTCTCATGGTCTGGGCAGTGGGCAGGTGCTATAGACCTGCACGGGAAGGTAGACGCTCCCGCCCGCATGAGTCTCGGGCAGATGGGGCTCGTCAGCCTGGGAAGGCAGTCCATCTAGGAGAGGGAAATCTCTGATTTAAAATCTCCACTGCAATTTTGGAATGAAATTTTTGAAATCTTTACAAAGTTATTTAAAATAAGACTGATACCCAAAGCAGAATGGATTATCTTCGGAATAACGGAAGATGGTCCAGAACTGAATGTGTTTCAAAAGAAACTAATAGACTATGGGTTAATAACTGGAAAAAAGCTAATTCTAAAATTTTGGAAGAAGGCTCCAATACCAACTATAAACATGTGGATTTCAAATATGTTCGAAACATTACACCTAGAAGAGATAAGACTCCTCCCAGCAGGTAAACCAGATCACTTCCACCTGACGTGGTCTGCATTTATAGAATTATTACAAATATAGGGTGCAAAGGTACCTTTAAAAAAAAATTGAGGTCAGGTAAGGGGGGATGATAGTTGAAGAGTTGGTATGTCCCATTTGCGTAATGCTCATAAAAATATTTGTTTCTCTCTTTTTCCTCTTTCTTTTTCTCTTTCTTTTCCAGGGTCTATTTCTTAACTCTTTTTTTTTTTTTTAAATTTTGTTCTTATAGGGTCTTCGTCCTTTTTTGTTGTCACATTTTCTACACTCTCACTTTTTCCTTTGCTTTCTTCTTTCTTTCAATCTTTTCCTTTTCTAGTGTAAAAAATAAATGGAGTACATTAATTGTAAGAAGACATAAATGACGAGTACTAATGTATGTGGTTGTAATGTAATGTACTTCTAATAAATAAAATTTAAAAAAATAAATAAATAAATAAATAAAAAATAAAATAAAATTTTTTTTTTTTAAATCTCCACTGCCTTGTGGCCATATTCAGTCATGGAAAAGCCTCCAGGAGTAAACCTTACGAAAATCCGGAGTCAGCGCCCCATAGGCAGTTTGTCGTTGTCTACAACCTCGCTCTGGCAGCTCCTGCGACGGCGCTGGTGCCAAACTGTAACGGCCCTGCTGTTCCTTTGGATCGATCAGTGGTGTGGAGAGGGGGGACGTGCTGCATGGGCATCAGCCTGTCCTCCATATGACATCGCCCAGGCTTGCATCCGACCACACATCACCTGCAAACTAGGATGCATCACCCATGGTCAGTCATGACCGAGGGGGGCCTACATTCTCATGGTGTATACTCAAGATGCACAATACTCATGGAGCTGTTCTTGCCCAAAATAACCACAGCACTAAAACACTTCAAGCAGTAATTGCAAAACACTTGAATTACTTACCAATTTTAAATATAGATGGCTTAATAGGTGATGTCTCTATGCTTATCGTGCCATCTTCTCATTACTATGAGAGCATATAGTTCTGCTTTTTTTTTACCATCTTCTTAGATTTAAACGTAATCTCTATTTTTACAGGACTATTAATGTGGAGGCCTAGATTTATAATCAGAGACACAAGTTCAATTCCTGTCACTGCAGCTGTGGAATTTAAATCAGACTAGACTAAGTGGGACCCGTTGGGTCCCAGTCACACGGGAGGCCTGGTCCCCCAACACAACCCATTCCCCAACACAATATTCCATCACTTACCCATTCCCCCAAAGCAACCCATTGCCCCAATGCATTATTCCACCACTCACCCATAGCCCCTAACTGCGCATGCGCGGCTGACGGGTTCCTGTTGTGACGCCCCTAATCCCCCCTCCTCCCCTCACTCCCCCCAATCCGCCTCTTGCCCTCCCCCCTGCACGCACTCATTCCATCCCCCCTCAACCCCCCCCCATCCATTCTTAGCGGCTCTCTGGTGGCGCAGCCATTCCCGCCCATTGGGTTCTCATTGTGACGTAGAAAACGCAGGTATTACTGCGCAGGTGTAGCTGACGGATGTGGGGGAGGGGGTGTGGGGGAGAGGGGGTGTGTGGTGGAGGAGGGGGGTTGTGGGGGAGGGGGGTGTAGGGGTGTGTGGGCAGGAAGCGTGTGGGGGGAGGGTGTATGGTGGAGGGGGGGGTGTGGCAGGGGTTGTGGGGGAGGGGTGTGTGTGTGGGGGAGGGGGTGGGGGGTGGGGGGGTGAGGGGGTGGGGTGTGGGGAAGGGGGGGAGGGGGGATGTGGAGTGGGAGGGGTGTGGGGGAGGGGGGTGTGGGCAGGGGGGTTTGTGGGGGCAGGGGGAGAGAGCTCGGAGAAAATACTGGGGTTGTGAGGGATATCACAGGGGAGGGGGGGGCAGGAGCCAGCGATGGGGCACCAGAGGGGAAGGGGCTGGAGAGGACTCACAGCGGTGGCTAGTCACTGGTCGCTGATCGCTGGACCGCTGGTCGCTGGTCGTTCTCCTTCGCCGAGATCAGATTCTCCGCTTTCCGTTTGGCGACATTTCCCGGGCCAGGCCATTTCCAGACCCTCCGAAAATTGTGTCCGGTTGGAAACCTCCGCCGGCCATCCACCGCTCCAGTAAAGACGCAATGGCGCAGGAAGGGGCGGACCGTCCCGTGGAGTGACAGGAGAAAAGACCAATCCAAGCGGCACTGAACAGCAGGAGAGGAGATCGATCTGCTCACGCGCGATTTTTAAGATTTTTAAACCTCGCTAAAGTTTACATTAGACCACCGATCAGAACGAAACTTGGTGCAATCGCAACGCAGGAGAACGGTGATTAAGTTGGCGGAAAATCGTAGCGCTATCGCATAACATTTTTGCGCAAATAGAATGACCGCGCAACCGGAAAATAACAAGATCAGAGCTTTAGTTATGTATAGATAGATTATTAATATATCAGTGAAAAAATATTCTTTAGTAAATATGGGAAAACTATAGGGATATATTGTAAAAAAAAAATCTGGTTAGCCATTGTCCTTCAGGGGAGGGAATCTGTGTATCCAGACCTATCAATGTGGTTGATTCTTAAATTCCCTCTGAAATAGCCTAGCAAGAAAATCAATTCATAAGGTCATAAGTTGATAAGGAATAGGTGTAGATAGACTATTCGGCCCATCAATTCTACTCCGCCATTCATTCATGGTGATCTATCTCTCCCTCCTAACCCCATTCTCCTGCCTTCTCCCCATAACCTCTGACACCTGTACTATTCAATAATCTATCTATGCCTTAAAAATATCCAAGACTTGGCCTACACAGCCTTCTGTGGCAAAGAATTCCACAGATTCACTACCTTCTGACCAAAATAAATTTCTCCTCATCTCCTTCCCAAAAGAACATCCTTTAATTCTGGCGCTATGACCTCTTGTCCTAGACTCTCCCACTAGTGGAAACATCTTCTCCACATCCACTCCATCCAAGCCTTTCACTAATTCAATGAACCAGAGGGGGACCAATATCCTGGCGGGGAGATTTGCAAAGGCTACTGGGGAGACTTTAAACTAGAACGGTTGGGGGAGAGACTCAAATAGAGAAAGCTAGTAGACAGTGTGTGAGGCAGGAGGCAGAGAAGGGAAGCACTCAGAGCCAACATGTAGGGGGGGAAGAAGAAAAAGATAATAAACAGAGAATAAGAGGTGGTGGGTTTCTTAAAAGTGTGAGCAGAGAAACAGAGGGATGTCAAATGAAGGTACAAGCAATAGGTAGCAAGGTGAAAAGTAAAAGTGGTAGGCAGACAAATCCAGGGCAAAAATCAAAAAGGGCCATTTTTCAACGTAATTGTATAAGGGGTAAGAGTGTTGTAAAAACAAGCCTGAAGGCTTTGTGTCTCAATGCAAGGAGCATTCGTAATAAGGTGGATGAGTTGAATGTGCAGATAGCTATTAATGACTATGATATAGTTGGGATCACGGAGACATGGCTCCAGGGTGACCAAGGCTGGGAGCTGAACATCCAGGGATATTCAATATTCAGGAGGGATAGACAGAAAGGAAAAGGAGGTGGGGTAGCGTTGCTGGTTAGAGAGGAGATTAACGCAACAGAAAGGAAGGGCATTAGCTTGGAGGATGTGGAATCAACATGGGTAGAGCTGCGAAACACTAAGGGGCAGAAAACGCTAGTGGGAGTTGTGTACAGGCCACCTAACAGTAGTAGTGGAGTTGGGGATGGCATCAAACAGGAAATTAGAAATGTGTGCAACAAAGGTAAAACAGTTATAATGGGTGACTTCAATCTACATATCGATTGGGTGAATCAAATTGGCAGGGGTGCTGACGAAGAGGATTTCTTGGAATGTATGCGGGATAGTTTTCTAAATCAACATGTAGAGGAACCAACGAGAGAGCAGGCTATTCTAGACTGGGTATTGAGTAATGAGGAAGGGTTAGTTAGCAGTCTTGTTGTGAGTGGCCCCTTGGGCAAGAGTGACCATAATATGGTTGAGTTCTTCATTAGGATGGAGAGTGACATAATTAATTCAGAAACAAGGGTTCAGAACTTAAAGAAAGGTAACTTTGAGGGTATGAGATGTGAATTGGCCAAGATAGACTGGCAATTGATTCTTAAAGGGTTGACGGTGGATATGCAATGGAAGGCATTTATAGGCTGCATGGATGAACTACAACAATTGTTCATCCCAATTTGGCAAAAGAATAAATCAGGGAAGGTAGTGCATCCGTGGATAACAAGGGAAATCAGGGATAGTATCAAAACAAAAGATGAAGCATACAAATTAGCCAGAAAAAGCAGCCTACCAGAGGACTGGGAGAAATTCAGAGTCCAGCAGAGGAGGACAAAGGATTTAATTAGGAAAGGGAAAATAGATTATGAAAGAAAACTGGCAGGGAAAATAAAAACTGACTGCAAAAGTTTTTATAGATATGTGAAGAGAAAAAGATTAGTTAAAACAAATGTAGGTCCCTTGCAGTCAGAATCAGGTGAATTGATCATGGGGAACAAGGACATGGCAGACCAATTGAATAACTACTTTGGTTCTGTCTTCACTAAGGAAGACTTAATTAATCTGCCGGAAATAGCAGGGGACCGGGGGTCAAATGAGATGGAGGAACTGAGTGAAATCCAGGTTGGCCGGGAAGTGGTGTTAGGTAAATTGAATGGATTAAAGGCCGATAAATCCCCAGGGCCAGATAGGCTGCATCCCAGAGTACTTAAGGAAGTCGCCCCAGAAATAGTGGATGCATTAGTGATAATTTTTCAAAACTCTTTAGATTCTGGAGTAGTTCCTGAGGATTGGAGGGTAGCTAATGTAACCCCACTTTTTAAAAAGGGAGGGAGAGAGAAAACGGGGAATTACAGACCAGTTCGTCTAACATCGGTACTGGGGAAACTGCTAGAGTCAGTTATTAAAGATGGGATAGCAGCACATTTGGAAAATGGTGAAATCATTGGACAAAGTCAGCATGGATTTATGAAAGGTAAATCATGTCTGACGAATCTTATAGAATTTTTCGAGGATGTAACTAGTAGAGTGGATAAGGGAGAACCAGTGGATGTGTTATATCTGGACTTTCAGAAGGCTTTCGACAAGGTCCCACATAAGAGATTAATATACAAACTTAAAGCACAGGTATTGGGGGTTCAGTATTGATGTGGATAGAGAACTGGCTGGCAGACAGGAAGCAAAGAGTAGGAGTAAACGGGTCCTTTTCAGAATGGCAGGCAGTGACTAGTGGGGTACCGCAAGGCTCAGTGCTGGGACCCCAGCTATTTACAATATATATTAATGATTTGGACGAGGGAATTGAATGCAACATCTCCAAGTTTGCGGATGACACGAAGCTGGGGGGCATTGTTAGCTGTGAGGAGGGTGCTAGGAGGCTGCAAGATGACTTGGATAGGCTGGGTGAGTGGGCAAATGCATGGCAGATGCAGTATAATGTGGATAAATGTGAGGTTATCCACTTTGGTGGCAAAAACAGGAAAGTAGACTATTATCTGAATGGTGGCCGATTAGGAAAAGGGGAGATGCAACGAGACCTGGGTGTCATGGTACACCAGTCATTGAAAGTAGGCATGCAGGTGCAGCAGGCAGTGAAGAAAACGAATGGTATGTTAGCATTCATAGCAAAAGGATTTGAGTAATACTATGTATAAATACTGCCATTCTACCTGATCAAATGCTTTCTCTGCGTCCAAAGAAATAATTGCTAAGTCTTTTTCTTCCTTTTTATGTTAGTACATTATATTAAACAGGCGTCTCAAATTATTAAATGAATATCTTTTGGGTATAAACCCCGTTTGATCAGGGTTTATCAATTTACTAATATATTTGCTTAGTCTTCTAGCTAAGGTCTTTGCTAGAATTTTCTGGTCGGTATTTAGAAGTGATATAGCTCTATATGAACCCGGTTCCTCTAGATCTTTATCTTTCTTTGGAATAAGCGTAATAGTTGATTCTGCTAATGTTTCAGGTAATTTATTTTCTTTAAAAACGTGAGTATATAAATTATATCTCATGAAACTTTTTATAAAATTCATTACTAAAACCATCTGGTCCCGGTGTCTTACCATTTTTCAGCAATTTTATTGTTTCACCTATTTCTTCGATTGTAATTTGCGCTCCTAGTTCTTCTTGTTCCAAAAGGTCAAGTTTTGGTAGATTACATTTATCTAAAAAATTTGTAATTTTACTATCTTCTGTTTTGGTTTTTGAGGTGTATAAATTCTGATAAAATTGAACAAATCTTTTATTGATATCTTTAGGTAGTGTTAGTAATTCACCATTCTCAGATTTAATTTTATTTATAGTATTTTCCTTTTCCTGTTTTTTCAATTGACGCGCCAACAGCTTATGTGGTTTGTCACCAAACTCAAAATGTTCCTGTTTTGTAATTTGGAATAATCTTATTACTCTTGCCGAGAGAATTCGGTTAAGTTTAAATTTCAGTAGTATTATCTTATTATGTTTATCTATAGTGGGATCTTTAGCATTATCTAACTCTAACTGTCTTATTTCTTGTTCTAACAGCATCTGTTCAGTTTTATTCTTCTTATTTTGAAAAATTTCATATGAAATTATAATTCCTCTAATAAATGCTTTAAAAGTTTCCCATATTAAAGAAGGTGAGGTACCTGGTGTATCATTTATCTCAAAAAATGATATCATTTGTTGTTTCAAATATTGATAACCCTGTAGGTCATTTAATATATATGTGTTAAACCTCCAAAAAAAATTTTTTCCCGGCATTCCTTCAAATTTTACTAAAAAAGTCAATGGAGAGTGATCAGAAATACTACTAATATGGTAAGTTGGGTTAATTATATATGGCATTAATTTCCTATCCACTAAAAAATAATCAATTCTTGAGTATGTTTTATGTACCGAAGAGTAAAACGAGTATTCCCTTCCTGCTGGGTTAGCAGATCTCCATACATCTGTTATGTTAGTATTTTTTATATATGTATTTAGAAATTCACTAGTCTTAGATTTTGTATTACTCCTTCTTTGTTTTGCTGATTTGTCTAAGTAATATGGGAGAGAATTTTATTGCATGGGTGAAATTATTATATGATAAACCGATGGCAAGAATATTAACTAACAGCATGTTATCTCAAAAATTTCAATTATCAAGGGGTAATAGGCAGGGATGTGCTTTATCACCCCTGCTATTTGCCCTTATGATAGAACCTCTGGCTGAAAGTATAAGAAGCCATCCGAATATTCAGGGTTATAATACTAGGGACTCAAATAATAAAATTTCATTGTATGCAGACGATATTTTGTTATATATAACAAATTCACAAACGAGTATACCAAATTTATTAAATTTAATAGAGGAATTTGGGTCCTTTTCAGGATATAGAATAAATTGGAACAAAAGTGAAATTATGACGTTAAAACCTCAAGAATCCACACACTTATTGAAATTCCCCTTTAAAATAGCAACAGAAAAATTCAAATATCTGGGTATACAGATTACTAGAAAACATAAAGCTTTATTCAACGCTAATTTTATACCCTTAATAAATAAACTTAATATAATGATAAAATTTTGGAAAACACTCCCTTTATCATTAATAGGCAGAATAAATGCTATTAAAATGAGCTTCTTACCACAGTTATTATACTTATTTCAATCTATACCAGTATATGTACCAAAATATTTCTTCTCTAAACTGAATGCTAATATTACTAATTTTGTTTGGGATTACAAATCACATAGAATTAAAAAAAGAACACTTATGTAAACCAAAAGATGTCGGGGGACTTTCACTCCCTAATTTTTTGTATTACTATTGGGCAATACATATTAAGAATATAATTTACTGGTTGGATAGTTCAACTCAACAGACAGAATGGATAAAAATGGAGAAAGAGGATTGTTATCCTTGTAATATAGGAACAATCCTCTTCTCCCCGAAAAAAATGAACAATACAATATATAAGAAAAACCCAATTATACAAGATACAATAAGAATATGGAAACAAATAAAACTATCCTTAAAATTAAGAAACCTATCATTGTTAACACCGATAGCGAATAATCCTTTATTTAAACCATCTATGATGGATAAAATATATAATCAATGGGAAAGTTTAGGAATTAAAAGGATCGGGGATATGTATGAAATGGGAGATTTATTATCATTTCAACAATTACAATTAAAATTTAAACTGAAAAACACTCATTATTTTAAATATTTTCAGATTTGTAATTTTTTGAAGACATACAT
The DNA here is from genome assembly GCA_038087875.1 of Malacoraja senta. NCBI lineage: Eukaryota > Metazoa > Chordata > Chondrichthyes > Rajiformes > Rajidae > Malacoraja > Malacoraja senta. The sequence goes on along the minus strand of CM075985.1, from coordinate 22,244,182 downwards.
ACAGGGATATCAAAAAATAACTCCTGATTTACTAGAAGAAGTAATGAATATAAAAGCTGATACACAAAAATTAATAGCATATTTATATAATAGTATCTTAAATATAGATTTACCTGTGACCGAGGTAATTAGAGAAGAGTGGGAACGGGAATTATTGATAAAAATTATGAAGGCTACATGGGAAAAGTATTTGACATACATTCACAAGTGTTCGATTAATGCAAGACATAATCTAATCCAATTTAAAATTTTACATAGATTATATTACTCAAAAACAAGATTAAATAAATTTTATCCAAATATATCGCCCATTTGCGATAAATGTTTAATCCAAGAAGCAACTATAACACACTCTTTTGTTTCTTGTATAAAACTTCATGGATTTTGGAGTGATATTTTCGAAATATTTACAAAATTATTTAAGACAAAAATGGAACCCAATAATGAATTGATTATATTTGGGGTAATGGAAGACGGGAACAAATTGAGCTCATCTCAAAAGTCAATTTTTAATTATGGTTTAATAATAGCAAAAAAATTAATATTGAAATTTTGGAAAAATACACCAATACCAACGCTCAAAATGTGGATTGCAAGTATGTTGGATACCGCACATCTTGAGGAAATGCGATTCCTCCTAATAGATAAATTTGACCAATTCATAACGAGTTGGTCTCCATTTGTCGTCTTTTTGGAAACGTATGGTGCAAAACAGGTGTAAAAGCTAATTCGTGACTGCGGATGGTCAAGATTATAAATGATCTCCTTCTATTTTCTTTTCTTCTTTTCTTTTCATTTATTCTCTTTCTTCTATTTTCTATGTCTCAACTTTCTTATTTCATTCTTTATTTTTCTTTTTCACACACTATATATCTCACATTTTTCTATTTTTCATTATCTAACTTTTTTCTTTTTCTTCTTTATTTCAAAAAATTTTTAAAATAAGAAGCTGTACATAAAAGGTATTATGAAAATATGATTGTATACAATTGTACTTACTTCTAATAAAATAAAAATATTAAAAAATAAAAAAAAAGGATTTGAGTATAGGAGCAGAGAGGTTCTACTGCAGTTGTACAGGGTCTTGGTGACCACACCTGGAGTATTGCGTACAGTTTTGGTCTCCTAATCTGAGGAAGGACATTCTTGCCATAGAGGGAGTACAGAGAAGGTTCACCAGACTGATTCCTGTGATGTCAGGACTTTCATATGAAGAAAGACTGGATAGACTCGGCTTGTACTCGCTAGAATTTAGAAGATTGAGGGGGGATCTTATAGAAACTTACAAAATTCTTAAGAGGTTGAACAGGTTAGATGCAGGAAGATTGTTCCCGGTGTTGGGGAAGTCCAGTTTAGGACTGAGATGAGAAAAACATTTTTTACACAAAGAGTGGTGAATCTCTGGAATTCTCTGCCACAGAATGTAGTTGAGGCCAGTTCATTGGCTATATTTAAGAGGGAGTTAGATGTGGCCCTTGTGGCTAAAGGGATCAGGGGGTATGGAGAGAAAGCAGGTACAGGATACTGAGTTGGATGGTCAGCCATGATCATATTGAATGGCGGTGCAGGCTCGAAGGACCGAATGGCCTACTCCTGCGCCTATTTTCTATGTTTCTATGTTTCTATGTTTCTATGTTTCTATATTAGTGATAGATCAAGAATGCTTGCCAAGAAAGCTACAACCAGATCCCCAAAAAATGGCTGTGTGTGAGTTGTTCTCTGCATATCAAAATCTTTACCAAAGGGTTGCAGCCTGATGGTGTCCTGAATAAAGCTACGTCAACTTCAATATATGAGTGCCTAGTTTACATAAACCAAACTCTGCCTACATTTATATTGCATCCTTCACAGCCTCAGAAACTGCCATGCTATTTTGCAGCTGTGTAGTTATATTTCATTGCTATTGGTAGTTGAAGTACTACCAATGAGGCAACCTGAAGAAGGAAAATCAAACTAAACCTATTCATAAAAGATCAATATGCCTAATCTTCCACCAAGGTCCATCTGGATCTACCTGCAGATAACTCTGTAAGTGATCTATTAGCTCGCGTGAATAGTATTGTGGCCTTCGACTCAGGAAAACACTGGTGCTGTCACACCTGCACAGCGATGGTGGACTCTTCATGCATCCTCCCAGAGTAACGTCCACATTATTCCCAGCTCTCGGCTGGGAGATGCAGCTCATGTGTCTGTGGCAGGTGAACCTGCTCCAAGTACACAAAATATGTAGGAAGGAACGGCAGATGCTGGTTTTAACCGAAGATAGACACAAAAAACTGGAGTAACTCAGCGGGTCAGGCAGCATCACTGGAGAAAATGAATAGGTGACGTTTCAGATCAAAGTCTGAAGTCTCGACCCAAAACATCACCTATTCCTTTTCTCCTGACCCGCTGAGTCACTCCAGCTTTTTGTGTCTATCTTCTGCTCCAAGTACAGCCACCCATTCAACTGCAAGGAAATCAACGGGGTAGTGTTTGTTTTAAAATGTTTATGTTATTTTTTACATTTGCATGCACATATGTATGTGTGTGTGTGTTGTGTGTGTATGCTAACATATGTTTGGGGGATATGGGCTTTTTCCCTGTACAACAAATGAATAATTGTTATTATTTAATATTATTTTTAATTATTAAGATGCCTGGAGCAATCTTCAATATGTATGAATTGTTAAACCTCATCACAAAGCATTGGGGGAGAAGTCTGCCTGGGTGTTATAACTGTTCATGTGAGATGTCCTGTGCCGTATAATCCTGATTACGGCATCACTAATGTGCTGGGAGGGGAGTCCCAGCAGAAGCTGCACCTCAAACCACACAAGAAGCAGCATGGTTAATGATCAGACAACCCGCTATCTCGGCTTATGGGAAGAAGGGCCCTATGAAAGCCTTGAGAAGAAACAGCCAGTGAAGTGTATTGATACTCTTCAAGGACGAGAAGAATGTGATGAGTGAGAACAGACAACATTGAAACAAAGAGCTCTTGACAGGGTGGATATTAACAGGATGTTTTCTAGTGGGGGATTCAAGAACTGGGAATCTCTGTTAAATAAGGGTTGCTCGTTTCAGACAAGTATGAGCTAAAAACTTTACTCGCAGTGAATCATGAGGTTTTGGGACTCTGGCTCAAATAGCAATGAAAGTTCATCCTGAACAATACAGCTCACCCCCTCCATGACACACTGGTCAACCTGAGGAGTACCTTCAGCAACAGACTGGTTCCACCAAGATGTAGGACAGAACGCCACAGATCCTTCTTCCCTGTTGCTATCAAACTTTACAACTCCTGCCCCCTCTGTCGTGGGGTAAACTGAGACTGACTCCCCTCCCCAATCTTTGCACATGCCCCCAAGCCTTTCCCCTCGTCACTTAAAATTTCATGTTTCATGAATTTTGAGTATTGTGTATTTGGTGTTTTAATGACTGTTTGGCAGATCAATTTCCCTCCTGGGATAAATAAAGCTCTATCGTATCGTATCGTAAGTAAAGTCTGAATATATTTGGACAGAAGCAAGGGGGAAATGTTATGGGGGAGATCAGGGCCGGATTTAGATGAAGAGAGGCCCTAAGCTGTTCCACTTGTGAGGCTCCCCTCCCCCAATCTCCCTACCCCACGACTAGAGGAAGATGGTCCACCAGATTGACACCGATTTGCAGCCGAGCGTGGCCAATGAGATAAGGGGCTGGAAAGCTGTGCTTTATTTATTTATTTATTTATTGCCACTGCTAGTGTCGAGTTATTGGCTTAAAACACTATTATTCTGAAATGGAGGGCAACACCTCCACTCAGTTCGCAATAACCAACCTGATCTCCCGGTGGCTCAACACTTCAACTCCCCTTCCCATTCCGAATCTGACCTTTCTGTCCTGGGCCTCCTCCATGGCCAGAGTGAGGCCCACCGCATATTGGAGGAGCAGCACCTCATATTTGCTTGGGTAGTTTACACCCCAGCGGTATGCACATTGACTTCTATAATTTCAGGTAGTCCTTGCTTTCTCCCTCCTTCCCCTCCCATTCCCAGCTCTCCCACAGCCTACTGTCTCCGCCTCTTCCTTTCTTTTCCATGTCACCCCCCTTGCCACACTTGTCGTTTTAATTAAGTTCAAGACTATGGGGCTGTACATTGGCCATAAAGTTGCTGCCTAAAAGTGCCAGAGACCCGGAATTGATCCTGAATATGGGTGCTGTCTGTATGGAGTTTGCTCCTTTTCCCTTTGATCACATGGGTTTTCTCCGGGTGCTCTTGTTTCCTTCCACATTCCAAAGGTGTGCAGGAACTTATTTCAGACCCAACCCAAAACGTAATATTTTCCTTTTGTCCAGAAATTCTGTCTGACCTGTTGAGGTACTCCAGCTTTTTGTGTCTATCTTCAGTTTAAACCAGCATCTGCACTTTCTTCCTATACACACGATACTATACGATAGAACTTTATTAATCCCAGGAGGGAAATTGTGTGTGTGTGTGGGTATATATATTATACACACACATACACACATATATATTTATATAGTTATATATTCATATATAAATATACACCGTTTTGTTTTCTCGTTTATAACATTGTTTACAGAGTACTATGTTTACATATTCTGTTGTGCTGCTGCAAGTAAGGATTTCATTGTTCTAACTGGGACGTGAGAGAATAAAACACTCTTGATTCTTGACTTACTCCGCTAATGTGTGGGAAAGAACTAGTGTACGGGTGATCAGTGGTCGGCGTGGACTCGGTGGGCTGAAGGGCCTGTTTCCACGCTGTATCTTTAAATTAAACTAAAGACACCAAAACCAGAGGGAGTCTAAAGAAGGGTCTCTACCCGAAACGTCACCCAATTTATTCTATCCTGAGTTGCTGGCTGCTCCATGGAGTTCCCCCGCACAATTAAAGCATGGAATAGTCTCCACCCTACCATAGTTACCCAACCAGACGCAACTAAATTTAAGGTACCTCTTTTTCCCCCAAGAACCCTTTTTTGCTTAAGTCCAAGTCAAGAGTCAAGAGAGTTTTATTGTCATGTGTCCCAGATAGGACAATGAAATTCTTGCTTGCTGCAGCACAACAGAATATGTAAACATAATACAGAACAGGAGATAAAAGTTCAGTGTGTTTATATACCATAGACCATATATATATACAATAAATAAACAGATAAAATGCAATAGGCTGTTATTGTTCAGCCCTCTACCACCTCCAGTTTAAATTCCATTTAGAATATTTATGGAGGACCAGGAAACCAGAAGCAAGAGTTACTCCAGGGAGTTACTCCTGATCCAGGGTCAGGGAGTGATTCAGCGTTGGTTTTCAGCGCTGGTGGCGAGGCAGCGACCGGACAGCAATGGCGGCCAAAACTCCCACAATTCAAAGCGAGGGAGAAAGTGCCTAACGCCGACCAGTTGCCGTGGCAGTGCGCATGCGCAGGGCGGCCGATGATGTGAGGGCCGTGGTTGTGCGCATGTGCAGGGGGAGGACGTGCAGGCCGCAGCAATGCGCATGTGCAAGGCGGCCTGCCGTGCCGGCAGATGAGGAGAGAGCGGAGAGCGGAGGCCCAGATACGGATATGGATGGTGGGGGGAGATGGCGAGAGAGAGAGATAGAGAGGGGGGCCCGCCCAGAGTTGAAAGGCAGGTGTCCTGCCTTGGCCGGAGGCCCCCTAGATTTCGAGGCCCTAGGCTTCAGCCTATGAAGCCTAATGGTAAATCCGGCTCTGCGAGGCCCCCCTAGATCTCGAGGCCCTAAACTTGTCCAGCTTGTCCAGCTTATAAGTAAATCCGGCCCTGGGGGAGATAGGAATGCAGAATTGAGTTTACAATCAGATCAGCCATAATTTTCTTAAAGGTTAGACAGATCAATGAGTCTCTACTAATTTGTATGTTTGGGTGAGCAAGTTAATTTATGAAAAAGGATAATAGGGAAATGGAGCACAATTTTAATGAGATACAATTGCTGCCGTACAATCCTGCCCTAAGAACTTATATTTTCATCAACATTTATTGTCCAATAACTCTCAATGGTTTCCTAACTGTAAAAAACATTGCCCATGAATTTATGTGGTGTATTTCCTGATCTTGGTTCAACTCAAGAACATGGGAGTCTGAAATACATTTGAAGCATTCTCACTATTCTAAAGTATGCAGAAACAGAAATGTGATCTAGACCAGATACTCTAGTGCAATGATGTGTAGGAAGGAACTGCAGTTGCTGGTTTATACCCAAGATATAAATATTGGAGTAAGTTAGACACTAAATACTGGAGTAACTCAGCAGGTCAGGCAGCATCTCTGGAGAAAAAGAATAGGTGAATTTTTGGGTTGAGGCCTTCTTCGGACTGGGTCGACTCGAAACATCACCTATTCCTTTCCTCCAGTGACGTTGCCTGACCCACTGAGTTACTCCAGCATTTTATAGCTATCTAGCGCAATGATGTCAGATGAGGGACAAATATTGACTAGGGGAGTACACCAGGAGACTTTGTGAGATGCAGGGAAAAGGTCATAAGGGATAGAAGCAGATTTAGGCCCTTTGGCACTTTGGCCCATCAAGTCTTCTTCGCCATTCAATCTTGGTTGATCTATCACTCCCTCACCCTATTCTCCTGCCTTCTCATAACCCCTGACACAGTACTTCTCAAGCTGTGACATGAGAAGGAGGATTAGATTGATGGATTTGTCATCTTCTTTGAGAAGTACCAGCACACTCTCCCAAGGAGGGTCAGAGGCATGCAAGCTGTTCATGGGGCTAGCATCTGCTGCCTCTGGATGTGTGCCACCTTATGCTGCAATAGAGACTTTAGTGTGTCAGTGAGTGCCACGCTATCTACTTGGTTTTACAGTTGAAAAACTGACAGTGTGTGCAACAATGCTAAGTGAGTGCTGGTGCAATAGAGACATTTTTGTTCAAAAAATTGAGAATTTGATGCGGCACCACTGATGTTGTAGCATAAATAGGAGAAGGAAGAGAGGGCCTGAAGGCAAGACCTTGAAAGGCAGGGGAAGGAGGAGTGAATGTGGCTGCTCGGGAGACCTGCCTGGCCTGTGCTCAGGAATCATGTGTCCTAGGTAGCTGAAGAGAAAGAAGGAGCCCAGTCGAAAATTCTGCAAAGACGTTGTTACTGAAATCTGTCACATACTCCAGACACTCATTGCACACATTACTCCAACTAAAATGTAAGGTTATATCTACACAACTCCATCTATGGCACTGAACATCTAAGTTGTCCTAAATTATATTGCCTCCATATCACTCCTGAGAGCAGGGCCGTCTTAACAGCATTATAGGCCCCCGGGCAAAGCAATGCACTGGGGCCCCTACACTTCCAGTTTCTTTATGCCGAATCAAATATGCCATCATGCACTTGCGATGTTCTTCTCCGTTTTCATGTTCTACAATAACATTCTACAATACATAGATTAACATGGGGCCCCTGTGCTCGTGGGGCGCCGGGCAACTGCCCAGCGTGTCCCTGCGTTAAGACGGCCCTGCCTGTGAGATCGAGTAGACTTCAGCTAAGTCTCCTAGTTTGCAGCCACTGCTTTCAGGAAGTTATGAAAGCTCTCGACTTAATACGAAGCAACATGGACATTTGGTTTTGCTGAAACAGTGGGAAACATTGAATCTACACATGTGCCATTACAGGTTTCACAGAGAAACTCTGACCCATGAAGCTTTCTAATCCTGAGCGTTTAAACAATGACCAGCACAGAAATTGGAACTCCTACATTCTCAGGCCATCTCTCTGCAAGTCAATGTTCAGACCAAGAGGTAACCTTTGGGGAATGAATGTTATCCCCTGAATCCCAGAATCCAGGGCTCCAGCAATTACAGTGGGGTGCTCCTGCAATAAGAGTACAGGACTACCTGCAACATAACCAAGACCAGCATAATATAACCAGCATGGGACCCTAAGTACAGATCATTGCACTTCCATTAGAGTCGAGAGAAAGTCTTTCTAGATCTCGTCACATGCTATCGAACACAATCATAGTTATAGAGTAAGCTCAACTCAACCAAGATGCCCCAGCTTGTCCCATCTGCCTGTGTTTGAATCAAATCCCTCGAAACCTTTCCTATCTATGATCCTGTAAATGTCATTTTAATGTTGCTATTTTACCTCTACCTCAGCTACTTCCTCTGGCAACTCGTTCCATATACCCACCAGCCTCTGCGTGAAAATGCTGCCCCTCGTGTTTGCATTAATCTTTCCCCTCTCACCTTAAACTTATGCCCTCTCGTTCCTCTTTCCCCTATCCTGGAAAAATACTCTGCAGATTCACTCTGCCTATTACCCTCATGATTTTTTACATCTCAATTATATCACCCCTCAGCCTCCTGTGCTCCAAGGAAAAAGTCCTAGCTTGTCCAGCCTTTCCCTATAGCTCAGTCCTGGCTTCATCCTCATAAATGTCCTCTGCACCCTTTCCTGCTTAATGACATGTTTCATATAGCAAGGTGACCAAAATTGAACACAATACTCCAAGTGCAATCTCATAAATATCTTGTACATTAGTAACATAACACCCAACTTCTATATTCAATGCCCTGATTGATGAAAGCTAGCGTTCCAAAAGCCTTCTTCACCACTCTATCCAATTGCAATGCCACTTTCAGGGAACTGCGCACCTGTACTCCTAGATTCCTCAATTCCTTTGCTCTACAACACTCCCCAGGGCCCTGCCATTCAATGTGAAGGTACTGCCCTGGTTTGACCTCCCAAAATGCAACACCTCGCACTAATCAGATGGTTATGTAAGCACACCTCTTCCCTGTAATGTCAGGGTAGGTGGAGGATAATAAATGCAGGAGACAACAATGAGAGAGGGCTTCTTTGGATGAACTTGGTTAAATCTTCCTCACACAAAGGGGCAATTCACCATAAGTGATGAGTCTGATCAACATTCCAAACCATATTAATACATCAAATGATTATTATTCTGTATATCCTTTATGTATGTCCTTCACATGCCTTTCTTTGTCCCACTACTTTTACACCATTAGTTACAGTTCAGCTGGTGAAAGGCAGGGAGGTGGCTACAGATATCATGGACAATAGCTTCAAACAGCTTCTGGCCTAGGTGACCATTTCACCATATGCAGTAACAGTCTGGGCCAGCTCACGCACTGGTCGACTGGCAGGGTTGATAATGGATTATGTGATTATGAGAAAGAGCAGCTAATTCATGCTCCACACAGCTACTGCCAAGACCCTGAGTGGTGACTTGGTAATCCTAATAATCTGTTAGAGAACGGATGGCTGGAGTGCCATGTCACAAACAAAACCCCTTTGAACCCATGTCTAGAGTTATGGAGTTTTGTTTGACTTAAAGGAAAGAAGGGAAAGATGCAGAAAAGAGAATTGGAAAAAGAGAATGAGAAGAAAAGAGACAATAGAATAAGGGACAAAGGAAACAGTGAAGTGCAGAGAATAGAGAAAGATAAAGGGGGGAAAAAAGAGAGAGAGAGAGAGAGAGAGAGAGAGAGAGAGAGAGAGAGAGAGAGAGAGAGAGAGAAAGAAAAAAAGAGGGGAATTTCCCCAACATGTAATATTCAATGTCACAGGTAATCTGTTACTCATGTTCTAAAAATCTGAACTTTCTGCTTATAAACTCACCTAGCAAAGTTCAAAATTAAAAAATAGAGTAAAATAATGAAAGATATAAAAATCCACACATTAGAGTGAATTACGATGCTACGATAGAATAATATACAATAATGCCCTTTTCTTCCATGAGGCATCATGCAGAATCAAAGCTCCCAGGAGATACCTTGTCATGGAAATGAAAGAGACTAAATGGATCATTGGTTGTTTGTTCTCTCTCGAAATGACAGCTTCCCCGATCCCACCGCTGCCAGTCCATCAGTTGTCTGAAGCAGCAAGGCAGCCAGCCCGCCCAAACTGCTGTCACTTGTGACAAAACAACAGTCTAAAGCTGGACCACTTCGACCCGGAGTTGTTCAAGGCCACCCCTGTTCCATCTGCAACATACTCCATAAGCTGCCTTCTACCGATTTGGCTTCAGCTGCTGAAGGACCAAAGCAGAAGAGAAGTGGGATATGCAGGGGTGACAGATGGCAGGTGCTGAGGATATACACAGATGTGATTAATCAATGATTGTGCAGTTTTTTTCCTTGATGGAATGTACAAGTATGATTTTGAATGGTGGTTGGATTGATCAAGAATTAAAATCAAGGTGACAAAAAGATGATGCCACTGCCTTATCCCCAGGGTAGGGGAGTCCAAAATTAAAAGGCATAGGTTTAAGGTGAGAGGGGAAAGATTTAAAAGGAAGCCAAGGGCCAACTTTCTCACACAGAAGGTGTGCACATGGAATGAGCTGTCAGAGGAAGTGATAGAGATGGGTACAATTCCTTATATGAAGAGGAATGTTTTGGAAGGATGTGGACCTTGCACAGGCAAATGGGACTAGTTTGGTTAGGCAACTTGGTCAGCAGTTACAAACTGACCCAAAGTGCCTGTCTCCATGCTGTAGAGCTCTATGAATCTTTGAGAAGAAACTGAATATCAAACAAGCAATTGACATGGAAACCTGAGAACCACAGAAGCTGGAAATCTGAAATGAAAACAGAAAATGCTGGAAAAATTTAGATGTTCAGGCAGCATCTGTGGAGAGAAAAGTGGGAAACATTTCAGTGCCAGGATCTACCATCAAATTGTTGAAACCTAAAGGGAGCCATAATTTAGTTTAAAGCACTTTGTTACCTAAGATCTTCTCTTTGAGCGGAGCTCCTCTGTCCTGTCGTATATTCAGTAGTTGATTGCAAACTGAGAGAACGGATAAGGTTTAACGGATGTCCCATGGGATTTGTTTAATTCAGAGATACAGCATGGAAGCAGCCCCTTTGCCACATCGAGTCCACGCAGACCATCGACCACCTGTTCACACTAATACTGTGTTATCCCACTTTTGCATCCACTCCGTAAACACTCGGGGCAATTTAGAGGCCAATTAGCCTACAAACCCACACGTCTTTGGGATGTGGGAGGAAACCGGTGGAAACCCACATGGAGAACGTGCAAAGTCCGCACAGACATCACCCGAGGTCAGGATCAAACCCGGATCTGTGGCGCTGTGAGGAAACAGTTCCACCAGCTAATAACCAAAAGCCAATAACAAAGTGTACGAAGGAACTGCAGATGCTGGTTTAAACCGAAGATAGACACAAAATGCTGGAGTAACTCAGCGGATCAGACAGCATCTCTGGAGAAAATAACAGGTGACATTTCGGATTGTGACCCTTCTTCGGACAGGGTCTCGACCTGAAACATCACCTGTTCCTTTTTTCCAGATATGCTGTCTGACCCGTTGAGTTACTCCAGCTTTTTGTGTCTATCTTCGCCAATAACAATGTGACCTTTGCTGCAACAGGGTGAATGGGCAAAGCCCAACACTGTGGCTGGAATTCTGACTGCAATAGGCGACAGATCTCATTGACCACCTCCTTGATGAGTTGTAACTCCCAAGCACATTATCCTTTATCAGGTGGACTTAGGACAGTTACCCATGAAAGATTCTTCAAAGATAGGTTCTCTCCCCTTCTAGTAAGGTTTCCTTACATTCAGGCCACATTTTCCTGATTCCAGCATGCTGATGCCTCAACTCAGCAAAAACCAAAGTCTTCATTTCATGGCATGATGATATCAATTGGAAACAAATATCATAATTTCCTTGTTAATGTAAATATATCACCATACCTATGAGCTTTCAGATCCCCCAGTCAATGCCCAAGAAACCAGCAAGTAATTGAGTACAACCTCAAAAAGTACAGGCTAGGTCTTCCATTTGCTTGGACTAGTTTTCCTTCACATGATAGACATTGTGCATTAGCTTCAAAATGCTGGAGTAACTCAACAGGTCAGGCAACATCTCTGGAGAAAAGAGATGGATGACATTTCAGGTCAGCACTCTTCTTCAGACTGAAAGTAGGGGGTGTGGGGGTGGAGGTAAGAAAAGACCAGGACCAATCAGGGCCGGCCACAAATGACCTCAGGCAGGTTTGTGCCTGGTAGGCCCATTGTTGGCTGGGGAAGGTGTGATCTCAAGAGGAATAAAATGTGGAGAACTGTGGAACTGGTAAAATTACTACCCTACCTGAAACGTCACCCATCCTTTTTCTCCAGTGATGCAGCCTGACCTGCTGAGTTATTTCAGCATTTTGTGTCTATCTTTGGTATAAACCAGCATCTGCAGTTCCTTGTTTCTACGACGTGCATTAGCTTGACAGAAATGGTCAAATTAGGCAAGGCAAACATAAAATAAGCATTGCAGGAAGGATTAACTTCACCAGGTCCTTGCTCTGCAGTTTGTTCCACAATGCACATAACCACACCTTTCAGGAATCTGCACGCAACCTTGCCTCATGGAACACCACAGACAGGAAATTCTGGATAGATTAGTTCCTTTATTGATGAAAGAAATGGCGCTAAAGCAGCCAAGTTCAAGGGCATAATGTTTTTACTTTCTGAACTTCCCATTTCTGATTTAATCTATCCTGTTTCAGATCAGCCTGAAGAATCCTCTCACAGTGTGTTATTTATTTTATTTTCAAGGTTGAGGGAATCAGTTCCCATTCTCCGGCCTTTGATTTTGGTGTGAATTGCAATCATTGTGTGGAGGAAACATTTTATTAGCAGCCACTCTTGCAGTTTCCCTGCATTAAACAATCTTGGGAAAAGAACATCCCTAAATAAGTGAATGTTCTTTTCGGTACTGCATAAAGGAAGTTGATTTGTGTACAGTTTTGTATTGCGTACAGAACTGTATTGCGTACAGTTTTGGTCTCCAAATCTGAGGAAGGACATTATTGCCATAGAGGAAGTGCAGAGAAGGTTCACCAGACTGATTCCTGGGATGTCTTATGAAGAAAGACTGGATAGACTTGGTTTATACTCTCTAGAATTTAGGAGATTGAGAGGGGATCTTATAGAAACTTACAAAATTCTTAAGGGGTTGGATAGGCTAGATGCAGGAAGATTGCTCCCGATGTTGGGGAAGTCCAGGACAAGGGGTCACAGCTTAAGGATAAGGGGGAAATCCTTTAAAACCGAGATGAGAAGAACTTTTTTCACACAGAGAGTGGTGAATCTCTGGAACTCTCTGCCACAGAGGGTATTCGAGGCCAGTTCATTGGCTATATTTAAGAGGGAGTTAGATGTGGCCCTTGTGGCTAAAGGGATCAGAGGGTATGGAGAGAAGGCAGGTACGGGATACTGAGTTGGATGATCAGCCATGATCATATTGAATGGCGGTGCAGGCTCGAAGGGCCGAATGGCCTACTCCTGCACCTAATTTCTATGTTTCTATGTTTCTATGATTTTACTGAGAGTGAAATACAACATCAATCATTTCTGGGGCATTTCATGTCACTCTGGAAATCTGAGCTTGCACTTGCAGACACAATGGACCTTTCCTTTTGCCGGGAGCGAGATCCATGTCAGCTGAAGGCAAGATAATGTTGTATCTCACACACATTCATTTTGATTTATCAGAGGAGAAATTAGATCAAGTTGTCCCAGGACTGTGGACAATCAGAGCTTCACAACAGAGTGCTGCACTGGGACCCTATAGGACCTTTATTTATTTCCATTACTTTGGATCTATCCCCACTTCCCAATCTTAATCCTGGCCAGTGGATCTCAAGACCCAGCCTCATGACAGAGGCACTGATCTGCCCATCCATCACCCTGCGCCCCCACCCCTCCAACCCTGATGTTGCTTGTGGAACCTCAACCCGCACCATCCATGTACCTCTTTTTTGGAGCTGCTGCATGGAAACAGGCCCTTCAGCCCACCAACAGGCGCTTCAGCCCATGCCGACCAACAATCACCCATATACTAGTTCTATCCTGCACACTAGCGACAATTTTACAGAAGCCAATTGACTTACAAAACTGTGCGTCATTAGAATGTGGGAAGAAACCGAAGCATCTGGAGAAAACCCACATGGTTACACAGAGAACGTACAAACTCCGTACGGACAGCACCCATAGTTAGGATTGAACCCAAGTCTCTGGTGCTGTAAGGGGCAACTCTACCGCTGCGCCACTGTGCTACCCTTGTTTGGCCATAGAATGCCAAGCCTTCGAATTCAGCCTCCATCCCCAACTCGTTGGACCTGGCCTCAGTCCCAGCTGGCAAACCTTCAACATGAAAATATGCAACTCCCACTCAGTAGTGCCTCAAGATATTTTTCTTTTGCTTTGTTAAGTTTTAATTTCATTGGATCTCTTTCCTGCATTTTTGGTGCTAGCTGTTTAACTCCGTGGTCATAATTTTTCATGCCTAGTCTGTGAATGCTAGTTTTTAAACCCTGGTATGTGGGTAAAATTATTTTTCCGTCATAGTTTTATTTAAGTTCCTGTGGCATGCTGGCTCTCCGTACATTTACAGTGCAATATAATATAAGCAGGATGCACCAGTGTCCATTGCCTTGTGTCCATGGATTTCCCATCAAATCCTTTTTTGAAGAACAAATATCATAGCATTCGGTCATGGAAAGGATAGGGCACCAAAGCATGACCGTTCAGCCTATCAAGTCCATGCTGGCTCTATGGAAGCACAAAGCAGCTGGTCCCACTCTCGCACTCTCTTACGCAGCCATAGAATCATGCAGCAGGGAATTCCCGGTACCCAGTCTTCTCGATGTGGACTCTTGTATATCGGCGAGACCAAGCGCAGGCCGGGCGACTGTATCGCTGAACACCTGCGCTCAGTCCGCCTTGGCCTATGCGATCTCCCAGTCACCAAACATTTTAACTCCCCTTCCCACTCCCATACTGACCTTTCTGTCTGTCCCCCGCCAACAATGGACCATTGTGGGTTCCACCTTTCCTGGCTCTGCTTTGTTCTGTATGCTCCTATACCTCCAGTGTCCCCCTCCCTGATTCTCAGTCTGAAGAAGTGTCTCAACCCGAAACGTCACCTATTCTTTTTCTCCAGAGATCCAATGAGTTACTCCAGATTTTTGTGCCTATCATCAGCTGGGAAACAACTTGCCAATGTCGACCAAGATGCCCCATCTATGCTCACCAGCCCATGTTTGGTCCATATTCCTCTAAACATTTCCTTTCCATTAACCCGTCCAAATGTCTTTTTAAACGTAATGATAGTTCCTTCCCAACTACCTCCTCTGGCAGTTCTTTCCACATACCCATCATCTTCTGTGTGAAAAGGTTGCCACTCAGGTTCCTATTAAATCTTTTCAGGCTAGCCCTGAAAACTATTTCTTTTCAGAATCTTGTCCCTTTTGAATCCAATTGTATTCCTCCACTCCTACCCCTGGCAACGCATTCCATATCCTCACCACTCATTATGTTAGAAACATTTTCCTTGTGTCACTTTTAAATCTTGTGCCAACCAGCTTCAATCTATGTCCCTGTGTTCTTGACTACTCTCTCAACGACAACGGCTTGTCTCTATTTGCTCAGTTTATACCCTTTGTAAAAAAATAAATACCTCTATCCTATCTTGACATATCATCCTTTAACAAGTCCAATACAAAAACAGATGATCCATTCCTTGCCCTGTTAACTATAATTAACAATAAAATTAATTACCACTTTCAGCTACATTAGTTAACATTTACCTTCGGCTAAATTACCTATTGTCTACTCCCCACTAGACACAAGTTGAAACACGCTTGTTACATGGCGGAAAATGCCTTCTTATTGTGCAATACTTTTAAAATGCTATTACATCTTTTCAAGCGATTGATAACAGGGCATTCAACAAGTTCACAATACTTTGTATAATTTGGCTACCCTCTCCATATTCAAGTAACAGAAAGGCACTTTCTGTAAGGCTTAATAATTCTCCATAATTCTTAAGCAGGATTTTCCCAAGTTTGCATTGATACTTTTCAGGTTCCTCTGTTGTAGAACAGCTGCTGCCTGATACCAGACGTGGTCCAATTTGTTTCCATTGCAACCCAAGCACATTTGTGAACAAGCTTTGTTAATACTAAATGAACAAGTCCTTTTGGATCTGCTCTTTGCCAGAGGTTTCCAGTTAACTGGGTTGCTTGCTCTCATCAGCAGTGAATATAACAGAAAGCAATTTTCTAACAAATGCTATTCTGTGCTTAGAACAACCGTAATGAAAGCCCAGATCTCTAAGAAGCTCTTTATAAACACACTCTCTTCAGCTTCCCCTGTGCTGATTTCATGAAGGCGATTGGCCTGAAAGCCACAGCTCAGAGAGGAAGCCAAGAGGGCCGACCGGCTTGTAACAAATCAGCTCTCTCAAGCAGAGTCTCATTTACTTAGGAGAAAAAAACAGACTTAAAAGGGAATATCGCTGAGCTTTTTAAAACAATGATGTGATCGAATAATGTCCAGGCAGTTATGTAGGTCACCATATTCTTTGACTCACACCTGCGGTTTGTTTTTCTGTCCGGGCTCCACTTCTGGGGGCAGTGTCGCCATCTCCTGCACCACCACTCTGTGCAAACTGGGCAACGCTCCGTAACACTCCTTCATCCCCTCCCCCTTCAAACTTGCCTGAAGACTTGTACAAAAGCTTGGTGCACTGATCTGTGGCTTTACACAGCTTGGAAAAATGGAAGAACAGTGTCAGGGGAAAGTTTAGCAATCATGAAAGAGATGAACATGCGCACTTAAACCAGCAGGTGAAGGGAATTCCAACTTCAGTCAGGGACTAAAAAGGAAGCACAATTTCCATCTTTGCAGACTTTGCATTCTCTCAATCTCTCCTGCTGCCAACGCCAATAGTGGAGAAAAGAGCACAATTTCTGGTCCATATCGCTCTCCCTACCCTTCATTCTTTAGCCAGTCATATAGAAAGCCAGAACTGTACCTTCCCCATCTCAAAGTGTATCCATGTGACAGCAGCTGAAAAATGTGTTTACTTATATTTGAAATGGACACCAAATCTTCTTTTCCATTGCCCTGTAATTGGCTTACTTTGGGACACTTTGATCTGAGGTGCACCTTCTGGGGCAGAATGCTGAGATGCAATGCTCCACTCTCAAGCAGAGTCTCAAGTACAGAGACAGAATAAGTAACTTTGTGGAGTGGAGTGCACTCAATAACCTCCATCTTAACACCGCAAAAACCAAGGAGATAGTTGTGGACTTCAGGAGGGGGAGGAGGAAGACTCAAGCAACACCAATCACCATTAAGGGCACTGAGGTGGAGGTGGTCGCTAACCACAGGTACCTTGGTGTGCAGCTTGACAGGGAGCTGGACTGGAAGTGTCATATGGAGGCGGTGTACAGGAAGGGACAAAGCCGACTGTATTTTTTAAGGAGGCTGAGGGCATTTAACATCTGCCAACCCCTACTGTGCAGTGTCTATCATTCAGTGGTGGCCAGTGCTCTGTTTTTTGCGGTGGCCTGTTGGGGAGATGGCGCTCGCATAGCGGACAAAAACAGACTGGACAAACTGATCAGGAAGGCCGGCTCAGTGGTCGGGGCTGAGCAACGAACGGTCCAGCAGGTGGCAGAGGCCAGATCTCTGAAAAAACTGGGTTCTATAATGACCAATCCCACTCACCCACTCCATGCCCTGAAGGTGATCAAGAGCAGCAGCTTCAGTCAGAGACTGATTGCACCAATGTGCAAAACGGAGAGACATAGGAAGTCCTGTTTACCAGCTGCGATAAGGTTATACAATGCGCATAAATAACTGCACTTTTTTAAAATTAATTGTATTTTAACTTGTATTTTAACTTGTATTTTAACTTGTATTTTAACTTGTTAAGTATGGAAGCTATTTGTGGTGTTATGTATGTCTTGAAGCTGTCGTGGCATTGTAATTTCCTGCAAAGGATTATTAAAGGTATATCTCTTATCTCTCCACTGGGAGATTTGAGGCTTTGGCTAATGAGGAGGGCAGCACCAGAACACATCTACCATTGCAACAGTATTCATAACAGTGGGTTTATAGTTTAGTGTTTAGAGATGCAGTGTGGATACAGCCCTTTCGACCCACTGAGTCCATGCTGACATCGCACACCCGTACACTAGTTCTATGCTATCCCACTTTTGTATCTTACACTCTAGGGGCAATTTACAGAGGCCAATTAACTTACAAACCTGCATGTCTTCGGAATTTGGGAGGAAATTGGAGCACCCGAAAAAAATCCAAGCAGTCACAGGTAGAACGTACAAACTCCGCGCAGATATGACCTGTAGTCAGGATTGAACCCGGATCTCTAAGTCTGATAGTTTTGACCAGGTCTTGGGATCAGGCTCAGAAATCATGGGAACTGATATCAAAATCAAGGCCGCGGTCAGGACAAAGGATTACGGGGTCAGGGGTATGGGATCAATCACAGATGCGGGCTTTGGGCTTTGGCTGAAATTAGGGGTGGGATCACAGTACTTGGGTCAGGAGATCACAGGAGCTGTGATCCACAGGCATGGGAACCAGTAACAGCAACAGCAAAAGTCAATAGCCGGAAATCAGAACTGCTGAGAATCACAGAACACTAATTCTTAGATTCTTACTTTCCTTTAGACTTTGAACTTTAGATATATTACCCATTATTTATATTTCTTTCCACCAGTTAGCATCCAAGTCATTCTATGACCTTGTTCTTTGTCCCATTCATTATCCCATAATCTATGCACCTTCCAACCATGTGTTAAATATGACCAGCCTTGAATATCAATAAAAGCACAATAATCGGTGACTTTGACCACCCACCTAGAAGGTGCAGTATATAATTATTTAATCTGTAATGAAATGAGTTTTCTTCTAAAACACATCTAGGATTATTTTCTGGCTTAGGAAAAATACATCACTGTATCTGGAAATGAAACAAGGGAAGTGGATATAAGAGTACATCATGAAAGTAGCAGCTACACCATAATATAAAAATCAAAACAGAGAAGGAACGATCAAATCTATATATGTTTGACTGGCAAAAAGCCAGTTTCCAATCACATGAAAAGGGAACTATCCAGATATAGTGGAAAGAAAAATTGGCAGAAAAGTCGATGTATAAGCAATGGCAAATGTTCAAAGATGAGTTGTTTAGGAAACAGAATCGAAATTGTCTCATAAGGATAAGAAAGTTACTAGAACAAAAGATAGAGTTACCTGGATACGTAAGAAATGTAAAATTATATATAAAGCAGAGGCTTATTGCAAATATTGCTTCATGTTTATTGTACAAAATAATGGCGGAGGCGGAAGATGAAGGGGAAAAGGTTAGTGGTTGTGAACGATCTGCTTGATCACCTCCCTTGCCCTCAGAAAATGCCCAGATGTATTTTGGTAAGTGGGACATGGCAACCTCAGAGCACGGAAGCCGAGGGGCAGTGACGGGGAGCAACAGACAGTGTGGTTGCAGTGATCATGGGTCGTGGTGTGTGTGGAGTTGGATGCTGGAGGTCTTATATGAGCCGGGTGAGGGAGCAGATCCAGTGCAGACTGTAGATGGACACAAAAGGCTGGAGTAACTCAATGGATCAAGCAGCATCTATGAAGACTGGAGCAGCTGTACAGAGCGGCGGTGAAATGGACCAACAAGATGGAGCTGGGCCAGGCTGACCCCGACATCATTGATCCACTGTTGCCGGGGCACTGGGCCTTAGTGAGAAAATAAGAAATTACATTCTCCTTAAGGCGAAGATCAGACTTTTCAGGGACTTGAAACTTGTGAGATGGCATAGGAACATGGTGACCTTTTGGATGCTGTCTTAAGAAAGCATCTACAATTATCCACTGCAATTATTTCACTCTTACTTGTGTATGATTCTACTCGTGTATAGTAGGCTGGACTGGATAGCATGCAAAATAAACTTTTCACTGTATCTCAGTACATGTCATAATAAACTAAATTAAACTAAAACAAATGAAAATCCACATAGAATACATAAAATATAAAGAAGGCCAAAAAGTAGAAAAGGACATTTAATTAAGAATGTGAGTTCCTTGGTCAAGTTTAGACTCAATTTGTACAAAAGGCTTTGTTCGTGCAATTATAGCGTACAAAGAAGAAAAAGGAACAATTAAATGACATGATTATAGAGATGAATTAGTACTGAAAAAGTCATTAGAATTTTTTGCCAAGATTTGCCAAACTTACTTCAGGAAGACTGTTGTGCCAGTATAGAATTATGAAGGTGTTTCCAGGAATGAGAGGCTTTAGATATGAAGACCATCAGGTTGAGAAAGGTTAAATGAGAATCTGACATTCAAAATTAAAGAATTTTTACAAATCTGGTAGGGGGTAACTATTTACATGATTTAGTAAATTAGTAACCATGCAAACAGGGGTTATTAGCAAGGAGTGGGAGCATACATTAATAAAAGTACATGTCCCTAGAAATTCAATATCTCTATTTTGAAAGATATGATATAATGGTATGTTGCTCCATGCCAAATGGACTTCAATGAAAATGATTGTGATAATGATGTATGCTTTTTTAGAGAGTTGCTTCAAGATATGGTTGTGGTTGACAATATATGTCTTGCAGCCAAATCCAGGTTGTGGCATGGTTCTGTGTGGCCAGAACAGTCAGCAACTTCCCACATACGATATAGCAAGGTTGGGTAGCTTGATGGTCAGGCAGGAGGCAAAGAGTATTTGGTGCAACAACTCAACGAAGGGAAGACCACAGGTTTGCACAATGGCAACTCCCCAGCTTAGGTGTGGTAGACCCATCCCATTCCATCCGTGCAGCTTCATGTTGTTCAACTAACATTGATGCGTGTGTTGTTGGACCTCTGATGGCACTGCATGTGCCTGGTAGCCATTGAACATTCGGCTTCATACACATGAAAGATCTTTGAATTTGAAGTAATGCATAACACAATCAAATTTCAGATGACATCATTTGATCAACGCACAAAAATTTGTGTTACATAAGAGCTTCTAACCACTTGCTTTTACTCGTGAATAAGGGAAGGATATAATTCAGTGAAGAACCATACATGGTCAGCATGCTCTCAGTCTCTGAGAACATTAAAAACCCTTCAAGGCACTTTCAATTTCTGCCCTGAAGATTAATTTCAATTTATTGCATCAATTGTGGGTACACCAAAGGAGAACTGCATTTACAAGGTTAAAGCAGATATAATGGTTGTAGGATATTTCTTGAAGCAATAGGTAGCTATTTTACAGTGTGCCTGATTTTATTTTTTATTGATGCTTTTATTCTCAGCTTAAATGTGCACTACTATCTCTCCATAAATCACAGCAGAATTCAGTTCCTTCCTGTGATTGTGTGAGGCAGTTACTGTATAATACTGAACACCCTTACCAATATAAGAAGGCAGGTTCTCCTTAAAATAAGTCATCTGCCTGCAAACATTTTTCTTCACTTGCAGCAATTTTCCCTTAACTGCCCAGTGTTGAAATGCTGAATTTATGCACAGCACAGATGAGTCAGACTTACCATTTATATTTTGTGACCTAGCAAGATAACGGCATACTGGAAAGAATTTCGGAGGCTGCCCCATTTCAAGGAATGTACGAGGGAGTCTAATCGCATAACAAATTGTTAGAGAGAACCGTCATTCATAAACCTTAAATGACCCAGTGGTTAGAATGATCTTGTAGCGAGCATGTTGCTGTTCTATAAAAAGATTTTAAAAATAGTATTAGCAATTGTTTTTCAAAGCATTTGAAAATAAATCTATTAATCAGCTTGAAACTTAGATGTGATGGCAAAGATATGTTGTAATCATAGTCATCAAAGTTATGACCTAATATGCAGAGATCAACTATTTTGCAAAAGTCTAATTTTACATTACATGCAGCAAGAGTACAATAAGGTTCAATTTTATGGTGCAGGGCCTATCTGGTTCAAAGTTAGAGAACAACTCTGTGACTCTCTTGCTTGTGCAGTGAGGCACCACATTCAGATTAAGAATTATATGGAGTTACCTCCAGGGAACTGAAATGTTTTACTGGTAGACAGGAACCTATCCATAACATGCAATGTATTAGGCTACTGCTTGGGATTTCCCAGTTAAATCAACCAGATACCACCTTCCTGCTGCTGCCTTTCCCATAAGCATGTGTCTTCGAACATCCTTTGGATTAATGCAAGGAAATCCATTGAAGTGTAGAAGGAAATTCTTGAGGAAAAACCCCACATATTGTTCCAGAGGGGTTGAGGCCCAGGCTGAATGTTGACCCTGTTGAACAGATCTGGAACAAACCAAGTGACCATTGCAGTCAATTTTCACTGTTGGGGTGCACTTTTAGTATGTGTAGAGATGCACACTACATGTATATTGGCAAGGATTGTCCTCTAACCAAATTCAACGGTGGTGTAACAACACAGAACACATCCAATAAATGGGCTGTCACCCAGCTGCATGAATATGCAGTCAGTAAACAAATCAATTATTATGGATATGTAGGTATTAGACCAGCATGAAACAAAAACCAGTATTATTTTGGAAGTTGTTTCTCCTGTCCCTTCAGCCTGTTCGACTAAATTCATATTTATATATTTTTGGTATATTATTGTCATATATGCCCAGATATACTGCACATAGTTCTTGGTTTACTCCAAATCTCTTCAGCAGGATCACATTCAATATGGAACCCAAACTCTCTGAAACAATGTGTGGAATCAGTCTCAAGAAACTGCAGTTTAGTGCATATCTGCCCATTACTGAGAGCTTCTATCAGTTAGAGAGCATTTGAGATGTTCAGCAGGAGCCTGATGCATCTGGATACCCTGGATTAAAATTACCATTTGGTAAAAAGACAATTTCAATCAATCTATGGGGCTCTTTAGCCTGGATGCCAGGTCCTTCCTGTGTTGAGGGATTGCCAATATGGTGGTCACCTTCCTGGAACTTCCCCGTCCTTTCCCGAGGTTGAAGCAGGGCCAGGAGATACACTTCCTATCCTTCCTGGTGTTTCAGTGTTCGGCCTAAACTTGTAGCAGGCGTCGGCCAAGCTACAAGTGGGAGTTGGGGGAGAGAAAAGGTGTTAAGGTAAAGTGGTGTACATATGTAGGTCCTTATAGTGTAAATATTTATATTTACACACATGACCTCAGGACATCCCTAAGCACTTAGACCACTGAAGCATTTTGTAATGTGGCCAATAATGTACCAGGGGAGATGCAGCAGCCAATGCACAAGCAGGAAGCTCCCATAAAAAGCAAATTGATAAGAATAAATTCATTAATTTATTTTTGTGATGTTAATCAAACAATAAATTAATCAGAGGGAACTGCTTTGCTCTTTGAGAAGATAGTGCAATGACATTTTTCAGCCTAAAAGAGATGAGTAGCTGAAGGGCCAGATAGAATGCGCAGAGGTAAATGGAAAGTCATCATTTCACGTCATGACTCAGTTGATGGGTCTCAAGATTAAACATCAACTATCCATTTCCCTCCACAGATGTTGCCTGGCCCATTAAATTCCTCCATTTGCTCTCTTTTTTTTGCTACAGATTCAAGCATCTGCAATCTCCTGTGTCTACATTTTTCAAGCACTTTAGAGAGAGGAAGGTGCCTCATTTGATGTTCTCATATAAAAGACCACACCTGATTGTGCTCCAACAGGATAAAGCAATGCAAAAAAAAAACCCATTATCAATTCCTTTCTGATGCATTCCAAAAACACGATTGCATTGCATTTGACTACACAACACCTGATAGTAGGACAACCGCTTTAATGGCATCTGCAAATATTATCAGAGAATCCCATTCTCTCCCGTGGAATCCCAATTACCTAGGTTCCTTTGTTCATCAATCCCTTACCCCTCCCCCCCCCCCCCCCCCCATCCCTTATCTCACTGCACCTTAGCCAACTACCTATCCTTCAACACCAGTCCCTTACCTTCTTGGTCCATCATCATCGTCTTTCAATCCCCTTTTTGGATTGGAGAAGAGTAATTAGTCTTGGAGGTGGGGTTGGGGCGTGGTTGTTGTTGTGGAGGAATGAACTGATTTAAAAGGTAGAATTTTGTTGGTCCATAAACAACTGTTCCCTGGACTTTTGAACTTTATTCTAGAAAACATCTGGGAAGCCTGGGAGAGATGAAAACCTTTCTTCCTCCATTCACATGTCCTTTGTGCTTAGGGATTGGGAATTTCCAGGACACAATAACAGAAAATAAGATTCCATCTGCTATTCTCAACTGTATATGTGCATACCAGAAAGTATGAACATTATGTAAATTGGTGCAGCATGTCCATAAAAATGTTTATTAACGCATTCAATGGAGATTGAATTAATCTGTGGTGAATCTGTGGAATATTTTGCCACAGAAGGTTGTGGAGGCCGTCAGTGGATATTTTTAAGGCAGAGATAAATGGATTCTTGACTAGTACGGGTATCAGAGGTTATGGGGAGAAGGCAGGAGGATGGAGTTAGGGGGGAAAGATAGATCAGCCATGATTGAATGGCGGAGTAGACTCGATGGGCCGAATGGCCTAATTCTGCTCCTATCACTTATGATCTTATGATCTTTTGAGATGCCAGGCTAAGAAGCCCTGGTATTCTCCCACCAAATATACAGATTCCTTGTCTGGTAACCAGGAACATTTTCAAGGATTAATCAAATGAAAAGTGTTGAGAAGAGTTTCATTACAGAGTCACAGGGCGCTCGTAGTCCACATTGAGCCTGCAGAGGCTCATCCTCCTTCAATAACTCATGACTGCAGCTCCTGAGGAGATACCAGTTAAAGCCATGTTCCTGAGGGAAAGGGCAATCTGGAATCCCAGAGGCTGTCAGTCACTGATTTCACTCACTGGAGTGGGGAGATTTCTCTGATGTCTACAGAGCTTATGATTCATTTTCTATAGGATGGGGTAGAGGTGAATAGAAATCTCTTTTCTAAGGCCCACAAAATGTTCCAATCATTGCTGGAGATGGGCAATGTCTGTGCTTTCATTCACTTGCAATGGGTCACAATTTCACTTCTCAAACCACGGCGTTTAAAATAGCATTTGCTACTGGGCAGAGAAGAAGAAATGGCTGCAGAAAACTAGACTTTATCTTCATTTATGTTTGGAAGTCATCTCACACCAAAAGCCCTTAATCTTTGGTGTAAACATATGGGTGCTTAAAATAAGTGTGAGGGTTAGTACAATTCTAAACATCCAGTTCAGCTAAAATGTGAAGCCAACAAGGGAATTATATTTAAACACAGAAGGTAAGAAGGTGCCCAGCTGACCCACAGGGTCTTTGGCACCTTTGCTTGCAAATATTAAAAACTAATCTGACTAGCCTGGTTTCTCCCCCATCATCCTGTGCTTTCTTTCATGTAAATCAGTAGAGCATACGCAGGGTGGTGTTTGCATCACTGCCTCTCCAATCACTTTTGATCTCCTTAACACTGGACCAAGATGTTGTTCTAACACAACCAAGTGGGATCTGGCATGCAACAGACCTCCAACCTGAAAGGAAATCATGAATCAGCATCTTCCACACCTCTAAGGGATCCATGAGCCAGCTCGGAGTCCACAAACCTGCAGCAGAAGCAAGCTATGATTGCCTCCAACAGATTGCCTAAAATGAGGAAAATACTTATCTGCACTTCCCTCAACTGCTGCATCTTAACTATTCCCTGTGGCAAATCATTCAATGCTCTGCATAATGATATTTCTATTCCTATTCATTTTTCACCTTCAGTGATAATTTAAACCTGATGGCCTTTTGTGATTAGCAATGTAATCAGTAAAACTATGTACAAAGTATGGCAGCGGATGTATGGGAAGTGTGGGATCAATAGCTGATGAG
Organism: Malacoraja senta; assembly: GCA_038087875.1. Taxonomy (NCBI): domain Eukaryota; kingdom Metazoa; phylum Chordata; class Chondrichthyes; order Rajiformes; family Rajidae; genus Malacoraja; species Malacoraja senta. The sequence goes on along the minus strand of CM075985.1, from coordinate 22,218,491 downwards.
ACATTATACCCACCATATCAGGTGCAAAGGCAGAGTGTAAAATTCCTGAGCAGTCGTCTTATGGGTGGCTCAGAATATTGTGTCAGATGCTTTGCAACCTCTGGAGAAACACCAACAAGACCTGATGGCTGCACATTACTGCTGGTTGAGAAAGGCAGTCCTTCCTTGCCTCAGGCATTTGAAGGGTCTGCCGGCGACATTTGCAGATCTCACAGTTGGCAGCACAGTGGTGAATAAGACATGGAGTCGATGCCTTGTTTGCCAATGCTGACATTGGCATCAACTTCGCTTATGATGAAATTAGTCAGAATAAACAAGTGCTTTTGATTTTCAACTCTGTTTGGCCTCACAAGGATGCTGGGTAGCACTGACCACACACTTATGCCTATCAAAGCCGTAAACTCATCAATCACGAGGACTTTCACTTCATCAATATGCAGCTGGTGCATACCCACAAGAGGATCTTTATGCCACTGTGCACAAGATTCCTCAGCAGCTGCATAATTCTTTGGCAGTCATCTCTCTATAAATCTTTCTGCACATTAAAGCAAAAGCTGACTGGCTGCTCGGAGACGGAGCACATCCCTTAAAATGTGGCTGATTGTACCAGTAAGGAACGTAATCAATAAAACTCAGACATTGTACCAGATAAAGGAAAAAGTATGCAAGCCATCAGCATGCTGCAAATGAATCATTGGTCTTCAGCCGATCGGGATTTACGATCTACCAGCCTGGGTCCGCAGGGGGTGGTGGTGTTCTGCTCTGCAGCAGACACAGTTAAGTCCACAGGAGGTACAAACAACATAGTTAAGATGACGATGAGTAGAAAGCATGCATTTAAATTTGAACACATTTAAAGTGGTACCATTAAATGGAGCCACATTACACAGATGCACACATTACACAACACTTTAATAACACATAGACACATTGCGCATATACGGTATTCATACACACACTGCACTCATTCACTCATAATGCACATACACACATTACCTTAATGTATCAGGTCCTAATGGATCAAAAAACTCCAAGTGCAACACATCATGGAATATAATATCCCTTCAAGAAATTGAAGTAAATCATAGAACAGTTAGCCAGATATCAATGTCCTTGTTTATGAAACACAGAAAATGAGCATGTAGGCACAGCCAGCAATTCAGAAGCTAATAGAAATATTAGTCTTTATTGCAAAATTGATGAAGTATAAAAGTAAGGAGGTTTTCCAAAGGCATACATGAGACTCTATATGAAGAATTACAAACATTTTTCATCTCCACATTTGAGGAAGGATACATTTGTATTTAAGATAGTTCATTGAAGGTTGACTCGGGTTGATTCCTGCGATGGTAGAGTTGTCTTATGAGGACAGCTTGAGGAAGATGTGGCTAAGGTCATCAGAGTTTGGAAGATTGCGGGGAATTTTTATTGTCACAGACAATAAACTCACAGACTACTTTCTAAATGGGGAGAGGACTCAGAAATCACAGGTGCAAAAGGACATGGGAGTGTTGCTGCAGGATGCCCAAAGGTTAATTTGCAGGTTGTGTCGATGGTAAGGAGGTCAAATGCAATGCAATACAGCATTTATTTATTAGGGAACTTGAATATAAAAGCAAGGATGTTATGCTGAGGCTTTATAAGGGACTGGTGAGGCCACTTTTGGAATATTGTGCGCAGTTTTGGACCCGATACCTGAAGCAGGATATTCTGGAGAGAGGGTCCAGAGAGGATTTTGGAGAATGATGCTGGGGATGATTGGGTTAACATATGAGGAGCGTTTGAAAGCTCTGGATCTATATCCGCTGGAGTTTAGAAGGATGAAGGTGGATCTCATTGAAACCTACCAGATGATGAAAGGCCTAGATATAGTGAATGTTGAAAGGATGTTTCCAGTAATGGGAGAGTTGAGAACCAGAGTGTACAGACTCAAATAAAAAGATGTACCTTTAGAATGAAGATGAAGAGGAATTTCTTTAGTGAGAGGGTGTTGAATGTATTGAATTCATTGCCATAGAGGCTGTGGAGGCCTAGACTGGGTATTTTTAAGGAGATTGATAGGTTCTTGATTAGAAATGGTGTCAAAGGTTATGGGGAGAGGCAGTAAAATGGGGATGTGAGGGAAAAAATAGATCAGCCATGATTAAATGGCGGACTAGACTCGATATGCTGAATGGCCTAAATCTGCTCCTATGTCTGATGGTCTTATGGTCGTTTTTTTGAATAATTATGTAACATTTGCTATACAGTTTTACCTCTATCCATAGATGTTTGGAAAATTATGGCCTCTGCAATTTAGTCCTTTCCGCCCTGTATTACTTGGACCAGATTATGTGGAAAAGCATATCTAGAACTTCATCTTTGTCAATTTTACTCGATTCAGGATCACAGCTACTTTTGCTGTGACTGAAACACCTTCTTTCTTGCTAAAAGCTAAAATTGAGGGACTAATTCATCGCTTCCTTCTTGAGGAGATTGTCTTTTTTGTCTCAGCTACATTTTTTCCACTACATGTTGAAAGAATATTTTTGGAGGCCCTGCTCTGTTTGCTGCTAGTCTTTTCTCACGCTCTTTTTATGCCTTTGTTTGTATACTGTCCATTCCCTTCGTAGATGCTGCCTGAAATACTCAGCAGGCCCCCCAGTTCCTACAATAGAGAGAAATAGTTCAGCAACATTTTCTCCCACTGAAATGTTATCAACCTCACATTCCACTTGGATAGCTTACAACCCATCAGAATGAGCTTTGAATTATCTCAGTTTAAGTTATTCCCCACAACCCGTTGTTCTGTTCTGTGCCCTGCCCACCCCAGATGTGCGCCCATTTCTCCCACTATCCTGTCCCTCTTTCCTTCCTCTTGTCCCCTTTCACCTACATCCCTCACACAAAGGGTGGTGGGTGTATGGAACAAGCTGTCAGAGGAGGTAGTTGAGGCTGAGACTACATCAACATTTAAGAAACAGTTAGTTACATGGATAGAACAGGCTTGGAGGGATATGGACCAAATGCAGGCAGGTGGAACTAGTGTAGCTGGGACATGTTGGCTGGTGTGGGCAAGTCAGGCCAAAGGGCCTGTTTCCGTGCTGCATCACTCTGTGACTTTATGACTGGCTTTCCATTTCACTCCTCTTCTCTCTTATCTGACACCCTTTTGGCTCCTTTACATTTCTAGCCTTTGTATCTTCCTCCATCCACCTGCCAATCAAACCCTATACCCACCTATCACTTGCCAGGCTTTGCTCCCCCACCTTTCTTTTCCAACTTTCTCCCCGCGCTACAATCCGTCTGAAGAAGGGACCCGACCTGAAATGTCGCCTGTCCATTCCCTCCACATATCCTGCCTGACCCACTGAGTTACTCCAACACTTCTGAAGAAGGGTCTCGACCCGAAATGTCACCCGTTCCTTCTCTCCAGAGATGTTGCCTGTTCTGCTGAGTTACTCCAGTTTTTTTGTCTATCTTCAGTTTAAAACCAGCATCTGCAGTTCCATCCTACACACTTTGGGTTTTGATCAGCTTAAGGCAATGGCTCTTTTTCTCATCGCACAGATATTAATTTTCCCACCGAGCCTGCGATTCTTCAAGTCGTTATCAATCTGAAATAAATAATTTTGCAGGTACCCCTTATCTTCTTGAGATATTCTTTGATGGGGAATCCAACTGTGTGTTCTAGCTCACACTAGCAGCAATGATAACATGTTTTTTACTTCTGAAACATAAAGGGTACATTTACTAGTCCCGAGTGTGTGATATATGATACAACAGGGTACTGATTTTGGATGATCAGCCATGATCATATTGAATGGCGATGCTGACTCGAAGGGCTGAATGGCCTACTCCTGCATCTATTTTCTATGTTTCTATGACACTTTTGAATTTCCACATTGATTGTTACTAAATAGGCTCTCACTCTAAAAAAGAATATTAAGAAGATTGCCATGAAAAAGATAAACTGGAAAAGACCTCAGATTGGCCGCCAAGGTTCATTATAGTAACACTGTACATGAACTTTTATTTTATATTCCACCTTGTTTTATCTGAGATGCTTGAGTTTGAGCAGAAATCACAGGGAAGGGCAGGCAGAGGGAGCGGAGGGGGGGGTGACAGGAGGGGGGGTGGCATAGTGGCAAGGAGAGGTAATGGAATTTCCCACACAATTTAAGAATGAGAAAATGAATCTCCCTCTTCTTCGTGCAGATTTGTATGTTAATACAGTATTACAACATGGAAGGGAACTAAAACAAGCATGCTCATTCTTTAAACTCCTTTTGATACAATTTTACAGCATTGCATTCACACTGCTGCAGAAATTCTATATTGTGGGTTTAATTATTTTCAGGGTAAGTAAACCAGTATTCAGTATGTAAACTTTAACCCTTTCAGTATTGAATTTACAGCTTTTAGAGTGCACATATGTATTCAATCAATGTGGTAAAAATAACTTTCTGTGAAACTTTAATCATGCAGAAAACTGCACATGGTGTACATTAAATTCATACATTCATGTACTTCATGTTGTGCATTGATGGGGTAGACTGCAAATGATCCTCCTTTAACTGTTGATGCATACCAAAATATGTATTGTTGTTAAATATACTGTGAGGTACTTATTGAGTGTTACATAAACAGTTATATGAGATTAGATGAAATGCAATGATCAAGTAATGTTGGAGGTGATTGCATGTTACTAACTGAGAGAGTCCAAGCAAACAGATGAAATCAGCTCACAATCAAGTGACTGTTTCTGTGTAGACAATCAAGCATAGTAAACCATTATACACACATTATACCTAAAACCAAATTAGAAATGGCACCCAAGAGAAGGAAGTACGTTAGCAGCTACCCAGTTCAAACATTACAATACAATGCTTACTCTGATTTGTAACACTTTCATATATCTCAACAAGTACCACAGATGAAGATAACCCACACAGCAGGAACAACGTGAGAGGAAGCATAAATAATGAATGGGAATAATACAGTCGAAATTGAACCTGCAAACAAAAATAGTTTTGCTTTGAAACTAAAATATGTATTGTTTTTTTGATGAAATGCACATTATTTCCTCAAGGGGTGAACAGATCAGTTACAGTAAGTTTGACAAAAGGATGAACAGAAACAACATTAACAACAAATTAATGGGTTGTCTGCATTGATATTGGCTTATTATTGTCACGTGCACTGCGATATGGTGGCAAACAGTGTGCATATCACCCAGCATACATACCACACATGAGTGCATCAGGTAGTGAAAAAGAGAAAGCAACAAAGTGCAGAATATGGTGCTACAGTTACAGGGAAAGTGCAGATAAAAAAAGGCAAAGCCCACATGAGGTAGATTGATGGACTGAACATACAATGTCCATTGGATATAACCTTACAAAGACTGGGGCAATTGTTTGTTTACAGAACAGAATTATCCAAATTGATTCAACTTGTCTGTAATGCATCTCCAAATGAACTATTATTGTTTTATGTTCTTGCTGGATATACATTTTTTGCCACCTGCAATGCACCTGTAGGTCTTTCTTTGTTAAAATTACTATATCAATACAAGTTGTCAACAGACGAGCACTTTTAATTAGTTTATTAGATTCCTATCTCATTTATCTTCATTCTTGTGTCTTGTTGCAGAAAGGTTTGGTGCTTCTTTCCTCACTCTTATTCTTTAATGTAGATATCTACCTTCCCCAAAATGGAATGAATAATGAAAGAAAAGGTACGTCTGGGAATCACTCTCTCCATTCTGCCCAGGGATGCCGGGGTAACCTCTTCATTCATTCATTCATTTCATTCATCATCGCTGAAAAGTTGATGGGGCAGAATTTGAATATACAGCTCCCTGACTCTTGGTCTGACACAAAGGTTCAGCTGACATTCCACCCTTTATATATATTTTTTCACCAATTTGACACTTATGAGGAAAGTCTGGTACCGTTAAGGAAATGCTCCAAGGTTAACTTCAAAACTAAAATCCAGCAGATGCTGGAAATCTGATGTAAATACAGAAACTGTTGGAAATACACAGCATATCAGGTTGTATTGGTGGAGAGAGAAGTAGAAGAATTAAGGTACCAGATAATGGTCTTTTGTCATAACTTGGAAATGTTGGCAATACCCAGGCTTTAAGATGAGGAGGGGGAAATAAAAGGAATGATCTGTGATATGGTGAAAGGCAGAAGAACTCACAAGACAAAAAATGAGTGAGGGGGCACTTTCCGTGTACCAACAAGTGTATCCATGTTACCATATTTATTCCATGGGATAAAAGGAACATTATTTGAAAGCATGCCAAAACAGAACATTTGATACTACCAAATCTATTGTGTATCTGATCATTCGGGCAGATGAGTTTGTGTTAAGGTAACAAAGAGGGTATTATTATAAATGACTTTAAGGTCCCATTTCTGCAGGAACTCATTGGAAAATGAATCGAAAAATTGTCTAAACTGTATGGAATGGAAACATTACATTATGTCGGCAAACATTATTCAAACACTACATGAACTTGTTCTGGTTTTTTTTGCTTTGAAACTACATATTTCAATGGATATTTCAGAAATGCTGCACACCGTGTTTGTTACCACGACCGTGACATATTATCTGTGAGGATTCAATAAAGATCATATGAGCCTATGACTGTAAACTTTACCTCAGCTAAAGTTTCAAATGGTCAACAAGGTGCCACATGAACCTCTGACCAACACCTTGTCTGGGCAGGAATCACTCAACTCAAAAGTTCATAGGTTATAGGAGCGGAATTAGGCCATTCGGCCCATCAAGTCTACTCTGCCATTCAAACGTGGCTGGTCTATAGTTCCTTCTTAACCCCATTCTCCTGCCTTCTCCCAATAACCCCTGACATCCTTACTAATCAAGAATCGATTAAACTATGCCTTAAAAATATCCATTGACTTGGCCGCCTTCTGTGGCAATTAATTCCACAGATTCACCACCCTCTGATTAAAGTAATTCCTCCTCACCTCCTTCCTAAAGAAAAGTCCTTTAATTCTGAGGCTATGACCTCTGGTCCTAGACTTCCCCACTAGTGGAAACGTCCTCTCCACACCCACCCTATCCAAGCCTTTCACTATCGGAAAGTTTCAATAAACCCCCCTCCCCCCCCCCCCCCCCTCATAAACTCACTTGCTCCCGCATTAGTCTGCGGGCGAACTAAAAAGAGAGGAGACAAATCGAGATGGAGACAAATAATGCAGCAGGCAATCCACATTTGCCATATGGCAAGCTGGACAGTCAGATTCAGGACAATTCCACATCTGCTGCCTGTAATTGCCACCAGAATATGATTCTTTGGAGCTCGAGGCATAATGCTATTATAATAAAGTTGGCAGCTTTACTTCGGTTCGACTTTAATGTGGGTAATTTACTAGGTGCCTTGTTCATTAAAAAAAAGGCACATTGCGCGAGGTTAGTTGACTGCGAGGTTGGGTTCGATGCCTATCAAAGTTACCCGGTTCTATTTAGCGGGGGAAATGTTTTTGGGAGCCAGGTTTTTAATGATAACCGGAAGATAGTGGAAAGTGATTATGCACAGTAACAATGCTGCGGTCATGTTTCCGTATTTCGCAACAGAAATATACAGGGCAGCTTTCACACACAAAAAAGTCTGTCAATACAGCAAGTGTTCACATTCAGTCCTTTAATCCCACTGACAATGTCAGGCTCTAGCTGTAGAATGCTTTCTGTTAGTATTCTTTTCCCAGTTTCCAGTTGCTATCTTGTCGATAACAATTATTTTAAAGGACTTCGGCGATAAAATGAATGAAATTTGAGTAAAATTATCGATTAATTTATCAATTATTAAAATTATCAATGTTGAAAGTGAGTTTTCAGGAGAATGAATAACGCACAAAACTGAATTAACATTGAGCCAAACATTTCAATCTCAATTACCCACTCTTAAAAAACACACAAAGTGCTGGAGTAACTTAGCGGGTCAGGCAGCATCTCTGCCGGGTGGCATTTCGAGTCGGGACCTTTCTGTCAACGTTCCGAACATCGTTCAGGAACAAAAGACAAAACACTGGCAGCGTGATTTGGACCATGTGCCATTGATGTCTATATAAATCATAAATCGTGGACACTACCTGAACAATTTATATTCGGGTAACAGCAGTCTTTCATTCGGGAAAATGCAAATGCACGTGGCAATGTTAGACATAACAAAGAACGATGGGTTTAAACGTCTTGCAATTAATATTTTCACAACACGTCCTGTCTAAATCCGGAAATTCTGGGTGTCAGACAGAAACAGCGGAAGATCCTAGGTCTGATCTGGACTGACTTTTGGAGCAGACATGTTTCCTGGTATTCCTGCTACAACTGCATTTGTCCCTCCCCTGCTAAGACTTACTCAGTTACCCCCAGCGCGCAGTATGAAGCACATGTATGAAGCACATGGACAAATGTGCCAGCGATTAGCAGCGCGGAATTCAGAGAGAGCGGCTTGTCCATATGCCCTGCACATAGTGGGAGCAGGTAGCGAAGTGCCCACGTGTCAAATGTTGTTGGAGACACAAGGAATTGCAGATGCTGGTTTATAAAACACACACACACACACAAAGAGCTGGAGTAACTGAGCGGGCCAGTCAGCATCTCTGGTGAACATGGATAAGTGAAGGTTCCCGACCCAAAATGTCACCTGTTCGTGTTCTCCAGAGATGCTGCTTGACCGGCTGAGTTACTCCAGCACTTTGTTTATTTTTATGTCAAACGTTGTTAACCTTTTGTCTCACGTCATACGGTCATAAGTGATAGGAGCAGAATTAAACCATTCGGCCCATCAAGTCTATTCCGCCATTCCATCATGGCTGATCTATCTCTCTCTCCTGACCCCTTTCTCCTGCCAACTCCCAATAACCTCTGACACCCGCACCGCACCTGCATGACTTGACCAGCGTAGTTGCTCTATGTGTGATAAATTTAAAATATAAACGGAACAAGTCGAAATACTCAGCACGTAGGGCAGAACTTGTGAAGATAGAAACACGGTCGACGTTTCAGTTCAATGACTGTAATTGAAAGCAGAAAGGTGCCGCAATTGAAACGTGGAAGGTGTTATTTCCCCCAGAGATGCTGCATGACCCGCTGAGTTACTCCAGCACGTTGTGTCTATCGTCAAAGGAATAAAACAAGTTTCGGTGTTTTCCTGTGTTCACACGCATTTTAGCTCGCTCAAGCGGTGGTGTTTTTATTTGTACTTCTGTGTTTACATTGTTTGTGCCATCAACTCATACACATTCACGTCACTTAAACACGACAACCTAAAGGACCGGTAAAAAAACGTGGCGACTTAAATCCACTGTAGGATATTCTGCATGTCCGGGTCGCTGTAGAGAGTATTCCAACGCGAGTCGGCAGACATATGGAAAGTTTTATGTTAGTACGTTAAATTGTCTGAATATAAGTGTGCAGGTGATGTGGAAAGATGTTAGCAAATCTCCAGACGTCGAAGACAGACACAAGATGCTGGAGTAACTCAGCGGGACAGGCAGCATCTCTGGAGAAAATAGGTGACGTTTTGGGTAGAGACCTTTCTTCCTCAGACCGGTTTCCAGAGACTTTAGGTTGTTTTTTCTGTCACGGTAGGAGAGCCTATTCCCTAGAAGGGTGTTGGCGTGCAACAGAGAAGCGTCTGACAGTATCTTGCAAGCCAGTTGTTTTTTCAATAAGAAACAATTCGGAGACGTATGCCTATCAAACAGGGGGAGTTGGCGAAACCAATGCCTGGATGAGGGATTAGGGCATCAGTCCCGCAACATTGTGCTTGGATTCGGTGTTGCCCGGGACGCGTTCAACGCCGGTCATCCGTCGGCTGAGGGCGGGACTGCGCATGGTTACCACCCCGACAGAGATTCACCCGGAACGGAGCCAATCCTCCAGTAAACTGCGCTCGCTGATCACTTGATGGGGGCCGGCCACCGCTTCGGAGTTAGCTCATCCTTTCCAACAAAAAAATGCTGTCACAGAACTAAGACTAGCATGCTGTGGCTGTGCTTGCAAACTGCAGGCGATCATCTACTCCGAAGTGTCAGCAAACTACCAGCGATCACCTGCTCGCCGATGCCCAGCTTGGGTGACGGCTCCAGGTGTCCGTACGGTTTGGGTTGAATTCCTGAAGCTAGGTCAGAGAAAATGAACTTGAAATCAAGGCAAAATTTGACTGAGCGTAATATCAAGGAGCCAGAATAAAATTTCTCGCTGAACCTAGATATTATCTCTTTTAGCGATGTTCGTACATCCAAATCTGTACAAACATCAACAAATTTCAATATCTCAATATTTGAAAACACATTCCATCTATTTTTCGAGCAAAATAGATAGTCGCATTTATTTCCATTTGGTATATCATCTGCCCATTCATTTAGCCTGTCTGCATCCCCTGAAACCTCTCTGCATCCTCCTCACAGCCCACACTACCCGGTAGCTTTGCATCCCCTCAGCTGATACAGGCAGCCGATGTGTTGCCGGGATGGGCGGGGTAAGTTTCCAGAAAACGTGTTTTTACATAAAGCTATCAGTACATCAATCAGGAAACACGAGTTGAAAAAAAGTTTATTGATTTACCAATTATCACATAAATACTGTGAGACCGAACTTTGATTCTTTATCTTAGATTTTTGGGTAGTGATTTATGAAATCTGTAAGGTGCAATTTCTGGTGCCCGAACAGCGATAATGTATTTTGTGTTCATGAGTATAGGTTGTGGGGTTAGGGTTGGAGTTTATTGCTGTCTTTACTTTGAGCAGCAGGACAAGAGTCAAGACCATATATATATATATATATATATATATATATATATATATATATATATATATATATATATATATATAACAATAACAAGATAACAATAAATGTGCAAAGACATAGACAATGTCCCCAGTATGCAGTTCAGAGTTTATTTGGATATTATGGTGTTTATTAGCCTGATGGTTGTTGGAAAGAAGCTGCACCTGAACCTGGAGGTTGCAGTTTGCAGGCCCCTATACCTTCTTCCCGATGACAGGAGTGAGATGAGATCGTGGCATGGGTGTGTAGGAAAGAACTGCAGATGCTGTTTTAAATCGAAGGTAGACCAAAATGCTGGAGTAACTCAGAGGGACAGGCAGCATCTCTGGAGAGAAGGAATGGGTGACGTTTCGGGTCGAGACCCTTCTTCAGATTGACAAGTTGGTAAGAGTGGTATGGCTGATGATGCTGGCTGCCTTTTTTGAGGCAGCGACTCATGTAGATCCCTTCCAACCTGATCTCTGTCTCCAGAAAGTTGTCAAGAGTCAAGAGTGTTTTATTGTCATATGTCCCAGATAGAACAATGAAATTCTTACTTGCTGCAGCACAACAGAATATGTAAACATAGTATGATATGACAAACAAGAGAGAGAAAAGAACAGCTCAGTGTGTGTATATATACACATACTCACAACATACCCATATATATATATATATATATATATATATATATATATATATATATATATATATATATATATATATATATATATATATATACAAACACACATACTCAAAAAACAAACAAAACAGTGCAACAATAATAATAGTCTATTGTAGTTCAGAACCTATATGAGGTTTTAGTGTTTAATGTTCCTGAACCTGGACCTTACGGTTATCATGCTCCTGTACCTTCTTCCCGATGGCAGTGGTGTAATGAGTGTGAGGCGAGGATGGTTCAGTTCAGTTTTAATTGTCATATGTAGGTTAACTTAGGGTCAACGGTACAATCAAATGTGTTTGACAAGACAAATGGGTCACCTCAGCAATGATATTACAAGGATAAAATTAAGGTAAAAAAAGATAAGATAAAAGTGACATTGGTAGGGTAAAAGACAATAATAAATAAAATAATCAACATATATGATGTGTTTATGAGTTAGAAGCCTGATGGCATGATGATAAAAACTGTTCTTAAGTCTGGTGGTACGTGCAGCCATGCTCCTGTATCGTCTGCCTGACGGTAACAAGGAGAACAGTCTGGGTGCTGGGTGGCTGTGGTCCTTGATGATGCTGTGTGCCTTCCGCAGGCACCGCCGGTGGAAAATGTCCTGAATGGCCGGGAGACAGTTGCCAGTGATGTGCTGTGCCGCCTTCACCACTCTCTGCAGTGATTTTGCGGCTATGGGCAGAACAGTTCCCGTACCAGACTGTGATGCAGCCCGTCAGCAGACTCTCGATGGTGCAACTGTAGAAGTTTGTGAGGATGCTGGCGTTCATGCCAAACTTCCTCAGTCTTCACAGGAAAAAGAGTCGCTGGTGGGCTTTCTTAGTTATTGTGTCCGTGTGCAGTGTCCAAGAGAGGTCCTCAGTGATGTGCACACCGAGGAACTTGATGCTGCTGACCCTTTCAACCTCAGCATCACCGATGTGGATGGTGTGGGTCTCTGATGATGTTGGCTGCCTTTTTGAGGCAGCGACTTCGATAAATCCCTTCGATGGTGGGGAGGTCAGAGCCGGTGATGGACTGGGCAGTGTTCATCACTTTTGCAGTCTTTTCCGCTCCCGGACGCTCAAGTTGCCGAACAGACAGATTTGTGATTCATGATTAATCCTACTTGCTTCAACTTTAACGCCCTTTGAGGAATTCTATACTGTATAGGCCTCTGTAGGCATACCCTCCATTCACCTCTTCTTCAAAAATGTAATTAGTTTCCCAGGGCTGATCTACCTTTACAAATGGGCGGGATTGGGGCCTTAAGTGTGAAACAGATCCATAGTACTTTCCGTGGAAAGTAGATGTTAAACAGCCAGTTAATCATCAGCTGTGGTGAGAGGGCTGTATGTGGATTGTTCCTCAGTCAGTCAATGTCACTGGCCAGAGACCATGCAGTCAATCAGTTGATCATGAGAAGCATGGTATCTCGTCCTTAGCTGGAGTGCGGCTACCGTGGACTAGCTAGGGGAAGGAATAGGAAAGGTGAACAAAGGGAGAATAAACTCAGGAATTAAGGTACAGATGATGGACAGATGGAATTACAATGAGGAGTCCAAGTTACAAAGTTGGAGGAAAAGCTGAACAAGGGGAGAGAGAACATGGGTGGACTGGTGGATTAAAGAAAGGAACACAGTGGATGTTCATTACCTGAAACTGGAAAATTAAATTACCATACCATTAGGTTGTAGGCATTTTACATGGAATGTGAGGTGTTATTTTTCTGCTTTGCATTTGGCCTCACTGTTTCAGTGGAGAAGGCTGAGGACAGACAGGTTGGTGTGGGATGGGAACGGAAGTTAAAATAATATGCAACTGGAAGCTCCAGATGGCCAATGTAGACAGAGAACAGATGCTCTGCAAACCTGTTGCTTAATGTACACATGGTCTCGCTGATGTAGAGGAAGCTACATCACAAGCTCCACATTCAATAGACTAGGTTGAATCTCTGCCTCACCTGGCAGGGCTGATAACAATAGACAATAGACAATAGGTACAGGAGTAGGCCATTCGGCCCTTCGAGTCAGCACCGCCATTCAATGTGATCATGGCTGATCATCCACAATCAGTACCCCGTACCTGCCTTCTCCCCATATCCCCTGACTCCGCTATCTTTAAGAGCCCTATCAAGTTCTCTCTTGAAAGTATCCAGAGGACCGGTCTCCTCCGCCCTCTGATGCAGAGAATTCCACAGACTCACAACTCTCTGCGTGAAAAAGTGTTCCTCATCTCTGTTCTAAATGCCTTACCCCTTATTCTTAAACTGTGGCTCCTGGTGTGGCTCCTGGTTCTTTACTCCCCCAATATCTGGAACATGTTTCCTGCCTCTAGCATGTCCAAACCCTTAATAATCTTAAATGTTTCAATCAGATCCCCTCTCATCCTAAATTCCAGAGTATACAAGCCCAGCCGCTCCATTCTCTCAGCATATGACAGTCCCGCCATCCTGGGAATTAACTTTGTGAACCTACGTTGCACTCCCTCAATAGCAATAATGTCCTTCCTCAAATTAGGGGACCAAAACTGCACCCAATACTCCAGGTGTGGTCTCACTAGGGCCCTGTACAACTGCAGAAGGACCTCTTTGCTCCTATACTCAACTCCTCTTGTTATGAAGGCCAACATGTCATCCATTTTCTTCACTGCCTGCTGTACCTGCATGCTTACGACCCTAAATTGTGCTGAAGAGGGAAATGAAAGGACAAGCTTTAGTCCCCTACAGTCGCAGGCGTGGGTGGGTGGGAGGGATGAGTGAACAAGGAGAGTCACAGAGAGAGTGGTCCCTACTGAATGTGAAAAGGCAGTAGGGAGAGGGGAAGATACAACGTGGTGTGATCACATTTGAGCTGACAGAAATGATTGGTTGCAGAGGCTGGTGGGATGTTAGGTGAGAACAAACTCTATCTCAATTCTACCTGGAGCCGAGAGGGTTGAGTGCAAATGTGCAAGAAATGGAGGGAATGTCAAGTCAAGTCAAGTGAGTTTATTGTCATGTGCCCCTGATAGGACAATGAAATTCTTGCTTTGCTTCAGCACAACAGAACATAATAGGCATTGACTACAAGGCATTCTATAAATATATACACACATGAATCAATATACTGATAAAGTGCAAATAACAGTATTGGCTAATAAAGTTCAGTGTTATGTCCGAGCCAGGTTTAATAGCCCGATGGCTGTGGGGAAGTAGCTATTCCTGAACCTGGTCGTTGCAGTCTTCAGGCTCCTGTACCTTCTACCTGAAGGTAGTAGGGAGATGGGTGTGTGGCCAGGATGGTGTGGGTCCTTGATGATACTGCCAGCCTTTTTGAGGCAACGACTGTGATAGATCCCCTCGATGGAAGGGAGGTCAGAGCCGATGATGGACTGGGCAGTGTTTACTACTTTTGTAGTCTTTTCCTCTCCAGGGCGCTCAAGTTGCCGAACCAAGCCACGATGCAACCGGTCAGCATGCTCTCTACTGTGCACCTGTAGAGGTTAGAGAGAATCCTCCTTGACAAACCGACTCTCCGTAATCTTCTCAAGAAGTAGAGGTGCTGATGTGCTTTCTTAATAATGGCATCAGTGTTCTCGGACCAGGAAAGATCTTCAGAGATGTGCACGCCCAGGAATTTGAAGCTCTTGACCCTTTCAACTATCGACCCGTTGATATAAACGGGACTGTGGGTCCCCATCCTACTCCTTCCAAAGTCCACAATCAGTTCCTTGGTTTTGCTGGTGTTGAGGGCCAGGTTATTGTGCTGGCAGCATATGGACAGTTGCTCGATCTCTCTTCTATACTCTGACTCATCCCCATCAGTGATACGTCCCACAACAGTGGTGTCGTCAGCGAACTTGATGATGGAGTTCGCACTATGTCCAGCTACGCAGTCATGAGTATAGAGTGAGTACAGCAGGGGGCTGAGCACGCAGCCTTGAGGTGCTCCCGTGCTGATTGTTATCGAGTCTGACACATTTCCACCAATACGAACAGACTGTGGTCTGAGAGTGAGGAAGTCGAGGATCCAATTGTAGAGGGATGCGCAGAGACCCAGTTCCGCGAGTTTGGTAACCAGCTTGGAGGGGATGATTGTATTAAATGCCGAGCTGTAATCGATGAATAACAGCCTGACATATGAGTTTTTGTTGTCCAAGTGGAGGGCCAGCGAGATCGCATCCACCGTTGATCTGTTGTGGCGATAAGCGAACTGCAGTGGGTCCAGGTTTTTGTCGAGGTAGGAGTTGATCTGCGTCATGATCAACCTCTCAAAGCACTTCATCACACACCATGTGTGTGGGTCATCAACAATGGTAGAGGGAAAGCCACGTTTCTGGAAGGAAGACATATCAGAAGTACTAGAACTGAAAGCGTCCTGTAACTCAGCAGGACAGACAGCATCTCTGGAGAGAAGGAATGGGTGACATTTCGGGTCGAGACCCTTCTTCAGACTAGTTAGGGATGAGGGAAACGAGAGATATAGACGCCTGTCCCGCTGAGTTACGTCGGCTTTTGTGTCTTCAGTTTAAACTAGCATCTGCAGTTCCTTCCTACACATATTGAGGATGGATGCGGTGGAGACAAAGAAACGGATGATGTCCTCATAGCAGTCAAGGTGGGAGGAGGTGTAGCCAAGGTAGCTGTGGGAGTCCATGGGTTTATAGTGGATATCAGTGGTTAGATTGTCTGCTGAGATGGAGACAGAGCAATCCAGCAAAGGAAGTATCAGAGATAATCCAAGTATTTTTGGGGGCAAAATAGACGTTCGTGGAGAATCAAGGAACTGCAGATGCTGGTTTCCAAAAAAAGAAACTCGTCATCAATTTTATCACCTTTGCCACCAATTTCTACAAATAAAAGACACAAAGTGCTGAAGTTATTCAGCGGGTCAGGCAGCGTCTCTAGAGAACATGAAGGATAAATTGTCACTTTTTTGCACATCTTAAATTAATTTGTTTTATATCTCTCTATTTCACCGCTCTCGTTTCCCTGTCCCCTGACTCTGTCTGAAGAACGGCCTCCACCCGAAATGTCACCTCTTCTTCTCTCCAGAGACGCTTGCCTGACCCGCTGAGTTACTCCAGCATTTTGTCTTTTATTTGTAGAACTTGGTGGCAAAGGAGATAGAATTGATGAGTTCCGGAGATCCCGTTTCACATCTACAGTCCTCAGTGAAGGCGGACTCAGTGACTGACCCTGGCAACAGCAGCTGGTGGCGGGGCTGTCACTCACCGAGCAGGGGGCGGGTCTAGTGCCGCCGACGGGGCCGAGCGGTAGGCGGGACAATGCCGCCGGATCGTCCAATGGCAGCAGCGGGTCTCATGTCATTCACCGTGCAGGGGCGGGTCTAGTCGCGCAGAAGCGTCCAATGACAGCGGCTGATCGTCCGTCACTCAGCTCTTGGTGGCGGGCCCAGTGACGTCAGCGCGTCCAATGACCGCTGTCGCGTGGCTTGTCCTCCCGCCTTCAGGGCTCCTGGCGCGGAAGGCGGGACAATGCTGCCGACTCGTCCAATGACAGAGGCCGAGCCGAGCGTCTGGAGGAGGGACACTGCGGCTGGTTCGGCCGATGATGGAGGCTGAGGGCGGGTCAAGTGCCGCTGACGCGTCCAATGACGGAGGCCGGTCAGCCGCTAAAGGAGTTGCGGGCGGCCGGTGGGCGGGTCCAGTGACGGCGGCCGGGTGCCCAGTGACGCAGCGCCTGTGGCAGCGGCCGGGGGGCGGGTCCAGGTCTAGTGACGCAGCGCCTGTGGCAGCGGCCGGGCCCCTGTCCGTCAGCGGCAGGGGGGCGGGGCAGTGCGGGGGCCGTTGAGCGCCAGCCGCGGAGAGGCGGACTCGACTTCTAATCTCCATTAAGCCCCCACTTGGAGCTTCAGGTCCATTCCCAGCGGCTGCCCGCCCCGCCTGCCAACCAGTGGCGGTGATGAGAGGAGCCGGGGCTGCGGGCCGCGGCCGAGCGGGAGGCCTGTGATGTGTTTGTGCCGCCGCCGGCCTCCCTCGTCCCCGCTTCCCCCCGCCGGCCGTTGATGCTGCACGGCACTGTTTCTGCGTCTGCCCACAGCCGCTCTGTCTGCACGACCACGGGCCTCGGCCTCTCCCCCGCCCGGCTCCGGAACTGATAGTTTGAGGTCAGGCCGCCAGCGGGCCGCCAGGCTCGGTCGGCCATGGAGCTGCTGCTGTGCTGCGAGGTGGCGACGGTGAGGAGGGCGCTGCCCGACCCCAACCTGCTGTGCGACGAGCGGGTGCTGCACAACCTGCTGACGCTGGAGGAGCGCTGCCTTCCCGCCTGCTCCTACTTCAAGTGCGTCCAACAGGACATCAAGCCCTTCATGCGGAGGATGCTGGCCACCTGGATGCTGGAGGTTCGTGTCTCAACGCCGCCACCTTCTCCTCCCCGGTATCCGACCTCTCTCGCCCCGCGGATCCTCTCCTGTCCCCAGACCCTCTCCACTCCCCGCGGTATCCAACCTCTCCCCCCCCCCCCCCCCCCCCCGACCCTCTCTGGTCCCAAACCCCCTTCCACTCCACGCCCCTCAGATCCTCAGCCATGATCATATTGAATGGCGGTGCAGGCTCGAAGGGCCGAATGGCCTACTCCTGCACCTATGTTCTATGTATCTATGTATGTATCCCCTCCACTCTCTCCCCCGGTATCCAACCTCTCCCGTCCCCCCAAAACCTTTCCACCCCCGCCACCGGTATCCGACCCCTTTACCACCCTTTCGCCCCCCCCCCCCCCTCCTCAGTTCCTCTCCGATTTCGGACCCCAACCCCCCCCTCCTCCAATCCGCAGCCCTAAGCCCCCTCAATTCCCCCGCTGTCCGACCCTTTTCCCCCACTCCCGTCCCCGATCCTCTCTATTCTCTCTCACCCGGGTAACCGACGTTGCCCCCCCCACCCCTTCCAGGATCCGACCATACCCTCCTCACCCCCCCCCCCCCCAGGATCCTCTCTAGTTCCCGACCCCAGAAGCCAGCCTTCCTCCCCCGCCCGTGTCCTCAGATTCCCTTGTCCCCCTCACCCCACCCCCGGATCATTGCCCAGCGCCTTCCTCCCCATCCATTCTCGGTCACACACACCCCCCCCTCCCCTTGTTTTGGTCGGCGCGGTGTCCCGGCGATCTTCCCCCTCCATTAGCCCTCTGCCGCAGGCCGGGGATCACGAGGGGTTTACTTGAGTAGCTGTGGCAGGTTGACACAGGCCCGAAAGTGTGTGGTCCCGAGTTTGCCCGGTGTGATGGAGGCGAGGGGACTCCTTTCCCGGTTTGTGGCTCGAATTTGCCCTGGGTGATGGGGCTCTCCCAAGCTGCTCCTGGGGCCATCTGTCCTTGATATTGTGGGAAGTCTGACTGCAATCTGAGCCAGGGAGTGGGGGACGGGGTTGTGCGTGGGCGTAGGGCTGAGTGGAAGCAGACTCCAGATGTGTGGGCTCCGATGAGGACTTGCATCAAATGAGTGAGTGGGTGACCTTACCTTAATTGTGAGAGCTGGAATTGGACTGGCTCTCAAGGTTAAGTTTCACTGAAATGTTGGTTGACTGCAGTGTTTCAGATGTGAGCATAATTTTTATTTTTATTATTGTTCAGAAATGGACTAAACTGCCTGTTGGTGCTGTGATTGTGACTGAATCATTTCTTGCTGACTAAACTGAAGTATGTGACTATTGAAGGCTGGTACCAGGGCCTTGCTCTCTGATTATATTACCTTGTTATTCCTAATTTTTTAGCCCATTTTCTCCCCAGGTCTGCGAGGAGCAGAAGTGTGAGGAGGAAGTCTTTCCTTTGGCAATGAATTACCTGGACAGATTCTTATCAATTGAACGGACAACCAAATGCCATCTGCAGCTGCTTGGAGCTGTCTGTATGTTCCTTGCATCCAAGTTCAAAGAAACCATTCCTCTAACAGCAGAAAAACTTTGCATTTTCACTGACAACTCCATCAGACCATGCGAGCTTCTGGTAAATTTCACTGTCTATTGCTGTCTGAATGCAAAAATTCAAACAATGTTGCAACATTTTATTTGGGACCAGTTATTCCACTGTTTAATATTTGCCTTTTGTAGGCAATTGTGAAGGTGATTAGCTCAAAATTGAATTTGGAATTTTAAACTATATCCAAATTTCCAGTAATTCATATGTTTTATTCTGAGCACAATTGAAAATGTTGAAGTTAGTGGTTTTTTTTAAAAGTTAGTTTCCCTCAGATACATGTTTGGGTAAATGTTTTCTTGAAACTGCCAAAGAATAACAGTACAAAACAGAGGCCATATGGTCCCTCAAGTCTATTCTGCAATTCAGAAAGGGCACCGTTGAACCATTGTTGAATTCACTTTCCTGCAGGATTCCATACTTTCCATGTTAATCTCGGTGTATGTATTATACGACTGAGCATCCATACCTGTCACAATAAATTTGAAATCCTTTGACCTAGAGATATTTTACCTCACATTTGTCCAAAATGATCAATATTCACCTTGAGCCTCTGCACCCTGGTTCTTGACGACAGCTGGGGAAATAACTGCAAGAGGTATTGAGGCACAGAAATTATAATGAGAGATGAGTATGTGCTATTGTGAATGACATATGTTCTGCAGCAGTGCTTTCAGCAGCTGGCTTTGTCATTGTTTGCTAAATAAAATAAAAAAGCTGAGTCCAAACTTTGAAGTATATTGAAGTGCTGTATGTGCTAAAACCTGTCCCCTTTTAACAATGAAATCAATGATCTAAATGGGCTGTAGCTCCCTCTGGAGGGAGATATTTAATATTTAGTCCAAAAAGATAATCTAACAAAAAGCCAGCCATATGCCCATTGCACTTTTTTTTTGTTTAAAATGTCTCCCTCTTTGAGATTCCCGGGCATTGTTTATTTTGCTCTCAAATGTTGCCTCTCTCTATTAAATTTTAATATTGCCCATTATATATCTTTATTTGTCAGGAGTGGGAGTTGGTAGTTTTGGGAAAGTTGAAGTGGAACCTTGCAGCAGTGACCCCAAATGACTTTATTGAACACATTCTGAAGAAACTTACCCTGCCTAAAGACAAGCTGCCATTGATCAGAAAGCACGCACAGACCTTCATTGCCCTTTGTGCCACAGGTATGAGCACCTGCAACAGATACTGTATGAATATGAGGCACCTGTGGGATAAAGTTGCCCTTGTGATTGCCTATGTAAATCAGACTGAACCTCTTGTGCTTGGAAGGTATAGAGGAAAATATGAAATACAAATGGTGATCCTGGTGATGGAGCAAAATTGTTTTTGTTGGAAGAGAATTGGGATTTGTGTACATGGCCCCTTAGCAACATATCAACATTTTTTCCTGGACTTTTTTTTCAGCCAGGTCTTATGTTTGAGATCTTAACATTTAATTCTTCAATTTTGTATGATATTTATTTATTCATCTATGTATGAAAAATATGTTGGGCACTTCCAGTTAACTTGTTCAATTCCAAATTCCTGCATCCTTGTCGATAATGGAGACTCAGAGTAAACCTGTCTGTAATTATGCTGTTAGGTGTTGTAATACCCTCGAGTGGAAGGGAATAACTACTAAACAGCATGTTTACATGGGCAATTTTAATCCAACATTTAGACATAAAATTCATAAGAAAACTACAAATAAAAATGAAGGTAAAATTGATTACACCAGCATACTTTGGTCTCGTTCTCTTCTAATGGATTTAATTGAAGACTGGTTGATTTTCACTATTTGAACTAGATGTATTAGAAAATAAGATAGTCACAAATTGCTTGAGTAACTCGGCGGGACAGGCAGCATCTCTGGAGAGAAGGAATCGGTGATGTTTCGGGTCCAGACCCTTCTTCTCAGCATTTGTTTAATCGAGTTACTCCAGCATTCTGTGCCTATCTTTGGTTTAAACCAGGATCTGTAGTTCCCTCCTACATCTAGATGTATTAGAAAATTGGTTTATTCATGTTTATTTTAAGATTTATTTACTGAATGGATGTTTAACTAAGTTGGAATTTAATAGAATCCTTGAGTGTTTTCACTTTAAAAAAAATATTTAAAAAAGCAATTTGATTAATCCAATTCCAAAGCAGACTGCGAACCATGAAGGCAGCTATACCATTAGCTTTTATTCCTACAATGGAATAAACAAAGTTCAAAGATCACTGCAGTAACTATTACAATAGGGGATGTGTAGAATAACCTGGTTACAGAAGTTGGATCCCTGTTCAGGGAGTTAACATATTAATTATTCATATTTTTAAAGCCACCTGTCAGTTATTGTCTAAGTCAAAGAAACTTGAGCTTTAATAAAAATAATTCATTGTGAAGCTTCACACAAAGGTTAATGTCGACAAGGGAGGATATTTGGGCCCTCTGGTTTGTCCTTGTGCTGGAAACTACAATTCTCTTCTATATACTAACTAACAACCCAAAAGTATGAAATGTATAGTTCATGGTGTAATTATAGCATTGCAGAATATCTCCTTTGGAAAAGCAGTTTACCTTTAACAACAATTCTCTCACTGCAATTGCAGTTTCTAGAGCACTTTTTCCATTTGATTTTAAGTAAAAACCAAAAATTTAACTGGTAATTTCAATAATATTCTTAAAATGTAGGATTTTAGTGTCAAATAATCACTGAACAACATTCTAATCTGTAATTGTCATGGCAATGTAAAGTGAAGTTTACAGTTTTAGCTATTTGTGCTCAAAATTAGCTGCGAATAAAGTCTTAATTCTGCTTTCTCTTGGATATGTATAAAATAGTTCAACTCAATAAAAATGTGCTAGGCAAGTCTGGTTTCTGGTTTGATAACTGGGGTCCAGAGAAAATGTTGTGTCCATGCAGATTACTCAGGTGAAAAGTATTTCATATTCCCTGGCATTAACTTTGTACTGTGCTGACATTAGCAAATTTCAAATATTAACACTAATTCAGCCATGGGGATATTTCCTGCTGAAGATACTGAGTACATTGTGATAGCATGTTCATAAGCCACTAAGTATTGCTAGTCTCATTAGTAGTTCTGTAAATTACCCATGTTTGACTGACACCTGATGATTATTGTGTTTTAGGTTGGTTTACCAAATCTAAGCTTAATTATTGTTGAGGCAAATCGCTAAATCCATCTTAATGAATCCATCCCAAGGCTACTAATCTATTGCCTGTTTTGCAACATTAAATTGTTTCTTGAATGTTAATATGCATGTTTTCATGTCAATTTTATCTTGTAACCACATGTCCCATTCTTCATAATTTTATTTATAACATCCAACTAACGATCATTTTTTGGCTCTTTATTGTAAAAAAATTAATAATTCTCCATGACTGAATTAATAATACAAATCATAGTACAGTTTGTAACCTTCCCTGACTTGATTCTATTATTTAACCCATGTATCTCAATGTTTTGTGACCACTTTTATATTGATTGACTATTTTCTTTCATGTATAAAAATACTTCTAGATTTCTTTAAGTATCCATCTCCACCTAATTTTATTAATGATGGTGATGGGTCCTGTGTGGATAGAATATAGTTGGGCTTAAGGTTCAGAGTATTTAATTTCATATTTTAATATTAGTCTTGCATAATAGAAGTCTCTTAGCTCACCAAATTTATGCTGGCAACATCACCAATCCTTTTCCTCCACTTATTTCCCTGTAACCAATTCTCACAACATGCCCATCAACTTGAATCTGGTATTTCAGTCGCCCAATCATACAAGGGATAATTTACAGTGACAAATTTACCAACCAACCTATATATCTTTGACATGTGGAAGGAAAACAGAATTGGGCAGATCCCCATGTGGTCACTGTGTGAACATGCGAACTCCACACTGACAGCACTTGCGGTCGACCCTCTTGAAAAGTAACTGGCTTGTATTTACTTGCTTATCTTCACTCCTTGTGGTCTTCCAAAGATATCCCATTTGATTTATATCAGGCAAATGCAGCAATGAATTTGCACAATGCAAGTTCCCAATTTAACTGAATAATCTATAAAACATGTTGTGTGGGTAGATATAGAATTGGAGCATTGACCTATAATTTTCATAGTCGGATTTAAAAAAACAACTTATTGTTGCAAGAAATAAGACTAAAGCCTAATACATTAATTGAAATGATTACACAAATCATTGTGACCAAAGAATTTTTAGCTGTGAGTGCATTTTAAGTACTTATTTTTTCTTTCTTTCCAACTGTTATAAAGGGTGAAGCAGGTGGGTCTCTATCAGACTTGAAATTCGATAAATACAAATACATGATTTAAAATGCTACTCATCTGCAACATAGTTGCTTTTTGGCAAATAATGGAATTGCAACTTATCGGTTTATGATGATAGTACTAGAGCAGCAGGAAGATTTTATTCATCCAAACTTGAAGGAAAAAAACATAAACATATTGCCAATAGGGATTTTTATTTTTGCTAAATTATCCCCATCTAAGTGATTTGAAATGTTCCAACTCTTTTTGTTGAAGAAAATTCTCCTACCTTGGTCGGTGAGCTGGCAAACTTTGTGTGTGAAATAAATGCCCTGCCCTCAGGCCTTTTGTGAGCTAGTCAGTTTGAATTCATATCAGTTGGAAGGTCATTTCCATGATTTTCAATACGAAAAGATGAGAAGGTGGCTCCAGACAATGGTGCCACACTCTCCTGTTGGAGACACTTGCCTCACCATTTGCAGTAGTTAATTAATATGCTAAAAATAGAAGCCATTGATACAAATCACTCCCTGTTGCACAACAAAGAAAGAACACGTGGAGCTTTGATAGCCAAGTTTATGGTGCTTGCTGTGGAGGAAAGCAAGAGTGGAGATAGAGGCTGTGCAACACTTTTTAAGGAAGACATTAGTCACTAGGTCTCTGGCTGTTTGCTAGCTGTCCTTATTTGTATTGTGAAGGGCATTTAAAGGAACCTACAATGTTATTCGGCATTGAAATTGTGATTACATGTGGAAGCAGACCTACCGCAGTGTTGGTTGGCAGGAGTACTGTGGTTCTTTATTCAGATTTTCATGATCATTTGCTTCTGGGATGCCATTTTACTGAAAAGGGAACCATATGTTCTGATTTCATATATGTTGGAATTCATCTGAGTTCTATTTGAATCAGTCTGCTCAGATGTTGATTTATGTAGAAAGTGTGTTTATAGCATACATAGAAAATAGGTGCAAGAGTAGACCATTCGGCCCTTTGAGCCAGCACCGTCATTCAATGGCTGATCATCCACAATCATGTTTTCAGCATGAGGACTGTATTTTAGAAATTTAATTAAAAATCATATACAGGTGTATGATTGAAGCTTTGAAGATTTTCTGGTGTTTATCCCTATAGATTTCAAATTTGCCATGTATCCACCGTCAATGATTGCGACTGGAAGTGTGGGGGCAGCGATATGTGGACTTCAGCTCGATATTGGCTACTATTCACTTTTAAATGACAACTTGACAGATCTCTTGGCCAGCATCACACACACAGATGTGGTGAGTACACTATTCAAAGGCTCTGACGCAAGGTTGGCAACCTACAGCTTGTCAGTGGGCATTCTCAGTTTTGGAACTCGTATCCATTTTCAATTAATTTCGCTGTTAATGCTAACATTTCTTGAATATTAACACTTAAATTTATGTAACATGAAAATTAGTCAGTTGGGGAAGATTGAGGTTTAATTTTATGCAGCATCAAAATCTCAATGTTTAAAGTACCTGAATTATATAATCTGAGTGATATCTCTATTCAGGTTTTATAAATGAAAGTGTAGTAGTCAGAAGTAGCACAGTTATTACTTTCATAAAAAATAAAATTGGAAATATATTAATCAATGGTGCTGTGTTTTTTTGAGTAGGATGGGATGTGCATGTTCAGAGTTAAACATACTTGTATTTATTGACTACTTGGTATTTTTCATGTAGCTTTATCTTTAATTGTATTTCATTCATGTAGTTGGTATGGAAATAGAGAATGTTGCAATCTTTATATTTATGAAATGAAATCCTGAATGCTTAATATTGAATATATATTACCAATTATAGTAATTTAAATAAATGAAACCAAGAGTGGTTGATTGCTGTTCATTTTGCTATGGATTTTTTAAATTGCATCCATTTTGGAAAATCTCTTGAACATGGTGTATAATATTGTCTAAATATATTTACTTTTGTTGAATTTACATGGTCTTGCTTTTCATGCAAATTGTTCAAATGGACTGTTTTACTGGACGGTAGTATTGTCGTTGGTGGGGAGGGAATGATAATACACAGAGGATGGCTCAGAATCAACTTATTACATCAGTGGAAAAGTCCATTGAGAAAGGAGAGTAATAAACTTCAGCTGTTATTACTCAAGTTTTTAACATTCAGTTATATTTGAGGATTTCAGCCTTTCAAACATTGATCTATTTCAAACCTCAAGTACATTGTGATTAATTAAATTAATGTCTCATTATCATGATGTTGCAATGTTATCCATCAATTGGTAAGTGTTGATTTTCTCAAAACGTATCTTATTTGGCATGAAGACAGATTGTCATGAGTGCTGTTGTAGACTTGGGTGGTCTTAATCATGCCTTTACCATGATGTTTATTTACCAGACATGGTACACTACATTCAGCACGTGTGACACTAAGCGACAAGTGCAACACTAAGCTTACCACAATGAGATAGGGAAATAAATTAATTGAGTGTTTTTTATGCAAAAAAACCCATCATACATATTTTCTCCTCCTTTGATAGAGGAGCATTTGTGTATGAAGAAATTTCAAAGCTCTTTAAGAACAGAGGATATGTTTTCTAATTTTGCCAATTTTAATGAAAAATTTTCAATGCTTGAAATCTGGCCTGGTCTTAAAATACTCTGCATAGTTTAGTTTAGTTTATTGTCATGTGTACCGAGGTGCAGTGAAGAGCTTTTGTTGTGTGCTAACCAGGAGAATATCATTTTGATGTTGCACAACTACAATAATGATTCCTTCACACAACTTGCGCAAGTAACAAAACATTCAAATCCATCCAATAAATGTCCAAGAAATTGTTAATGCTCGGTGGCAATTGAGAAAAGACAATGTTATCACTTTGATAAGGGCTTTGCAAATATTGGTATCTTTTATTGGTATCACAAACCTATACTGCAGGCGATATACTGCTCTCCCACAATAGGCTAGCCCATTGCAATTTGGGACTGCTACCCCCTGTGTCCCCAAATGCAGAATATGGGACTGAAACATTTGACAGTGAGATATAAAAAAAGAATAGTTTTGGTGAGAAGGTGATCGGGGTTGTTAAAGAATATTTTCAAATATTTAGATTCAACAAGAGAACACCTGGACCCCATGGAACTACATAGGACCTGGTAGTCAATTTGGAGGAAGCTGTATAGAGTGAGACATAGAACAAAGCACAGCAAATGCTTGCAATCTAAAATAGAAACAGAGGACATTGAAAACACAACAGGTCGGAGAGCATTTGTGTTTGCAGTTCGTGATGTTTTTATTAAGAGCAGAAAGATATTAGAATTAATTTTAATGAACACTAAATTTATAATAAACACATTGAATATTAATATTGACTGTTAAATGTATATTGTGAAAAGGTTGGACAAGGTGAATGTGAGTGTATCCTTTCGTAAAATCACGGACCAAATCTTGTTGCTTTTATTTTTGAAGACAAACCTGGCCCATAGTGCAGCCAATTTCATGCACAATGACAAACATAACCCCAGACATGTAAGAACCAAATTCTTATTTATTTGGAAATTGGTAGCTAAAAGGCATTGGAGGGTGGAACCTTGAACTATTGGCATGTAGCATGTGTTTATCGATCATTGCAAAACTACACGTTTACAAGTAATGAAACTCGTAGGTAAGTGTGCTTATTCTGGGGCTAAAGGCCACTTGCAGGTAATCCAGTGATCAGTCAAGCACAACCAAAGCGTATTGTGTCACCTGTGCACCAGTCATCACTCCCACTTGAAGCAAGCATCAGTGCAGATACACCATGTTGGGAGAAGTTTATCATAATGTTATGCAGGAAGTACAAGGGAAGGTATTGAGCACTGATTAGAGCAACATTGGAGGGCCAACTGGGACAGGGTAACGATCCAGTATGCTTAAGTCCCCTTTCATGATTTTTAGGGATTAAAGACCTCGGTGGACCTGCAGTTGAATGTAATAGAGGAGGATGCTGAACTCTGAAGAAGGGTCTTGACCCGAAACATCACCCATTCCTTCTCTCCAGAGATGCTGCCTGCCCTGCTGAGTTACTCCAGCATTTTGTGTCTACCTTCGTGATGGAGGATGAGGTTTATGCGGAAGAATTACATCTGAGAAACTGAGATTTGTGGGTGCTTAATTTAGACTGCTCGTCAGCCTGATGTTGAGTACACAGAAACACTGGCAGTTCAAATCTCAATTACATCGACTATAACTGTAATCTTCAAGTAAACTGCTGCTTTTAAACAATATGCTGGCTTCAACTTTCAAGTAAATGATTAGATCCAGCTGATGGAAGCGTTTTCAAACCAGTTTGTATACTGGGCTAGGTATGTGTCTGCCATGTGTACACACACAGTGTAACTAGTGAGGATAGGATTGGACAGTCAACATTGTAGCATGACATTGCACATAATGGAAAATCCTACTTGGGAAAGTTGAATTCACGAAGGCTGCAGCAATTGTGTATCCTCGCACTAAACCAGCTCTATGCAGGTTATCGCAAATGTCTCCATTACTTGGGATTCCCGTGCAATTGGCATGCAACCTTCCGTAAAATTAAATAAAAAAGACAGCTTAGTAACAAGTCAACTGATATACATGGTCTATTGAGGGCATTATTGCACTGAGATAAAAATATTAATCAAAAAAAAAATATATATATATTAATTGTAACCTACCTTTTCTCATCAATTGGGGACAACCTTCCTAAGTTGTTCCTAACATGTATGCAATGCACATCAAATTTGGTGAAGTAGAAGGTGAAACCTTTACCCATCATAGCCTTTGCCAATCATGATCTTTTTCAGGATTCTGGGCCATGTTCTTTTAAGATTCACCAATTTTGTAGGATGTATTCCTGGCAATTTCTATCACTGACTTCCGGTTCAAGCTTTCCTAGCAAGTCAAGTAGTGTATTTTCCTATCTGATACTTCTGTCTCTGTAAACAGGTGTTCAAAGAAAATAACAATAAACATTTAAATTCCTCCACAATTTTTCTCCGTGGTATGCAGTAGTATCAATCACTTTATTCACAGCGCAAGCCAATCTTAGAGTTAGAAATTTAAACATCTGTAGGTCAGTCTCAAGTGTGGATGTTGTTGCACATGTGTTAACGATCAAAAATTTTGAAGTGGTTTGCCATGGCTTAATATAGCTTAGTGGTAATTTTACTTCGGAGTCACGTGAGTGACTACGTGAAGAAGAGCCCGTCCAGCCGCACACGTGTCATATCGTCAGAAGCATAGCGTGAGTGCCGATGTGTTTGGAGTGAGCAGAGCCCCTCCAAACCGGTAAGTAAAAAACCTGAAGGTAAGTTTTTACTTACGTTTTTCAGGTTGATTTGAAAAGACTTGTAGTAGTGAAAACACAAGTCATAATGAAGAAAATTTGTAAAGGTGTACCGCAGAGTACTCAGACAGACCGCGGGTCTGTGAGTAGCGGGCGCCCTTTTAAACATTTTTTTAGACGGTTACCGTTTAGCGCCATTAGAGCGCATAAGATATAGAGGTGGCCGTTAGAGAAGTCAGACCGGAGGATCCCCGATTCAGGTAACTAGTCTGTTATATTTAAAACCTAGTTACAAGGCAATGCAGGGAATGCCTGATTCAGGTAACTAGTTTGTTATATTTAAAACCTAGTTGCAGGGAATGCCTGGGGAATGTCCAGGTTTCCTGTTGGCCTAAAGGAGAGCCAGCATATGAAGTGCCTGGGGAAGGTCCGGGCTTAATGTTGAGCCAGTGTATGAAGTGCCTGGGGAAGGTCCGGTTTAGCATTGTCCCTACAGGGCCAGTGCAGGGAGTGCCTGGTGGAGGTCCAGGTTTAGCGTTGGCTTAGAGGAGAGCCAGCGCATGGAGTGCT
This sequence comes from Malacoraja senta, assembly GCA_038087875.1. Classification (NCBI taxonomy): domain Eukaryota; kingdom Metazoa; phylum Chordata; class Chondrichthyes; order Rajiformes; family Rajidae; genus Malacoraja; species Malacoraja senta. The sequence continues at coordinate 22,189,007 of CM075985.1, read as the reverse complement.
TTAGAAGGTCCGGCTCAATGTTGGCCTAAGGGAGAGCCAGCGTAGGTAGTATTTGGGAAAGTCCGGTTCAGCGCTGGCCTACAGGTGAGCCATTGTGAGCAAATGGTTGGTTAAAGGGGCGTTGGTCTACAGGAGAGCCAGCGCCAACTATATCTGGAAGTTAGCGTTGGCCTACAGGTGAGCCAGCGCCAGCAGCACCTGAAAGAGGGCTGCCTATGATGGGCATACAGGTGAGCCCGCATGGAGAGCAACTGGAAGGGTTGCTATGCGTAGGCCTATGGGAGAGCCAGCGCTAGAGATACCTGAAGCAGGATGTAAATTCGCTCCTCCATGAGGAGGATTATTTCATACAAAGATTCAAGTAAACGGATCATATGAGGACTAGAGCCCAATACAGAGCCATAGGACCAGAGTTGGCACAATATATCAAAGTTGTGGTTCCAAAAAGATGAGGAAACCATTGGGAGATAAATAATCTATGTCAATAAAATACTTACTCTCCCAGCAGCTCCAGGTTCTAACCAGGTATGAGCTGTCTACAAATATAAACCCGCAGTATTGAGCATGATAAGCAAGTCTCAGCGGGGGAGAGGGTATTGAAATTCTGGTCAGGCGTTACGGCTTTTTTGACCAAAGGTTGGATGGAGAGCATGTGTTTATATCACAACAAGGTTGAATTAGCACTCGTGTAGTGCGCACTTTCAAATAACTTTTATAAAAGTGCTATAAAACCTAATATATACCCTAAGTTTGGGGGCTCTGTACACCATCTAATATTTAAATTGTCTATTAATCTGTTTTTAGAAAGATCTAGCCAAAAAAGGTATGATCCTGTGTGATTAACAGATCAAATTAAGGCAGTTTTCCCTACCAATATGTGATGACTGGGGATAGTAAAGTATCAATTCTGTCTTTCCCATATGTGCGTTATAGGCGCACTCCTGATATATGTGCAAGTTATAATATTCCACTAAGATCAGGGGATAACAAATGCCATAGGCAAACCCTGAGGAGGAGGTCTGGTTCTGTAAGAAACATATTAAATGTTTTACACTTAAAAGTTGGGGAAGATTACAATTCTTGCTAAAAATTTGGTTTCTCTTACTAAGGTATTTGAAGCCAGACACATATTTTCTCAAAATAAGAGAATATGTAGATTCAGACAAAACATGAAATATTGTGAAAAAGAGACGATTAAGAAGTCAGTTCACCATTCCCATCAATTAATGCCAAATATGTTATGAGAGCAAATAAGGATGGTGGGTGTAGAATTATTCTAGATCTGACAAATGTTAACTCTTTTTTGTACAGTATAAACAGTGGATAACATTTGTTAATGTTATGCAGCCAATTTCAAAAATATGCATTTTACTATAATAATAATAATAATAATCATTTTATTTACTGGCGCCTTTCTAAAACCCAAGGACACCTTACAATGCATAGAATCACAACAAAACAAAAAAAAACACATAATCGGAATAAATTAAATAAAAAAACACACCACAGTACACAAATCAAGGACAGAATTCAATTTCAAAAGCACCAAAAGAAAATAAGAAACACAATTTGAGGAGAGAGCAGCGGCGACCAATTCGCGCCAGCGTCCACTCTCCCCTCCGACCGCCATCTTGTACACGGACTGACAGGCATAGGCACAGGCACAGCACACAAAATCATCCCCCCACAATGACCACCACTGTGGGGGAAGGCACAATGTCCATGTGACTGTATGGTAATAATAGATATATTAATTTTAACTGGATAAGCCAATTATGGCAATTTAAAGCATTGTATTAATTTTATATATATCAATTATATTTGACAGGTTGTTGGATCTAATATTAGCTTTACTAAGAACTCGGGGCCATTTGGTAATGGTCTATTGCCATATTCTGATTGTAGGAAACATTCGGACTACAACAGAACCATGAGTGTTAGAATAAAGCTCACTTTGGAGATTTGTTAACCATCGAGATAAATCTAAACAGTTTCTAAACACAGTTATTGATTTTTTTTTGTTCCATTATTAAATGAGAACACATGATTGTGATCCGAGTACGGATTAAGGCTGCATTTAAGTGGAAGTTGTATAAAGCTCATTATAGAGCATCAACCATTGTATAAAGGTCATTATAGAGCACTAATCCTCAATTAGGCATTTTTAATTGGAAGTGGTAATAAGCTCATTACAGAGCACCAACCCTCAATTAGGCAGGAAACAAGCCTATTTTCAAACTTTGCTTATTTTCAGCTGTAGAATTTAGACTGCGGCATTAACAGAGTTTATAGTAAGCATGGATAGAGGAATGGATAATACAATTTATGGTAAGTTTGCCAGGCCATGTATTGTTACATGTTACAGTTATTACTGGAATATTAATGAATCGGGAGTGTCTCAAGTGCCTCCAGAGAGATTCTGGCTGAACACCTTCCATTATGCTAGACACTAATGGTAGTGCTCTAAGTTGAGGTCATACTTATAATTATTTTCAGCTGTGGACATGGAATATGGAAAAAGTACCTTTTGATCTAACAACAAGGGATCATTATGAAAGTTTTAGGAACATTTATGACCTAAAGCTTATTGCTCTTATATGCAAAGTTGCATGTTTAGATATAGATTGAGACTACGGAATAGAACGTATATCATTCATTCGAGTGGTTTAAGTCAGTATCTTGTAATAGACTGGCTAATGTGATCTGGATCTGGTGTTTACCAGAAATATTTGATTGCCAATCTACCTATGAAGTAGATTCAATATAGTTGAAGACTCAGTCATGTAAATCAATGATAATACGGAATGTATGTTGGATCGTGAGAAATTTAATAATATTATAACACGATTGATGACTTGTTTGTATCCAGATTTAACCACCAATTACCTAAATATATGTTATAAAGTCTGATACTGGGGCAGTAGTGGTGGATGTTTATCGCTGCATTGGGGTAAAATGTTTGTATACATTTTCCAATTTTTCTCATTTAACAGTATATACAGAAGAGCAAACAGGATTTTGTTTCGGGAGTATTGGTGATACTAGATTGGATCTACAAAACCATGGTACCCTGAGGTGTTTAAAATGATCACAAAGCCTCCTATGATTTCCAAACAGAATTAATCTGTTTGTGCACTCTATTGATGATTCACATCCTTTACATAATCATATTGGTTGTTGATTTACAGATTTTAAGGAATGACATTTATCGGAAGAGGACTATCAGATTGTACTGTGGATATTATTGCAATCTGGAGGGATATTACCCAGAAGTAGTACAATTCTTACATAAAGAAATGGAATATGTTTTGTTTAAGCAGAATATTACATATCACACTATAGACATATCAGTAGTGTTAGAGTTCTGTAAACTCTTTATTTTATTAGCAGTTAGCTATAATGCTATGAATACTGCAAGGAGTGCCGTTACTGCATATCTATGGAGGAATCAGAATAGAATGTTGTAGGGTTACACCCTTTGGTCTGCAAATTTATGAAAGATATTTTAATTCTAAACCTCTTAGACACAAGTATACAATAATCTGGAATGTAAGAGATATGTTATGTTGTTTTTGTTTATGGACTCCTATTACAGTGCTGTCCTTGGCTTGAATTACCATTAAGGAAGTCAAGTTCAGGGGACTGGTTTATGCACAGAAAGTGCAACTATTGCAGAAAGTAAGAATAGACATGATGGAAAGAGACAGTTACTATTGTGTTCTATGTCTATGAATTGCTTAAACAGAGTAGATGTGGAATCACAGGATGTAAGTTGGGGTTTCAGCATATCCTACGGATCCACGTCTATGTGTGGTATCACATTTACAATGTTAGATTGAAGCTATCAGAACCTTAAAGAGGTTCAGTATGAGTATTTTTATTAGCCATAAATAGCTACATAAGAAAGTGTCGGTTTAGACTATTTTAAAATGGCTGAAGCATGTGTTGCTTGATGCAGGTCTGGATACTGACAAATTTAAATCTTATTTCACCAGGGCACCATCAAGTTTGACGGCCAAGGAATTGGATGTTCTAATAAAACATATCTTCGTGGCTGCAGGCATAAGTGAAAGAATTCACCTATTACCATAAGGAGATTATAATACCTGTGGTAATTTGGTGGTGTTATTTTGGATTTAGTATTAAATATTCCTCTTGTGATAAAGGGGTTACTATTATGGTGATAAATTAACCATTAACTGGTTGCATCCATGTTATGGTTGTGCATTGTTGATTGTTTTACTTATTTAGAGTCAATCAATGCAGTGAGCGCCTGGATTGAATCTACGGCCTGAAATCACAGAGCTTTGAAATCTTCACGTAGTCACTCACGTGACTCTGAAGTAAAATAGTAAGATTAAAGGAGAATTTACCAGTTTGAAGTTTGATCTTTATTTTATGAGGAGTTACGTTGAGGGATTACGTGCCCTCCGTTCCCACCCTCATAAAAGATCGAGCTGGTAGTTCTAGTCTTTATGTACCTTACCATCATCAGTAATTGTCGTCTGTGATTTCACTCCGCTGCTTTGAAGATTGACGCGTGTGCGGCTGGACGGGCTCTTCACATAATCCCTCAACGTAACTCATAAAATAAACATCAAACTTCAAACTGGTAAGTTCTCGTTTAATCTTACTATTAAAAGGAACTGTAGATGCTGGTTCATACCAAAGATGCAAAATGTTGGAATAATACAGTGGGTCAGGCAGGAAACCTGTTCCTAATGTTGGGGGAGTCCAGAACCAGGGGCCACAGTTTAAGAATAAGGCGTAAGCCATTTAGAAGGGAGACGAGGAAACACTTTTTCTCACAGAGAGTTGTGAGTCTGTGGAATTCTCTGCTTCAGAGGGCGGTGGAGGCCGGTTCTCTGGATACTTTCAAGAGAGCTAGATAGGGCTCTTAAAGATAGCGGAGTCAGGGGATATGGGGAGCAGGCAAGAACGGGGTACTGATTGGGGATGATCAGCCATGATCACATTGAATGGCTGACTCGAAGGGCCAAATGGCCTACTCCTGCACCTATTGTCTATTGTCATATCGGGAGATATCAGGACCTGACCATAACCGTCACCTATCCATTTTCTCCAGAGATGTTGCCTGACCTGCTGAGTTACTCCAGCATTTTGTGTATCTATAGCTTAGTGGTGTACACCAAAGGTTTGAAAACGTGCCAGGCGTTAATATTTATCGGTCAGCTTGAGGTTTGAATTTTATCTCCACTGATTTTTCTTTTGAGAATAAGCTGTGACAGTCTACTCAACTTCCTAATTCAGACAATGCTAGATTTAATTCTGTAAAATTACATATGCATGTAACATATGCATGGAAGCAGCTTTGTATATTTGGTGGGCCAATACAAGATGTCCATTGCAGCATTGAAAGTTATGAACTCTCCACATGATCCAGAAGACTTACTTGGGCATTTTGAATTATCGTATGTTACATAGAAACATTGAAAATAGGAGCCAGCACCGCCATTCAATATGATCATGGCTGATCATCCAAAATCAGTACCCCATACTGGCTTTTTCCCCATATCCCATGATTCCCTTAGCCCTAAGAGCTAAATCTAACTCTCTCTTGAAAACATCCAGTGACTTGTCCTCCACTGCCTTCTGTGAACGAGAATTCCACAGATTCAGAACTCTTTGGGTGAAAAAGATTTTTCTCATCTCAGTCCAAAATGGCCTGCTCCTTATTCTTAAACTCTGACCCCTGGTTCTGGACTCCCCCAACATCGGGAAATTTTTTCCTGCATCTACTCTGTTCAATCCTCTAAGAATTTGATATGTTTCTATGAGATGCCCTCTCATCCTTCTAAATTCCAGTGAATACACGCCCAGTCGACCCATTCTTTCATCATGCGTCAGTCCTGCCATTCCAGGAATTAACCTGGTGAACCTATGCAGCACTCCCTTAATAGCAATAATGTCCTTCCTCAAATAAGGAGACCAAAATTGCACACAATACTCCAGGTGCGGTCTCGCCAGGGCCCTGTACAACTGCAGTAGGGCCTCCTTGCTCCCAAACTCAAATCCTCTCGCAATGAAGGCCAACATGCCATTGGCTTTCTTCACTACCTGCTGCACCTGCATGCTTACTTTCCGTGACTGATGCACAAGCACACCCAGGTCTCTTTGCACCTCCCCTTCTCCTAATCTGACGCTATTCAGATAATAATCTGCCTTCCTGTTCTTGCCACCAAAGTAGATATCACATTTATATACATTATACTGCATTTGCCATGCATCTGCCCACTCACCCAACCTATCCAAGGCAGCCTGCAGCCTCATAGCATCTTTCTCGCAGCTCATACTAAAACCCAGCTTTGTGACATCCGCAAATCCCCTTGTCTAAATTGTTAATATATATATTGTAAACAACTGGGGTCCCAGCACCGAGCCTTGCGGCACCCCACTAGTCACTGCCTGCCATTTGGAAAAGGACCCATTAATTCCTACACTTTGCTTCCTGTCTGCCGATCTGTTCTCTATCCATGTCAATACTCTACCCCAATACCATGTGCTCTAATTTTGCACACTAATCTCTTGTGTGGGACCTTGTTAAAGGCTTTTTGAAAGTCCAGATACACCATAGCCACTGGCTCTCCCTTATTCATTCTACTTGTTACATCCTCAAAATATTCCAAAAGATTAAGCAAGCATGACTTCCCCTTCATAAATCCATGCTGACTGACCGATCCTGTCACTGCTTTCCAAATGCGCTGCTATAACATCTTTAATAATCAACTCCAGCATCTTCCCCACTGCTGATGTAAGGTTAACTGGTCCATAATTCTCTGTTTTCTCTCTCTCTCCCTCCTTTCTTAAAGTGGAGTTACATTGTTTACCCTCCAGTCCACAGGAACTGATCCAGAGTCGAGAAAACATTGGAAAATGATCACCAATGCATCCACGATTTCTAGGGCCACCTTCTTGAGTACCCTGGAATGCAGACCATCTGGCCCTGGGGATTTATCTGCCTTCAGTCCCAACAATTTACCTAACACCATTTTCTGACTGGATTCCCTCAGTTCCTCCCTCCCACTAGATCCTCGGTCCCCTCGTATTTCCAGGAGATCGTTTATGTCTTCCTTAGTGAAGACAGAACCAAAGTACTCGTTTACCTGTTCTGCCATTTCCTTGTTTCACATTATAAATTCACCTGTCTCTGACTGTAAGGGACCTACATTTGTCTTCACTAATCTTTTCCTTTTTACATACCAATAGAAACTTTTACAGTCAGTTTTTATATTTCCCGCAAGCTTTCTTTCATGCTCCTTTATCGCCCTCTTAATTAACCCCTTTGTCCTCAGTTGAGTTGTAAATTTCTTCCAGTCAATTTATATGCCTCTTCCTTGGCTTTAACACTATCCTTCACTTCCCTCGTCAGCAACCTTCCTAGTTTTATTTTTTCGCAAGACTGGGATAAACAATTTCTGGAGTTCATCCATGCGGCCTTTAAATCTTTGCCATTGCATCTCCACTTTCAACCCTTGAAGTATAATTTGCCCGTCCATCCTAGCCAATTCTCATCTTATATCTTCAAGGTCTCCTTTATTCAAGTTCAGGACCCCAGTCTCTGAATTAACTGTCACTCTCCATCCTAATGCAGAATTCCACCATATTATGGTCACTGTTGCCCAAGGGGCCTTGCACAAGATTGTTAACAAATTCTTCTTCATTACACAATACCCAATCTAGGATGGCCTGCCCTCTAGTCTGTTCCTCTACATATTGGTTTAAAAACCATCCCGTGTACATTCCAGGAAATCCTCCTCAGCACTGTTCCCAATTTGGATGGCTCAATCTATATGTAGATTAAAGTCACCCATGATAACCGCCTGTACCTTTGCTACACACATACCTAATTTCCTGCTTGATGCTATCCCCAACCTCCCTACTGCTGTTTGGTGGTCTGTATACAACTCCAACAAGCGTTTTCTGCCCTTGGCTATTTCAAAGTTCTACCCATACCGATTCTACAACATCCAATCTAATGTCTCTCCTTGCTATTGCATTAATCTCCTCTTTAACCAGCAATGCCACCCCACCTCTTCCTTTCTGTCTATCCGTCCTGGATATCGAATACCCCTGCATGTTAAGCTCCCAGCCTTGGTCATCCTGGAGCCATGTCTCTGGAATTCCAACTATATCATATCCCTTAACTACTAACTGGGCATTCAATTCATCCACCTTATTTCGAATGCTCCTTGCATTAAGGCACAAATCTTTCAGGTTCGTTTTTCTTATCCCCCTTTTACCTATGTTAATATGTCTCTTATCTCCCTTCTCCTTTCTACCTATGTTGAACCATTTGCACAGTTTCTCCTGCACCATACTTCAAGATATTCAGCCCCTGGTATGCAAAGCAATTGACTTTACCCTCTACTGAGAGTAACCTCTGTACTAATGCATATTGTGCTATCTCCCTCCAGGTAGTATTAATTCTAGGATGGGGGTCATGTAATACTTTTCCCGACAAACTAAGTATTTATCCACTCTTTGTGCTGCTTAATTCTTGTGGTTAGGAAGCATATGACAAACCTGCTCCCTAATCCTGCTTTGTTTGTTTGCAGACTGTACTTAGTATGCAAGAAAACAGCAGCTAGGATTGACTGAAATGAATGGAAGAATGAGATCGTTTCCTTACTTGTATTTGCCCGAGTTGGCAGCTATTGGCATCCGTTCAGTTTTCCAATTTGAGTGTTTTGCATGTGGAGTAACAGTAGGGTGATGCAGCTACAGAATAGAATAATTGTTGGTTATTATTCCATAAGACCTCGGATCCTACTCACAATGGGAAGCACGGTGTAGTAGGTTACCCTGTGCCAGTGAGCTTAAAAATCAAAGCAAAATGAGTTTTAGAGAGCTAAGCGTTGTAATAAGTAATCCTTAACTCTTCACGTGCTGATGTTACCATGGTTTGTTTTAAAAACTGTTATTGTAAACATTACCTTTAACGTATTTTGTGTTGGTTTTAAGACTAGTTGAGGCTTCAGCAACTATCATGTACTTAAACAGTTTTGCACATTTTAAATATCATTTTTACACTTGTGAAATGGTTGCTGTTTAGACAAGAAAAGCCCGTTATATAAAAAATATATATATATATATATATATATATATATATATATATATATATATATATATATATATATATATTAATTAAAATATATATATATAAATAAAACAGATTCCAGATTTGAAACAAAACTTCAGTGTTGGGCTCAACCAGCACATTTTGTCAAACTTCCTTCGGAAATTGGTCAGTCATTGTAAAAACTTGCTGCTCTCCCTTGTGTTAAATTTTTACGCACCATCCACTCCCCCCCCCCCCCCCCCCCGTTCATTTACATAAAATCTTCAGCAACCATCCCCTCCTCATTATAAAAAGCCGCAATCGTCTTTGCCCCTCATCCTCTTGTTCATTTAGCAGAAAAATAGTAGGTTCCTATGTTTTAGTGTTGCTAGGGAAGAATACCGTGTCCCACTGCCAGAGTCTAATTTCCTGTGTTCTTTTGTTCCCAGTAATTTTGAAGCAGTGGATTAGGTCACCCATGTTCCACATGCTGTTAACAACCAGTAATAATGGGCACCTTTATAATGGATAAAAATGAATCCCAGCATTTTGTTTTTCTTTCTTGTGCTAATATGTATGAGTCTTCATTTCAATACACTATTTGTTCAGTTTTCTTAATTAATCAAAAATGTTGGTGATTAAGTCTGCCATCTGCATTTTACTGCTGTGCAAGGAGAGGAGAGCTCTACACTCTTAACCACAAATATTTTGCAATCCGCCTTATTGGTAACGAATTGCAAAGTCATAAATACTTTACGGGTGTGTTATACACCAGTGCTGAGCTAAAATATTTTGATAAACCTCTTAGAATCTTAGTAAAATGATTTTTAGCTAAGCAACTAATTAGTGTTTTGAAGTGGGATGACTTTGATGCATTGTTTAAAGGTGATGGGGTTAACCTTTAATTGTCTGAAATGGATTCCAGAATACTGCGGTAAATAGCAGTGTCTCTACTCCCTCGGAATATCATTTTAGTCACATCATCCACCAGCCTTAATGCAACCAATCAGACTTAATGCAACCAATCAGACGACCTTTGTTTTGTAAATCTGATGCTGTGTATTTTTTTTAAGGATTTGGAAACTCCAGTTTATCAGAAAATTGTTCTAAGGTTTTATAAGGCAAAATTAAAAAGAAATATGCATGTGTCGAAGATCTAAAGGTATTCATAAATCAAACATGGAATTTGGGCTTTTTAACAATTGCCTTTGTTGCGGCATTTTTCTCTCCTGAATAGAAGTCTCTTGTTTGTTTACCCTTTTTGTCTGCTATTGCAAGGGTGTCTTGGTTTAATCGTTGGCATGAAACTATAACATGCTATGCAGGCTAATGTGTACAGGAAGTAATTTAATTCCTTTTTTTGCTTGGTTGGATGAGACTAGTTTGATAGAAGATCAAATTACAAATAACTGTTTTTATGTTAACATTCCACAAACAGATTTTTCCAAGAAGCACTTTAAAAGGCCTGAGTAGTCAAGCAGATTGAAAAAGATGGCATTTGGTCATTCCTATCTGCATTTGACATTGTTTAACTGTTGCAAGGAAGCAAATGTATTTCTGTCTAGTGGTGCACAAGTTCAGGACTTGATACATTATTGGCTGAAGATGTGCTACAATGTTAGAACCGTAATATTTCAGACATGACCATCTACCTTTCCAGCGAAAAAAATTATAGCAATATTTACGCAAGTAGAGCAGTTGTCATGGTGTCCTAGCATTGTTCATTTCTCACTTAATGCAACCAATCAGACGACCTTTTTCACTTGCTGTTCAATCGTCTTCAAGTGACAGGATAAATAATAAATGACAAAAATAGCAGAACATCAGGATGTGCACAGGTCACTAATAATGGTGGTATGGAGGACACATGACATTAATGTTGAATAGAATAGTCAGACCGAGATTATATAAGAACTAGTTGGGCCATGGAATTTAGAGTACTGTGTATAATCCTGTTCATGTTACAGGACATAATGATGGTACTGGATACGATGTTAATAAGATTTGCAGGGATGATGATGGAGCTGGCCAATGTTAAGCTGGTACGATCAGGGACCAAGCAAACAGGATGGATGGTTTTTTTCCCCACAAGAGGTCAATGACTAGAGCATTGGATTGAGATCATATTTAGAGGAATTATTGGGAAGTTGGTGTGTTGAGGGGAAATCAACTGAAGTTTGGGTGAGAATCTCCTACAATCTGTAATGCTGGTGGAGGCATCATTAGAGCCAGTATTTGATGAAAATACTGGCTGAGCACCTGGTGTCATTTCATAGGAATGCAGATCAAGAATTAGGAAGTGGGATTCAACAAAATTTTCTGTCTGGCATGGGCCATGGGCAAAATCCCCCTAATTGTTTTAAATTCTGCAACAGATTCTAGAAAATGAAGTGTTAACCATTTGTAAATCTCCAGAGGCAGACAAAACATTATTTAAACACAAGAATTATGACTATCATAACAGTACTTTGGAGAGTATGCATTTTTTTTAATGAGTGTAACGGTGAGCTTCATCTCCCACTCCAATACTGTTCAGTTGCAAAACACATAAGAGAACCGCTTTCAATCTATGAAATGTTATCCATTTACAAATAAATAGACTTCCTTGATTTGCTACTTTGTGCTGCAACCAGTGACTTTGGGCTAGATGTTTTGCATCTTTTGCATCTGTAAACAAAAATATGCTCTACAGATATGTGATGTAATCTCGCATTATGATATCTTTATAAAAGTTAGTCCAAGTAGTTCCACTGCTACATTGCAGTTTGAATAATGTGTAAGTATGTAATGCTCTTGTTTGGGCCAGGTATGAGAGAGATCTATGTTTATATGATAAAAATGATAATATATGATATAAAATGCGGGGACTTTAACTGCCTTGTAATTAAGAATGATATCCAGCAGTTTAACATGGCTAAGTGTGATTGTTATACACTTGATAGCATGCAAATAAACAGAGACAACTGATTTAGCTTCAGGGTGGAATTGGTCACATTGAAGAGAAATGCATCAAATTGCATCTGCATGGACAGATTGGATTTTGGATTTTATTTAGTCTTGGGGTTGCATTTATATTATGAATGTGCAGATGAAAATATGAGATGCACTAAATGTGGTTTAGTTGCACTATATTTACTGTTATTAAGCTGGAAAGTCTAGTAAATGTGTACCTTGCCCTTCTGATTGGTGTAAGTCACCACTGGGTAGTCTTACTAACTTTTCTTCCTGATCTGTACCCTGTTCCTCTGGATGTATACTTGCTCTTTCTAATACCTTCCACACAGTCTGCACAACTTGTCTGTGTGGAGGAAGCCCTTCAGTGCCAAGCAGGGTAATTCTTCTTTCATCCATTTCTGAAGGAGCAGCTGCATCAGTGAATGGAGAGGTTCTGTGTAGACGTTGCACCATTCTTAAGCAACTGCAGTGATTTCCTGACTTCTTTCTTCTTTCTGGAGAAATAAATCAGTTTGCCTTTAGTTTGTAACTGCAGCTGTGCCAGATTCACTTTCTCCTTTTTTTTCCTCGTTGCACCAACCCACCCCCACCCAAACCCAGGCTAGGAACTGGCATTGAATTTGTAAAAGGCTGACCTCAAAAGATCCGGTGGGGTCAGTTGAATAACATAACCGGCGGAATGAAATAAGACAATTGTGAGGATGCTGCACAGGAGATATTGTTCTTGCTGATTGTTGCAAGATGGGGCCAATAAGCAGTTTTATTAGTCAATGCGACACAACTGATTCGATATCATTAGTGTTTGTTCCCATGTCCAGTTTTTTAAAAAGTTTCATTTAGCCTGTGAGTGGTGGAGGCAGGGAATAAATGAATGCATAGGAACAGATTTTATAGCTATGACTAAAGACTGGCATTGGTTTGGACTTTCCAAATATAGAGCCAGTTTAGAGTTACTGGCATTTAACTGTCAATCAGATAGTCTCGTTGTACAGATACTTTTTATGATCGAAGGTCAAAAAATATTTTTCCTGTGAGCTAAAAAGGATTTGTTAGCATTAGAGATGGACAATAAAGAGGTATACTGCACAGAAACAGGCCCCTTTGACCACTGAGCTTGCATTGATTGTCAGACATCCTCTCACTCTCATTTGATGTTCCCCTGACTCCCATCAGCTCCCTTCAGATTCTACCATTCACCTGAGCTCTAAGGGCAATTTACAAGCCAATTAACCTGCCAACCTGTGTGTCTTTGGAAAGTGGGAAGAAACGGAACGCAGAAGAGGTCCATGCAGGTATCTGGAGAACAATCTCCACAAAGAAGACACTGGAGGTCAGAAGTAAACATGGGGTCGTAGCGCTGTGAGGCAGCAACTCCACTAGCTGAGGTAGTTTGCTGGCCAGTTTTAATATCTGTCTTAAGGGGGCATTTTAAGAGGGTTATTCTAAAATAACTGCAAATAATTAATGGTTTATGTTTTATTCCTAAGCAATTGACAAATATTTCCAAGGTTCTTACGTTTTCTCTCGGTCATCAATCTATATCTTGGAATTCATTTTTTGGGCTAGATTATTCTGTTTCTGACCCCAAACTCTCTGCTTGCCAGTCTACTTTTGTTATTCTAAATAGGGCCAAGCTTGCAAGTGGTGTCTTATAAGCCTGTATGGGTTATGTACTAAGGCAGACCTCTGTTGTTATATCTGGGGCCTGTAGCTCATCATGGTCAAAGGCTTTTGCAATTGTTCTTGAATATCTGAAATTTAAACTTGCTTGAATAAAAATTCTGTTTAAAAAATAAATAAATAAATAGAAAAAATCCTGGCTTCAATAAGGGGGGAAAGAGGAGCAGGAGTAGGCAAACTGGTCCCTTGAGTGAGCCCTTCCATTCAGTTAAATTGTGTCTGGTTGAATTTTGACCTAAACAGTATTTTGTGGCATCCTTGCAGTTTTGGTGCTAACAAGAAATTAAAAACATGAAAGGAAACCGCTCATTTTTTTGCCCCATCTTTCTAACTTACACAATGTTTCTTTAAGCAGTTTATTTTAACTTCTAATTATGAAACAGAAAATGTTATTAGACAAAGCACATGGAAAATCTTTGGACAATATTAATTGCAATATGTGTTACATCTTCCTTTGACCTGTGCCTAAACATTTGAAGTATGTCACAAATTGATATTTACATTGTAAGATTTGGATATTTATGGTTTGGTTTACTTTTCTCCATTAGGATTGCCTGAAAGCCTGCCAGGAGCAGATTGAATCCTTGCTGGTCAGCAACCTGAGACAGATTCAGCAACATCAACAACAGAGGGACCCCTCAAAAAGTGTGGACGAACTAGACCAGGCCAGCACTCCTACAGATGTGAGAAATGTAAACCTGTAAGGCTGCTGGAGCAGAAAAGGCCCTGCGTGATCTTCCCTTTAGAAATAAATCTTGTTTTTTCCATTTTTAAGACGCTCCCACATAGAAAATATCTAAAGCTTTTTAGAAAAAAAACTGATATTAAAAACTCTGGTGCCTATGGTGTTCTGCAGAAGGGAATCCCACCATAAATGTTTGCATAATTGCTATTATATTATCGATGAACATGCGTTAAAAGCATAAAATAGCTAGCTAAATGCAGGCCTGTGTATGAGGGATCAAATGATTAGATATTTACTGTTCAATTTTATGGTGCATATACCCTCTTCAGATTTAAATAAATGTCTTATGATTTGTGGCTCAATTTGGATGCAAAGCAATAGACTGAGGATTTGAGGAGGGTTGCTGGGAAATAACCTCTTTTATGAATGAACCATCTTCAGTGTGGAAGGAATTTAACTGCCTTAAGATTTTGAACCTTGTATCTTCCTGCAAAATTAGTTACTGGAGGATTGCCCAGCATATGGTTGTACGCTGGGTATATATTTTGCCTGGACGGCTCAGTGCATGTCCAGAAAGTTTTTTTGAATCAACTTTAATTTGTCTCTGTTTTTAGATGATCTTGTCAATTTTGTCACTCTTCCTTCAATTTCACTGTTCATCTCTCATGTGGATCTTTAAAAAAAATTGTCTGGGAGATTTGGGCATTGATAGCAAGGTTACATCTATTGCATGCTCCCAACTGTCCTTGAGAAGGTATTGAATAATCTTCTTGAACCACTGCAGTCCATATAGTCAAGGTACTCCCACCGTGCTATTGGTTAGGCAGCTCCAGGATTCCAGCGACAATTAAGGAGCATTAACGAGTCTGTCTTTTAACTTGTAAATGTGTGTTTTCACTTTCCCTATGTTAGTTTCAGATTTTGAATGTGTTGTTTGTTTCATTTTCCCTTTACTTTTTATTGTTTGGTTGTTTCATCTCTCAACAATCATGTTATATAAATATCAGTTTTTGGTTCCTCCTTCAGAAATGGTTCATTCAACTCGCAACAGCATTGCTCGCTCCACATAGAACTGTTCCTTTAACTGTGGGCCAAACTTGAGTTCATCCAGGGTACTCTCCAATCCAACTACCTGCTAGTTGATTACATTTGCCATGGAACTCAGCTGATGTGAATCTTTTAGTCATACTTATTGATCTCGCATACACTTCAACTGTTTGACTACCTAATATTTTAAAGGGTGGAGAAACTTAACTCCATACTTGCATTTGAGAAGATGTGTAACATTTTTCAAAAAAGGTGATTTCCAAACATGTATTTGATTTTTATTTTGTGAAGACATTGGCCCACAGTTACCATTATTGTAAACCATTTCATTTGAAAAGCACTTTGAATATATTTCCCAAGGAATGAATGGAATGGTTTATGAAATTGACTTGTTTACCCGTTTCTGGTGTATTATATAATTATGGTGTTGCTGGAAAAAGAAACAATACTTTATAAGGAAGACATTCCAGTGTGGGTTGCTACATTCCGCAGATGTTCAGTAACTTCATGTATTGTCAGTGTCACAGAGGGTTCTTGTGTGCCAAGCTATGACATTGCTGGTGCAAGAAGCAGCAAATATCATGGTTCACAACTTGTTATTTGAGAAAATTTGTATTGTCTACTTGAATTCTTCTGCTCCATCATTAGGACATGGTTGGTAAAGAGTTTGGGAGGTTTATTTGCACATGTTTTGATAATGATCTGAAATTGCAAATTACAGCCATTGATTGATTAAAATGTTGATCCAGGGATTTGTGAAATGCTGGGCTAAAAGTATTTGAAGAAATAGGTTTTTGCTGAAGTAGAGCAGCCTGACCTGGGTTGATGAGGACAGAAAATGGAGTATGAATCTTTAATTGCGCTGCTATGAAAAGCTATGATTTGTTTCATTCTTATTCACATTAACAGTACTTGGCTGTATTGTTTCACTGAGTGTGCTGCTATTTTATAAACATTTTTATAATATATTATTTTACTGCTTAAGTTTCAAAATCCTGGGAAAATGAGTACATTGATTTACTGGAAGTGCCCATGTATGGTTTTTTCCAATAGTGTTTCATGATTTTCTCTTGTCACATTCTACAAAGACAGCATAGTTACCTCAGGTTTACTGGACAATAAAATGGTTACCATTCACAATACCTCACACTTCTACAGTTTTTGGGGAGCCTTGAAGGCATTATTATCTTTGAGATAAGGTTGAGCACGTTGTTGTACATTGTTGCCTCAGCTGATAGATGCACAAGAAGGTTGCACAGACATAAGGCTCCCTACTGGGCTCAGTAACATTGCCATGTACCTCATTTACTTTCAGATGCACAACTCTGTTCTTAAACTTTTTGCTTTACTGAGTGATGCCATACCAATACAATGTTATTCTCTCACAATGTGCTCTTGTATTTTTTTGTGATTGTTCATATGGTTAGGTATGAGTAGCCAGCATTTATAGCTTGAGTACAATGTGGAAAACTTGTGGGGCAGTTGATGGATGCAAGGCTCATTTCAATAGAGTTGTGAATACATATTATAAAAAGCCTTCTTTGTTCAGTATTGAAAAGGCTTTTTATTCAATATATAAAATGACCTTGATTGGATCATAGATGGTTTTATGGTGTGAGGGAAATAGGCATATCTATGGACAATAAAGTCACTTGATCCAAAATGTACCTGCGTGTTTGTTTTTATTTTCTCACGTCAACTAAAAGATGCTGCCTTTTGTACAATATGGTTTTATGTAATACTAATGTTGAAACCAGGGAACGTAACGAGGGGATGCAAATGGCTTCCAGAAAATGGGGCGGCCAGTGGTAGAATTACTGACGGGTTCAATTCTGACAACGGGTGCTGTCTGAACGGGTGCCTCTGTACTCCACAATTTGAGATTTATAATAGAAAAAATCACATGTGGTTAAATTGCACATTGTCAGATTTTAATAAATGGTATTTTTATACATTTTGGTTTCACCATGTAGAAATTACAGTAGTGTTTATACATAGTCCCCCAATTTCAGGGCACCATAATGTTTGGGACACAGCAATGTCATGTAAATGAAAGTAGTCATGTTTAGTATTTTATTGCATATTCTTTGCATGCAATGACTGCTTGAAGTCTGTGATTCATGGACATCACCAGTTGCTGGGTGTCTTCTCTGGTGATACTCTGCCAGGCCTGTATTGCAGCCATCTTTAGCTTGTGCGTGTTTTGGGGGCTAGTACCCTTCAGATTTCCCTTCAGCATATAAAAGACATGATCAATTGCGTTCAGATCGGGTGATTGACTTGGCCACTCAAGAATTTACCATTTTTTAGCTTTGATAAACTCCTTTATTGCTTTAGCAATATGTTTGGGATCATTGTCTTGCTGTAGAATGAACTGCCAGCCAATGAGTTTTGAGGCATTTGTTTGAATTTGATCAGATACACTTCAGAATTCATTATGCTGCTACCATCAGCAGTTGTATCATCAATGAAGATAAGTGAGCCAGTACCTTCAGCAGCCATACATGCCCAGGCCATAATACCCCCACCACTGTGTTTCACAGATGAAGTGGTATGCTTTGGATCTTGGGCAGTTCCTTCTCTCCTCTACACTTTGCTCTTGTCATCACTCTGATATAATTTAATCTTCGCCTCATCTGTCCACAAGACCTTTTTCTAGAACTGTGGTTGCTCTTTTAAGTACTTCTTGGCAAACTGTAACCTGGCCATCCTATTTTTGCGGCTTACCAGTGGTTTGCATCTTGCAGTGTAGCCTCTATATTTCTGTTCATGAAGTCTTCTGCGGACAGTGGTCATTGACAAATCCACACCTGACTCCTGAAGAGTGTTTCTGATCTGTCGGACATTTTTTTTATTTGTGGATTTTTCTTTATTATAGAAAGAATTCTGTCATCAGCTGTGGAGGTCTTCCTTGGCTTGCCAGTCCCTTTGCGATTAGTAAGCTCACCAGTGCTCTCCATTCTTCTTAATGATGTTCCAAACAGTTGATTTTGGTAAGCCTGAGATTTGGCTGATGTCTAACAGTTTTATTCTTGTTTCTCAGTCTCATAATGGCTTCTTTGACTTTCATTGGTACACCTTTGGTCCTCATGTTGACAAACAGTGATAAAAGTTTTCAACGGTGATGGAAAAACTAGGTGCTGAGTGCTCTCTTACACCTGCATTAAGGAAGCAATTAAACACACCTGAGCAATTACAAACACCCATGAAGCCATTTGTCCCAAACATTATGGTGCCCTGAAATGGGGGGACTATGTATAAACACAGCTGTAATTTCTACATGGTGAAACCAAAATGTATAAAAATGGCCTTTAATAAAATCTGACAATGTGCACTTTAAGCACATGTGATTTTGTTCTATTACAAATCTCAAATTGTGGAATACAGAGGCAAATAAATAAATGATGGGTCTTTGACCCAAACATTATGGAGGGCCTCCCTGTCACCGCGTGGGTTTTCTCGGGGTACTCCCATATTCCAAAGACATGCAGGTTTGTAGGTTAATTGGCTTCTGTAAATTGTCCTAGGAGTAGGATAGAACTGGTGCACAGGTTGTGCGGATGGGGCCTATTTCCACGCTTTATCTCTAAACTAAAAATAGGTAAGTGAGTTTAATGGGCAACAGGGCAGATTGATACAACGTGGAATTGTGAGGATATGGGTGTTTTTGTAAATCAGCGCTCAGTAGTGAAACTGGTTTCCAAATTTCCAGGTTATTTTCCTGTATTTTATGTAATGTTCCCATTGTTTCATATCCTGTATTTAAAAAAAAAAAAAATTTCAAACAGTGTGTAAACGACCCTGACCTGAACTACGGGCCTCATGGGAGAAATCAGTATAAGAGACAGTGTCCCAGTGGTCACGTTGTGGGCATGCTGTGCTCTGAATAACACTGGTCACTTTTTTTCCGCTTGGAATCATTTTTGTTAGTAAAAAGCCGTTTGCACTTTTTCGTTCTTTTCTGGTAAATGTTGCTTTTTGTTTACTATATAAATGCTTAAATTCCATTAAATTTTCATTACTTGTTGCTATGTTGTTGTAAAGTGTGTGCACTGTAGCGAAGGGAATCGAAAGTGATCTGGTCCCAGATAATGCCACGTCTCATTGAAAGTATGTTCCTGTCCACACAGATGCTTTCGATTCTGGGCAAATTTTGAGTAAGTTAACATCGAATTCGATGAAAGGTTACTATATTTTTTCTCATTTATGTATATATGAAAAATGCATTTTTTTTAAAAATCCCTTTTTTCAAATGGGAAATATTAAATTTAGGTAAATTTTGATCACAAATTAGCTCAAAGGAATCATAGATAGCCCCATTTTTAATGCTGTGGTATTTCATTATAATTTAATAACTCAATTTTGGCCACCTATGTCACAGGTTGGTACCCTTTTTTTTTCTTTTTTTTCTTTTTTCTTTTTTAAATAATTTTATTTTATTAGAAGTGAGTACAGTAATATGGCACCAATGTGCCTAATATATATTGACATATTACATTTTATGTACAGCTTTTTTTTTTTTAATAATGAAAGAGAAAAAGAGAGAATAGATAATAAAAGATAGAAAAACGTGTGATATATGGTGTGTGAAAAGGAAAAAGGGGGGAAAGAGGGAAGGTAAAGAAAAGGAGAGAGAAATAGAAAGAGTAGAGAGTAGGAAATTAAGGAGATCGTTATTTATATTCTTGACCATCCTTCACCCAGTCCTGAAACAGTTAGTTTCTATGATTTTGTTGCACCATATGCTTCCAAAAAGTCGATAAATTGAGACCAACTTGTTAAGAATTGGTCTGATTTATCTATTAGGAGGAATCGCATTTCCTCAAGATGTGCGGTGTCCAACATGTTTGAAATCCACATTTTAAGCGTTGGTATGAGTGTATTTTTCCAAAATTTAAGTATATGTTTTTTTGCTGTTATTAACCCATAATTAAAAAATAAATTTTGAAATGTGTTCAGTTTGTTCCCGTTTTCCGTTACTCCAAATATAATCATTTCAGTATTAGGTTCCATTTTTATCTTGAATAATTTTGTAAATATTTCAAAAATATCACTCCAGAATTTATCAAGTTTTATGCAGGTACCCTTATTTATGGAAACATTCATATCACTTTTGATGGAGGACATATCTTGGAAAAGAGCAGACAATTAAGGTCTGAAATTAGAAATTTCATCCTTCAAACGAATGGTGAGTTTTTGGAATTCTCTACCAAATGGTGGCTTAGTCATTGATTGCTTTAAAATTATCTGGAAAAGATTTCTGGTTATTAGAAAAAAAGAAATGTGGGAAGAAACTGGTGTTGAGGGAGATGACTGGTTATGATCCTTTCGGCTGATGGGCAAAGTCCTATTTATGTTACAGTACATTATCAAATTCTATGTGCATTTTTAATCAAATATCAAATGCATTTGATCTAATTTTAATGAATAGAGTTGGAGCTTGAAAGGGAATATATAACTAAATGTCAAATTTCATCCCTCAAATCTGTTTTGCACTTATTTGTAAGAGTTAAGAATCAAGCATTGCAGTTGGTCATGCATGCAGGAAATTGTGCTCTAGTTTAAACATTAGTTTAGTTTAAGTTTAGAGAGAGAGCTTGGAAACAGGACCATCAGCTCACAGAGTCCGTGTATTATCCTACACACTAGGGACAATATACCTACAAACCTGCATGAATTTGAAATGCATGAGGAAATCTGAGCACCCAGTGAAAACCCATGCTGTCACAGGGAGAATGTACAAACGCTGTACTGGCAATACCCATGGTCAGGATCAAACCTGGGTCTTGTGCTGTAAGGCAACAACTGCACCACTATGCTGTCCACATATGATTAGACATTGATCAATTACATTGGCAGTTCTGCACAAATTTTCAATATGTAGTATTCCATAATATCTAATAGTATGGTAATCAGTCATTTAAACAATCATAGGTACACAAACATGCTGGAGAAACTCAGCGGGTGCAGCAGCATCTATGGAGCGAAGGAAATAGGCAACGTTTCGGGCCGAAACCCTTCTTCAGATTTAAACAATCATGGTCAGTGCAGGCTTTCAGATTGTCATAACCAGTTGATTCAGCACAGGATCCAGAAATATTCCGTTTTACCAAAGTTTATTTCTGGATGAAGGAAACCTATTTGTTTCCCTTTTGAAAATCATTTTGCAGCAAAGATATTGCTTTAATGGAAGTTCATTTGGCATGTTAATACTTTCCATTTGTCTCCAATTAAAGTGGCTTTCACTAAAATCACTTCTGAGTAGCCACTACCTTGGATATACCAGACTGGGATAAAGAATTCCAATTGACCATTAATACCACTAATGTGAACATTTAGCTAAGCAATTCCAAACCAAGGTATCATTTCCTGTGAATGTTTCTGTTGGCTACTTCATTGAAAAAGTAAATGCTCCAGTTCTTCCATACAGTGGACCTTAACTATTTCTAGAACTGTTTCTATAGAGTCAGCACCCGAACAAAGCTCAGTTTGGATGATGTTATACTAATAAGACTTTGTATCACATTGAGATATGATGTTTTTCCTTCAGGTCGATAAATATATATGTGAGTGTTTTATATTATTGCTGCTGTATAGCTGAAATTTTATGGTTTTATGTAGGATCATATCTATTTTAAATGAATCATTGAGTTTTTGAATAGCTTGGGGGTTACAGCTCAAGTTTTTTTTAAATGGAATTACAAATACATTTAAAGCAGTAGTTTATAATCCTTCAGTGGCATTTCTGATTTGTTTTTGTTTATTCATTCACAGATTGAGTGCTGCTTGTATTTTCTGCCAGACCTGAATGGTATCTTGATATGTGGTTGATGCTTAAGAGTCTTTCATATTGCTGAAAGTCTGGAATTTAAGTGAGGCTGAAAGCCTCGAGATGGGACAAAGAACACATTTTCAGAAAATCGACACTTACATCTAACACTGCTGTTTTATTACCTAGTATTATTTGTAAAGCACCAGAGCCAGACTGGGTAATGCTCTCAAAGGATATTAAATGAGCCACTTTAAGTTTAATATTCCCTATCACTAATATTTACTAACAAAATTATTCCATTAACTGAATTTAAATTTCAAAAATTCCATGTAGGATTTAAACATCCAGCATGATTATCTGGAGACCTTGATATTTAAAGTCCATTAACTAATCCGCAATGCAACTATTCCCATTCACCCACGCAACTTTCCAATGGAGTGCTCCACTAATAACTAACCCAATATATAGGGTTTATGATCGATTATACAAATTTAATATCTCAAAATAAGAACCATCTAAAGATGCTTGTGCAGTTGGTGGCTGATTAAAGTAATTTGATAAAGCTTCGACACAAGGTTTAATATAATTCCTTTGGCAGGCACAGAATTCATATTTGTTTTTACATATTCTGAAAAGACCTAAAATTTGGGGAAGAGTGAGTATTTATGTTCCATAATGGTTTTCCAACATTATAAAACATTAGAATTTCTAATATATTGAAAATAAAGAATGTCATAGATGTTCTTCTAAGTCAAATGGTTGTGGCTTCAATCCAGAAACTGAATTTCAAAATTCTAGTCCAATATCCACTTGCAGATTGATAGACCATTTGGCATGCTGTCTTCCAGGTGATCAAGGATTCGCCAAAACGCGGGTGAATGTAAAAAAGATCCATTGCACAATTTTGAAATGTTCGATTATTTTGGGTGAATTGACCAATGATTAAACTTGAATCAACATTACTAAATCTGTCTCTGAGCTCAGCGTGCAAATTGACTTGCCTTCTATTGTCCAACCATAACTACACTTTAAAGGATATTATTAAACGTGAAATGCTTTAGAAATCTTAAGGTTGTACAAGTGGATACAAAAACAGCCAACTCTAACAGGCTTACATAAAATGAGTTTGGATACCTCAATGCAACTGTTAACAAATGTGGACTGTAAAGCTAAAAAGCACATTATCCGGCACTGTTTGCAATCTCAAAACAAAAGAATAAATGAATAAAAGGGAAAATTGCACACAAATGAGAAAATATGACAATTTTGGGAAACTCATGGAACCTTCAGTATGTTCATGGTCCTACTCTCCTTGACCAGGTGTCTGCCAAAGTGGATATAGATCATCCAACATTATCTCCATCTTGAAGCATACAGTTTGGAAATCTCTCACTTGGTGGGCTAATGTGAGTTACTGAACAAACTGAACTTTATATTTTACTGTGGAAAATATGATTAGTATTGCGTGGTTTCAAATTAAAGTTGAAGCTCTGGTGCTTTACAAATAATACTAGGTAATAAAACAGCAGTGTTAGATGTAAGTGTCGATTTTCTGAAAATGTGTTCTTTGTCCCATCTCGAGGCTTTCAGCCTCACTTAAATGCTTTTCAAAACATATAAACAGTGAGTTAAGGGTTTGGAAAACATGGAGGGTAATGAATAAATTTTTTGCTGTCTCGCACGCATTCTACTCTATAAGCATAAATTAAATTTGATCTACTTTGGCTGAAAACTGCCTATTATGTTTCTCTATCACTATAAATTTCTCATTAGTTTCCCAATTACAATTTGATTCTTTATCATTTATGTTAAACACTATCCTCCGGTTGCTTATGTTCACTAGACCATTTCTTATTAAACCTTCTAATGTGTGGTTTTCAGAGGAACATGGTCAGTGTGGACTGTAGCTTTGAAAACCACGTTCAAAATGCTGGAAATTCCCGTGTAATAAAACTGGAATTTGACTTATTTGATCAACATACATTCAGCACGAATCAGTGACCTTTTCATCAGTTCTATATTAATTAGTGGCCTAAGTAGTCCCTCTTTCTGACTGAATGATAAATTTAGATATTTTAGACAATGGTTCTTTTCAGTTTCCACCATTGGTCTGTTAACACTAGCAGTTTGACTGTCTCAGTCAGTGGTTCCAACTATATAATCTAACCCACTTCTCACTGCATGTTCTTTGTAACGCATAGGTAATGCAAAGGTTTTTACATGAAACATTTATACCGTTTTCAAATTCAGAAGTACAAGGTTTTTTCACTGTTGCTATGTTCCAAGCGCAATAAAATCTAATTTGCATTGGAATTGGCGGCCCAATAAACAAACATTTTAATAGTCTGAATCACTGCTTGTGTTTGCATGCTTTTGGTAGAATATTAGAATTCATTACATTTACTTTACTTCCATACTGAAATTAAGGGCAAATAAGTGTGTTGGAAATAACCTGTTGACAATATCTCATTTATTATTTGGGCTAAATTACTGGCTCAATTCCTCACAGCATTTTGGATTATTGAAATTGCCATTAAGATCTGTTTTTAGTGCTAATGCTTATTTTTTACAGAACAGTAAAAAATAATGCAAATCCAATTTTATTTAATTTTGCTTTTGTTTGTTATGTGGACTCAATAACTTAATTGATTGCTGGACATGAATGCAGCATTTCGTTTTGCTAATGAACATTCGACTAACATAGACCAAAAATAGGATTGAAGAGCAAATTAAAGACATGACTGAGAATTCGTCCTGTTCGGAGAGGTGCTGTTCACTGGTTCTGTGCGGGGCTCTGGATAGCGTGTCTGCTATGTGCATGTCTTTACCTTTCTTGTAGACGATGTGGAAATCAAAGCGCTGCAGCTGCATCATCCGTTGCAGTCGTGCTGGGGTCGCGTGAATCGGCTTGTTCAGAATAGTGACCAAGGGTTGGTGGTCAGTCTCGATGGTAATGGTCTTACCAAAAATGAAGTCCTTGAATTTAGAACATGCGAAAACCACCGCGAGCAGTTCCTTTTTAATCTGGGCATATCGCTGTTCGGTATCAGTCAGAGTACAGGATGCATATGAGACGTGCTTGATGCCGCCATCGATAGTGGTTTGTAGGCACGCCGCATCTAGCCCATACTGGGACGCATCGCAGGTGATCGTAACTGGTATCTTTAGGTCAAAATTTGAAAGTGTTGGCACGCTAGCCAGCTGTAGCTTGAGGGTGTCAAAAGCCCTTTGGTGCTGCGGGTACCAGGACCATGCCGTGTCTTTGTGTGTCAGCTCGTGCAGGGGAGCTGATAACTCACTGAGGTTAGGAATAAATTTACCCAGGTAGTTGACCATGCCGAGGAATCGTTGCAAACCCGTGACATCAGTGGGAACTGGCAGTTCGTTGATGGCTGCAGTTTTCAGTTGATCAGGCCTGAGGCCACTGCTGGTGAAAACATGTCCGACGTAAGTGACCTCGGGAACTCGAAACCTGCACTTTAGTGGATTCAGTTTGAGATTAATGTCTTTGGCACGGTCGAGCACTCTCTTAAGATTAGCGTCATGTTCAGCCAGGTCGCGACCATAGACGAGAATATTATCAACAATGATGGCGCACGGGTACTCCGCAAACAGTTGTTCCATGGTGCGCTGGAAAACTTCGCTGGCGGAGTTGATGCTGAAGGGCATCCTGAGAAATTTGAAACGGCCAAAGGGTGTGCCGAAAGTGGTGAGGTTAGACGAGTCCGGGTCTAGATTGTGGCATGCGTTGATACCAAGCAAAGTCTCTGAGTTTGATTTAACAATGTAAAACTGCAGGGTGCGCGTCTGCTCGTCAACTGTGCACTTTAAATCCGCCTTTCCCAGTGGATATAGGATCTCTCCCCCGTATGCCCGAAGCGTTGAGTCCTTATGCATTCGTTCTGCATTTCGAATTTTATTAAACTCTCTTATCGACATGATGTTGACCTTTGCCCTCGTGTCTACTTTGGCGAGAAGTGACCAAGAAATTGATGAGGGCAAGCCCATAACCTTCAAGGCCTTTAAGATTCCGAATGGTAGGCTGCCTGGAAGGTGAGATCACACAGGATCTAGGGAAAGCTTATCAAACTGGATAAAGAATTGGCTTCATGGGTGGTAGTGGAAGGTTGTTTGGGGTAAAAGTACATACAGTGCCCTCTGTAAATGTTTGGGACAAAGGCCCATCATTTATTTATTTGCCTCTGTACTTCACAATTTGAGATTTGTAATAGAAAAAAATCACATGTGGTTAAAGTCCACTTTGTCAAATTTTAATAAAGGCCATTTTTATACATTTTGTTTTCACCATGTAGAAATTACAGCAGTGTTTGTACATAGTCCCCCCACCCCCCCAGTTCAGGGCACCATAATGTTTTGGACACAGCAATGTCATGTAAATGAAAGCAGTCATGTTTAGTATTTTGTTGCATATCCTTTGCATGCAATGACTGCTTGAAGTCTGCGATTCATGGACATCAACAGTTGCTGGGTGTCTTCTCTGGTGATGCTCTGCCAGGCCTGAATTGCAGCCATCTAAAGCTTATGTTTGTTTTGTGGGCTAGTCCCCTTCAGTTTTCTCCTCAGCATATAAAAGGCATGCTCAATTGGATTCAGATCGGGTGATTGACTTGGCCACTCGAGGATTGACCATTTTTTAGCTTTGAACAACTCCTTTGTTGCTCTAGCAGCATGTTTGGGATCATTGTCTTGCTGTAGAATGAACTGCTGGACAATGCGTTTTGAGGCATCTGTTTGAACTTGAGCAGATAGGATGTGTCTGTACACTTCTGTATTCATGATGCTACTACCATCAGCAGTGTATAATCAATGAAGATAAGTGAGCCAGTACCTTCAGCAGCCATACATGCCCAAGCCATAACACCCCCACCACCGTGTTTCACAGATAAGGTGGTGTGCTTTGGATCTTGGGCAGTTCCTTTGCTCCTCCATAGTTTGCTCTTGCCATCACTCTGATATAAGTTAATCTTTGTCATCTTTCCAGAAGACTTTTTTTCCAGAACTCTGGTTGCTCTTTTAAGTACTTCTTGGCAAACTAACCCGGCCATCCTATTTATGCGGCTAACCAGTGGTTTGCATCTTGCAGTGTAGCCACTGTATTTCTGTTCATGAAGTCTTCATTGACAAATCCACACCTGACTCCTGAAGAGTGTTTCTGATCTGTCGGACATTTTTTTAATTTGGGAATTTTTCTTTATTAGAGAGAATTCTTCTGTCATCAGCTGTGGAGGTCTACTTTGGCCTGCCAGTCCCTTTGCGATTAGTAAGCTTATCTGTGCTCTCTTTCTTCTTAATGATGTTCCAAACAGTTGATTTTGGTAAGCCTAAGGTTTGGCTGAGACTTCTCTTATACCTGCATTAAGGAGGCATTTAAACACACCTGAGCAATTACAAACACCTGTGAAGCCATGTGTCCCAAACATGGTGCCCTGAAATTGGGGGGGGGGGGGGGGGAAGACTGGGACTATGTACAAACACAGCTGTAATTTCTACATGGTGAAACCAAAATATCTATATACTAGTAAAACTCTGTGTGTGTGTTTGTGTCAGATTTGGCCTTTGATTCCTTGCTCCGCCAAAACCACACGTGAAAACTCCGAGATTTTTTCATTTCGCTAGACATTACACTTTTACATACCCTGACACACTCCTTATTAGATTTAGACATTTTTATGTACACATTTTTAAAATAAAATCCATCCTCCCCCCCCCCCCCCCCCAACTCACTCATTTTGTTGCCTCCTGCTGGCCTTCCACCATAACGGCTGCTGCTGCCCAGCTCTGCTCCAAAAACGCCGACATTTTTTTAATTTCGCTAGCGATTTTAGCTGCTGCTGTCCGCCCGCCTCTCCTCCAATACCCCCCACCCCACCCCCCCCGGGCTGGCTCTCTCACGCTGGCTCAAGCGCCCGGCTCTCCTCCAAAAACGCCGACATTTTAATTTTTTCGCCTGCGGTTTTCGCTGCTGCTGCTCGGCTCTCCTCCACTACCCCCCCCGGGCCGGCTCTCTCACGCTGGCTCAAGCAAAACATCGGCTCTTCCCCCTCTGCTTTTCGCCGTCCCCTGTGTCTACGCCGTCAAGACGCTGAAGCACGTTCGGGAACCAGACCCCGGGGTCTGAAGCACGTTTGGGGTCCAGACCCAACGGGTCTGCACTTGGTCTAGTATATATATATATATATATATATATATATATATATATATATATATATATATATATATATATATATATATATATATATAAACCCTTTAATAAAATCTGACAGTGCACTTTAACCATATGTGATTTATTTTTCTATTACAAATCTCATTGTGGAGTACAGAGGCAAATAAATAAATGATGGGTCTTTGTCCCAAACGTTATGGAGGGCACAGTAGTTTCCTGAAATATGCATCATAGTAGATAGGGCGGTGAAGAGGCCGTCATCATTCAGGGAATTGAGTAAAGCTGGGACGTTCTGTTACAATTGTACAAGACTCTTGTGAGGCTGCACTTGGAGTATTGTATTCAGTTTTGATCACTCTGCTATAGGAAATATGCCATTTGGATGGAAAGCGCAGAGAAGATTTCATGAGGAAGTTGCCAAGACTCAAGGGCCTGAGCAATAGAGGTGGGCAGGCTTGGACTTGATCCTTGCATTGCAAGGGGCTGCGGAATAATCTAAAAGAGGCATAAAATACGTTTTTCCTAGGGTAAGGGAATCCAGAACTAGAGTGCATATGTTTAAAGTGAGAGGGGAAAGATTTAATAAGAACCTGAGGGGCAACTTTTTCTGCAGTGTGGTGGGTATAGTGAATGTACTGCCAGAGAAAGTGGTTGAGACAGTTACAGTAACATTTGGCCAGGTATATGGCTAGGAAAGGTTTAGAAGCTTATTTGGGACATTTTGATCGGCATAGATAAATTGTGCAAAATATCCCATTTCCATGCTGTTTGATTCTATGCCTGGAATTTGGGGGAAATTGTAGAAAAATACAACTCTAATTTTGGGATGTCTTCACAGGTCCACACAGCCTACACCAGTGAAATTAGTCTCTCTTAATATGAAAACAGTCCTTAACTTTCCCCCAACTTGCAAACTACAGAAACAAAGTGGAAGCAGGTTGTCCTTGAGCTGGAGGATCTCGTCTCAGAAGAGGACAATGTCAAAGTACATGTAGAGGGTGCATTTAATGATAGTGTGAAGTGCATTCGACAGATATAAGCCAATTTGAATGAAACGGTAGGATGCAGATTCTAGCGAATAGAATAGCACAAAAAGTTTTAGCTGAATACAACACTACGAAGGTCAAGGGTGGATACAGACTCGGTTGAATGGATAGCCTTGGAGTGGTGAAGGGGACAACATAAATAGTCTGGGACAGGTACATAGAATAACCAAGGGGAGGGTGCAAAGAATGGAATAACATGGGCGTGCAAGAGCAGGTAGAGGCTGCATTGGATGCTGTGAGCTGCTGATGAACCAGGCGGCAGCCCTCGGTAGATTGTTCATGTTGTGAGCTTATAGGCCCTGGCGGAGCGTCCTGTCCAATGATCCTGTCAGCGGTGCAGCGCCGGGCCGCGCCGCAGTGTCTGGCAGCGCAGTTACCGCGACGTTTGCTGCTGCTGCCATGAGGAAGGTCGGCATTGTCTTGGTCCGGCAGTAAGTAGCGAGCGGCTGCGAGTGGACAGCTGCGGCTGGCCTCGGAGAGCACGGGGATAATCAGGGCGGCTGCTGGCAGCAGGGGGAGACAGGGCTGGGAATGTCTCCGTGTCGATGCCGGTGTGGAGCCGCCGCCGGACGGCGGGAGCCCACCCTCCCCGCCCGGCCCTGCACTCGGTCAAGGCCGTGCAGACAGGCCGCTCTCCCGGCGCTCGCCCCCCTCCCCCTTCCTTCCCCACTCCCACCTTCCCTTCCACTCTCCCACCTTTCCTTCCTCCCACCTTCCCTTCCTCTCCCACCTTCCCTTCCTCTCTCTCCCTTTTCTCCTTCCCTCCCTGTCTCCTCTCTGAATAGCCGTGCTGCGACGTTTCCTAGTTGCCCCACTGACTTGTTACAAAATATAAATTCATGTCTTCATCTAGAGTGAAGATGACACCTAATTTAAGGGAGTAGATAACGGTTTACAGACCACCCAAATTACAGGGCTGTAAACAGTAATGTTATTCTCCACACCAAAAGACTGAGGAATATAGTATTAGGAAATAATATCACTAAATATTGCAGGATGGATGTAGGCCATTTGAAGGCCTCATCCAGTTCTCAGTCAAGCCATTTCATATATGGGTACATTTACTTTCCTTTGTGAGCCCGGCTCAATTGGTAGAAATCAAAGATCTTTGGTAGAAATGATCACAATCGGAACAGAGACTAATTAAATGCAGGAACCAGAATAATGAAATGGAGAAACAAGGAACTGCAAATGCCGTTAAAAAAAAAAAAAAGACAAAGTGCTGGAGTAAGTTCATTGGATAGGTGATGTTTTAGATCGGGACACTTTTTCCATGATCTCCAGAGATGCTGCCTGGCCGGCTGAGTTACTCTAGCACTTTATATTCCCTTAGCTATATCTTTGATTAATTGAAAGTTGGTAGAGTTGACAGATAAGCTGTTCAATGTGAGAAGGTGGCACAGTAATGCAGCCACTCCCTCACAGCACCAGGGACCTGTGTTCAGTCCTGATGTTGTTTTTTCTCCGGCTGCTCGTATCTTCCCTTCAATTGGGCACACACACATCCAAACACACGTGGGTATGTAGGTTAATTCGCTGCTAAATTGGCCATACTGTGATGGTGAGTGGTAAAATCTAGGCGATGGGATTTGATGAGAATATAGGTTGAGTGTAAATGGGTAGGTGATGGGCAGTGCGGACTTGGAGAGCTGAAGGATTCGTTTCTGAGCTGTATCTGATTAACAAGATGAAGCCAGGGGAATATGTGTTGGTGAAGGGGAACTGCTTGTGCCTCTCTTTCAGGAAGAAGTGGAGAGCCTTCAGGCTATCTCTGTGAGGGATAGAGGTGTAGAGGTATTATACATTGATTGTAAAGTTCAGCCAGTTGTGGCATTAGAGATGTCATAGGTGTGAGAAGGAAATGGATCAGAGGGTACAGGATGGAGCCAGTGTAGGAAGAAATAAGTTCACAGGCCAGAACAGACCAGAATAATAAATTTGCCTGCCTGTAGGCAGAAGGTAGAAGTGGTTGCACTGGATGGAATAGTATAAGTGGAAGCTATAGGGGAAAGATCTCTTGAAGAAATGAGAACAGTGACTGTTATGGAGACAATAGCATGATGCTCATTGGTGAGGTTAGTTCAAAGGGATGTATGTCAGAGAATAACAAGGAGTATGAACCACTGCTTTGGGGTTTCTCAGGTTAGTTTTCCTCCTGTTTATACTTTGATAAAGATTGTTATCTTAATAGTATCTAGATTTTGTTATATAAGCTAAAGTATCCATGAAATATTCCAAAACAAATTTGTGTAAGCTGCCATTCTTAAGTATTTTTGATATTATGTTCTTACACTAATTTCATTTGTTTATATAAATATTTTTGCCTGTAGATATTTGTGAAGCTTAAATGTACTAATTATTGGTGTAAATGTTATTTTATTAGTGGTGAAACAAGATATAATAAAGCAAAACTCCTTCAAGGTAAGTCTAAATGTTAAGAATCATTGCCACAAGTAATCTCAAACTTAAGCCTCTTAATGTATTTGTTCTCTACTTGCCTCCTCAGTGTGATGTAATTGGTGAAAACATATTATCATTAGTTCTTCCACTCAGTACCAATCTTAATGTTTCTTTATACATTAAAGTGTTAATATATGCATCACAGATGCCTTTAATAGCTATGTATATGGCGGAAACAAGGAACTGCAGATGCTGGTTTACAAAAAAAGGGAACAATGTGCTCGAGTAACTGGTCAAACAAAAATGATTCTTTTGTTCTAAATTTATTATTTACTCATTGAGAACATTAGCAGTTTGGGAGCCAGTGTGTAACTTATTGTTTTGAATGACAGCCGTGTGATTGTTCAGTTATCAGAGAGACTCTTAAAGGCCTGTCTCACGAGTCTGCGGTCATTGGCGGCGAAACAGGAAGAATCTACCGCTCCTGAGCCGCCATAGACCGCGCACTCGGTCAAACGCACAATTCCGGGACCGTGCGGCGTTGTTCCCAACACCGCACGGTGCTAAAATAAAACCAACACTGTTCAAAAATATGTCCCTACCGCACAGCTTCCGCCAGTGAGGCACGAGTGCGGCACGGCCGCCGCCACAGCCGCCGCCAGTGTGGCTCGAGCGCCATGCGTTGAACTTGGACCGCCACAGCCTCCGCCAGCGAGGCACGTGTGCGGCACGGCCGCCGCCACAGCCACCGCTACAGCGCCGCGATCAGCACAGCCGCCACTAGTGAGTCACGTGTGCGGCACGGCCGCCGCCACAGCCACCGCTACAGCGCCGCGATCATGACGGCCGCCGCCACAACCCACAGATCCAAAATGACGTCATCGCAGTAGGCCCGCCCTTTTTTTTTACTTACCGCAAGCACGTGGGACCAGCCGTATTTAAATCACTCGGCCCCCGCGCAGCATCCGCGCTCCCGTGGCATAGGCTCGGCGCTCTCGCTGTTGCCGTGCGGTCCCCTCTTCAGGCGAAGCCGCGCTTCACCACCGATGACCGCAACACCGTGAGACAGCCTTTATGGCCTTGTCCCACGGGCAGGCGGTGAAGCGCAGCGTCGCCGGAAGCGGGGACCGCGCGGCTACCGCGAGAGCGCCACACGTATGCCGGGTGATCACCGCACAGCCTGTCCCACGAGCGCGGCGTCGGGTGATGATGACATCGCGCAACGCAACGCGATGACGTCAATTCGGCTCGCGGTGCTAGCGGTGCTCACGGCGCACTGGCGGTGGCTGTGCGGTAGGACAACATTTTTGAACGTTGTCGACTTTTTGTGAGCACCGTGCGGTGTTGGGACCAACACCGCACGGTCCCGGCGGTGTGCGTGGGACCGATCCCGCGGGCCATGCGCGGTCTCTGGCGGTCCACGAGCGGTCCCAACTTCCTGCTTCACCGCCAGTAACCGCATACCCGTGAGACAGGCCTTTTACTCTCTCTGAAATGGGCACATTTAAATGTCCTT
Organism: Malacoraja senta; assembly: GCA_038087875.1. NCBI lineage: Eukaryota > Metazoa > Chordata > Chondrichthyes > Rajiformes > Rajidae > Malacoraja > Malacoraja senta. The sequence goes on along the minus strand of CM075985.1, from coordinate 22,155,643 downwards.
CACTTCTAACAGTGATGCTTGCATTAATGCATTACCTGGCAGACTCTGCTTCATTATATGTCCAGTAAATGTAGGATTACTGAAGAAATTATGTTTCATTGTAGTTGGAAGATATGGTATAAAGATATTTGCTTGAAATTTTAATATGCCGATCATTATTGATTTTAAGATGTAATTTTATTATTGGGGGAGTATTTGCAACCATATTCCTGATTTGTACACTGTCAATGGGGGGAAAGGCTTTGGGAATTTGGGAGGTGAGCTATTTGCTGTAGAATTCCCTACTTTCGACCGATTCTTGTAGGTAGATGGCAGGTCCAGTTTAAATTTCTACTTTCTGAGGGTAGAGTTATCATCATAAAGTTGATGGTGGCTACTCAGAGATGATAAATACTAGCATAAGTAAAAGGGTTGTGTCTAGATTTTCTTCCAAATGGCCACCATGTAGCACTGTGTAGAATGGTTATTTGCTCCTTGTTAATCCATGCTGAATGTTAGCCAAGTTGTGGCATGACTAAAAGAACTGCTGTCTTGCAGCTTCAGCAACCCTGTTGAGTCTCAACCTCTGCTGCCATGTGCGGAGTTTATACATTCTGCCTGTGACCATGTCAGAGCGCTCCGCTTTCCTCCCACGTTCCAAAACATAATGTCGGTAGAATAGTGGCTACTGTAAATTGCCCCCAATGTGGGTATGTGTAGAATGTGGGAGAATAATGGCAGGAAATGTTAGGGAGATGGGATTGTTCTGAGAGCCAGCATAAATTTGAAGAGCCAAAATGGTGCACCCTATGTTGTAAGAGAAGACAATGTGAACATTTGGCATGGATCCCTTCATTTTGTGAGGAAATGTAGCTAGAATTAAATGCTGCACAAGTATCAAAAGTATTTCAATGTCTGACCTTATGAAGGAAATTGTCATCAACTAAGCAGTTGTGTCTTGAGCACTGCTCCGTAGATCAAGTCTATCTATGACCTTGGCTGAGGTGACAGCCTCCGGCACCTACAACATTTTTCTCCGTTCAAATTAATTATATTGAATTTAATCTTTTTATTTGAATTTCACGGCAATTTACATACATACAATAATAAGACAGTAATAATCAAGGCATAATTGTACAACAGTATGTAAGCGATCCTCAAAACCCTTACCCATACCCACCTTCAACCCACCCAAGTCAGGTCAGAGCCAAACGGGGACAAACAACACTCACAGACGTACACATCCACACACAAATGGTAAAATAGACGAAACAAAATGTGCTATATAAAAATAAATAAATAAAAATAAAAAAAATTTAAAAATATATATATACAGTTCAAAGAAAGGGTTCCATGTATCTAGGAATGTCTTGGTAGAACCTTTGAGAGAGAACCTAAGTTTTTCAAGTTTCAGATTGTAAAGCACCTCCTTAATCCAACGGGCGTGTGTCGGGGGACAGGTGAGCCTCCAACTAAGCAAGATCAGTCTCCGGGCTAACAAGGTTGTAAAAGCTAGGACCCGTTTCACCGCAACAGAGAGGTTGGTATTGGGAGGGGTACCGAAAATGGCTGACATTGGATTTGGAAGAATAGTCTGGTCATAAGCTCTGCTTATCAAATCAAAAGCACTCCTCCAAAAGGCTGCTAGCTTAGGGCAAGACCAAAACATGTGGCTATGGTTGGCAGGAGATTGACTACATCTGTTACAGGTATCATTGACAGCTGGGTACATTCTAGCTAATCTTGCATTTGTATAGTGGACTTTGTAAAGGACTTTGCATTGGATTAGGCCATGACGAGCGCATATGGAAGAAGAGTGGATCAAATCCAAGGCAGAGTCCCATTGCTGGTTTGTTAATTGCGTATTCAGCTCTCCCTCCCATGCAGCTTTTAATGAGGTATGAGGTTTCAATAAAACCGACCCTAGCAAATTATACAAAATAGAGATGCATTTCTTCCGATTGGGGTCTAAAGCTAAGATGATATCAGTCAGGGTTTCAGGAGGGCGATTTGGGAAGTAGGGAAATGTCTTCTTCACAAAATCCCTAATCTGGAAAAAACGAAAAAGGTGGGAGTTTGGGAGGTTGTAGTTAGGCGAAAGATGAGAAGATACCATCCTTATATAGGTTTTTAATACTACTGATGCCATTACTATGCCAGGTTTTAAATGCGTGGTCTATACTTGAAGGTTTTAAAAATGTGATTTTTAAGCAGTGGGGTCAAGATAGAAGGACCCTGTAAACCGAGGTTTTTTCCTAAATTGACTCCATATCTTGAGCGAAAGGGACACAATTGGGCCTGCACCCACAGATGTTATAGAAAGGGGGAGTTGGGAGCATAGGAGCAATGGGAGACGTGAACTCGCCTTTTCCATATATACCCAGATCGGTGGGTGCTCGCAATCATCATTCATCCAATACAGGAGTTTTTGCAAGTTAGCTGCCCAGTAGTATCGCCTAAAATCAGGGAGGGCCAAACCGCCATCACTCTTAGGCGACTGCAGTATCGCCTTTCGGATTCTGACCGGTTTGCTACCCCATAAGAATTTAGATATTGTCCTTTCTAATTTATATTAAAATGTTCATACCTCATATTGGATTTTTCCAGGAAGTGGTTTAATACATTTCATCTTAGTGGGGGAAAATAGATTTCTGTAAATGGGTGTCAAACCCTTCATCCATAGCAGAAAGAACATGCAGAAGGTTTGATCAGGTTGTATTTTGATGCTCGTTTTAATTCAGAATACTTTTAGAGGAATGCAACATAAATTATTGTAAACATTAAACAACAAATGTTTTTTGTACTTGTACATTCCTTATCAGGGCAAGGAGTGGATGAACCACTGTCCCAGTTTGGTTTCAAGCAAGCTGAAGCTGCAGGCAAGTTTCTCAGCAACATCAAGTTCACTCATGTTTTCTCAAGTGACCTACAGCGTGCTAAGCAGGTGGGATCATTTTTATTTTACTGCTCTTGCTCTGAGATTATTCTGTTTCAGTTAAGTTTAATTACTGTACAATGTATCTAAAATGATGCCAACCAATTTTCTGTTTTTATATATTTTTTAATTGTTTAAGGAACATAAAAGATTAAAATGTTAAACTGGTAAAAATTAAAATAGCTGTTATTGAACATGGGACTATCAACTGGTAACAATTAAAATAGCTGTTATTGAACATGGGACTATCAGCACCTGAAATGAGAAATGACAGATTATGTGTTTGTTGTGTCATCTTTTCCAGAGTTTAAGAATATGAAACTGCCTTAATTGTTTCAGATGCTGATATGATTCTCCATTGCTGGAGGGATAAATTGGGCCATAATCTACTTGATTCTGACCCACAGTTCTCTGAGGACCCTCCAGTGATGTTGTCCAGAGAATCAGCCTATCTCTAACTTTAAGCATTGAAGAGCTGAAAGTGGAGATCAGATGCTAGTACATCTAAAGTTGTTGCTGATTCAGTGCCAGAGCACCAACTTGCTCAGCTGAAGGTCTAGGAAGGAACTGCAGATGGTGGTTTACACCAAAGATAGGCACAACATTCTGGAGTAATTCAAAGGGACAGGCAGCATTTCTGGAGAGAAGGAATGGCTGATGTCTCGACCCAAAATGTCACCCATTCCTTCTCTCCAGAGATGCTGCCTGAACCGCTGAGTTACTCCAGCATTTTGTGTCTAAGCTGAAGGACTGGATATACTTTGCATTTGGTCTGAAAGCTGGAATAAACAGAGCATCTCATTAATTTGAAAGATATAATTGACCTCGAATAAAGATCTTGATCAATCAAGAAGAATCCTGACCTAAAATGTCATATGTTCATTTCCTTCCACAGATGAGTTCCAGCAACAGTTTGTTTCTTGCTCATGATTAAAATGATATCTTCCCACCCCCCCCCCCCCCCACCTCACATCAGTCTGAAGAAGTGTCTCGACCCGAAACGTTGCCTATTTCCTTTGCTCCATAGATGCTGCCTCACCCGCTGAGTTTCTCCAGCAATTTTGTCTACCTGTGATTATATTTAATTTTCTTCGCATTATAACGTTTTAAACTTGCATTTGATGGTTTGTATTTTCACCTTACCTGTATTCTGCAAGAATTGTTTAGAAATTAAGGTTTGTAAATTAAAAATATGTAATCCTAAAGAATCCATGGTGTGATAGTGCAAATGCATAAATTGAACATTGTAAATTGAAAGGATTACACACAATCTTAATTACCACCCATGAATAAAGGTAACAAAACCAGGCCAACCAGTAACCCTCCAAACGTCTCCTTCCTCAACTATACATTTACATACTGTACATGTTCCACAAGTAACCTGATCACGTACTGGGGTCTTGTGTCAGTAATTGTCAATGTGCTCTAAGCAAACATTTCTGACAGTTACTTGCCTTCTCCCAATTATCTCCTTGCAACTATTCCGATGCTGTTTCAATGCTTCTGTTTCTCTTGGCACATTTAAATTGTTTGACCTGAAGTTTACAATTCCTCAGGTCATGTGGAGATGACAGTTTTATTTTATTTTTTATCATCTATCATTTTGCTAATTCAATCATCAAAACTGAAGGAGGGTCTCGACCCAAAACGTCACCCATTCCTTCTCTCCAGAGATGCTCCCTATCCTCCTGAGTTATTCCAGCATTTTGTGTCTATCTTCAGTGTAAACTAGCATCGGCAGTTCCCTACACGCATCAAAACTTTTGTCTACCAGTTATTCTTTCTCAACTGTTTATCCAAACCCTATTGAAACCATTAACAGACAAATTATTTTGAGTTTTGTAACTTTGTTTGAACATAAAACCCACTTTACAATGTTAATTCATCGCTCATTTGGTGCTTATAACATGCATATTGTGTTTCAGACGGCATCTACTATTGTATTAAAAAACAGTCATGGATCTAAACTTGAAATAATCTGTGATACAAGGCTTCGAGAAAGAGTAAGTACCAGTGGAAAATTCAACTGTCGTTTGAAGGGATGATAATATAGGATAGGTTTGCAAATGGTTGTGTATTGAGCTATGTTAAAGAATTATGATCATCTAGCACAGGTTAAAAATAAATTAATCAAAATGAAAAACAGCTTTGTGAAAGACGAGAGAGATTTCATTATATTAAGATGTGACATTTGTCTCCTGATCTTTTTTTCTATACAGTGTCTTGATATTTGCACATGTCGACTGTAAAAATGCATTAAAAGTGCTGCAATATTTTAACTCGTTTCAAAACGTCCTTTAAAGTGCTGCAAAATAGAAAAACAAAGTAAAGCAGCAAATGCTGGATATACATAGCAGCCTACGTGGTATTTGCCATGGGAAGGACAGTGATAATAATTTGAGTGAAATAACTTTTATCAGAACTGAAATGGGTTTGGGTTTTTTTAATCACCGATTAGAGATTAAAAGAAAAAGACCAGGAGAGAAGTTTCAAAACGGTCTAATGAGGTGCAAGGTAGAAATGATTAAAGATAGATTCATAGTTTAAGGAAAAGAGGATCAGTGATTAGACAAGAAACAGAATAAAAGTTGCTCTAGATGAACTGCAAGTTGCAACCCTGGAACATTAGCACCGCCTGCTGTCTAAAGTGGGAATGGTTCAAACCTTTCAAAATCTAGCGACAAATTGCTAATCAAAGACTCCTTGAATTGGAATGGTATAGAAGCCCGACAGGTAGGGAATTAACATGACAAATAATCTAAAACTGGGAACTATTATTATTTTTGAGTTACAGGAGTCCTAAAGTTTGGTCAATTTTGAATTTGGAAATGTCACTTTTGCAAAATATAATGATGGGAAACTAAGTTATGTATCTGTAGAATTAAAAAAAAATCTTTAAGCAATTGCCTGACAAGAAATTTATTTACAAAACAAAACGTATTTATCAAAGCAAGCCATAGTGTGTACCTGGGCAGAAAGGAAAGCTGCATGGTAGGAAAGCCTAAGGAGACTAAATCGAATCACAATTATTTTTTTTTGTGGGGCATAGCTTCCTTCCATTCCTGCCATATCTAAATGCTGTCATGTTTGACTTCCTGAACATAAGGATTATTGACTGTGCAACAACACTAAAAGCCGACAATATCAAGTCAACAGTGACAAATGAAGTTTGTCAGTGTTGTCAAATGAGACTATCTATTGGAATTTAATAGGGGAAGGTTTATAGACTGCAGGAATAAGAATTATTAAATTATAACATTTAAAAAAAAAAGAATATATGTAGAGGAACCGGAACCGGAACCAGGTGGGATAGTAAATGCTATGCTTGGTAATGTAGTAAGTTTGTGGGGGGTTTTGCAGATTGAGCTCAAAATAATAAAAGCACAGGCTTCATTTGATGTGAACTTGTCTTTAAATTATTGAAAAATAGGGATTTGCTTGGAATTTTCTTCCTCTTAAACTCCACAATACTTTGGCTGCCACATTTCCTTCACTTTCCGTTAGCTTTATCAGTGCCAATGTTCAACAGTATTCACCCACCATCTCTCCGCTCACCATCCGACCTGATTGTCCTGTTCAGCACTATTTCAGATTTCCAACTCTCATCCTTTGTTTCATATCCTTCCACGATTCTGCTATGCCCTAAATTTGTAATTGTAACTTTCTCCAGCTCTACAACACTGGGAACCCTGTGTTCTTTTAAAACCTGAACTCTTTTGCATTTCCAGTTTCCTTCACGTCACCTTTGCTGGCCACAGCTAAGCTCTACTCCCTGGAGTTCTGTTCTCCATGTTTCTACCCCATGCATCAATTTTTAAAACTTGCTTCTTTGCCAACTTTTAGCCTTTGACCATATCTCAGGCGACTTGGCATCAAATTCTATTTGATAATGCCTTAACTTTTGTTTTAACATTGACTGTAATGTCAATTGTGGTCATGAAAATTCTGATATTTTGTTAGATGAAATGAAGGACTGATGGAGTGCATGGTGCTGATAGTTTGCAGCAAGGAATCCTGTAAGCAATCCTTTGTCTTAAAGTTAGAAAATTAATGGAACAAATTTTACTTTTATAATAATTATTAATATTGAGTAGCAAAAATGCTGGAATATTTCTAGATGCCACATGTAGATTTGTCTGCAGGAATATCCCTGAGCAGTGAAATGTAGTTATCAGTAAATATAATTTTTATGTAGTTTGATCTTATCTAAACCAATGCTATATTTGAAGGCAGTTCCATGCTCACGTTTACAAGGGAGACCTTTGAGTGTTATGTTATAAAATAGGCAAAATCTAAAACTGGTTGAAATTTGGAGGGCACTTGGACTGGAGGTACTTGGACTTAAGAGTATTTTACTTGGACATATCACATTTATGGTTAGTGCACTTAATGGTTCATTTGCTGCAGCGTATTAACATGAAGGCTGCTAATAATTTTTTATAATGGAACTGTATGATTTCAGATTGATCAAAGTAGCAAAACATCCACACTTCACAAGTGAGATGGTCACAAGCTTCGTTGCTCAGTGAATATTATGCTTTGTACATTCTTTTATTTATTTTATTTACATTAATATAGTTACTCAGTGAGCTGGTAATTTTCTTAAGTCTTGCTGATATCTATTTCATATATTTCTCTTAATCAAATATTTCTTTGGACATTATGCAAATAATGTTTCCTGTTTAATCCATTCACTTTTTCTATCTGCTTGTCACTAGCGCAACTTGCTCGAGCCAGTAGATAGTTTTTGATGCTCGTAGTATTGCAGAGTTAAAACAAGTCTCTCGGGCACTTGAAACAAATTAATGGTGATGAATGGTCCATTAATGATGAATGGATGTACATAGACTTTCCTGTAGAAAAACCCTGGGGCATAAAGGTCATGAAAGCTTATTTTTGCATTAGTCAAATGTTATTGTGTTGGATAAAGGATATAATTTCCTCAATCAGAAAGGCCAAAGGTTGGGAAATAGTTGGAGTGTATCAAGTAGTTCCTAGTATATTAATAAAACATTGAACATTATTCTTAACATGTGTATCAAGTAGTTACTGCTTGATATGCATGTTAAGAATAATATTCAATGTTTTATTAATATAGTGACTGAACTCATTGTAATCTAGGAAGCATTGAAGTACAGTTGGATGCACTATTGGAATTTGTCCGTATTACACTCTGAGCAGCAGGGAGTTGCAAAATATCACAATTGATGGAGGAAATTGCAGTGCTAGGTTGAGCATTCTGCTTCAAGATTCAATTTAATTGTCACATTGTAGCAGACACAGAGCTGTCCGTCAAAGAATGAGGCAGGACACGAAGTTTGTCCAAATATGCGATTCTTTATTGCTGCTACGTCTCCTAACTCACCACCCCGTGCGCACGCGATTAACACCTTAAATACTCCCCAGGGGCACCTGTGACCACTACGGGACCCCTACCCCTCGTCACCGGAACGCGTGACCTCCTCCCCCCCCCCCCAGAGCTGAAGGTTATGTACAGTGAGTGGCCCACCACCAGAGGCCGCCACAACATGTACCAATTAAGGTACAGTGAAATTTGAGCTACCATACAGCCATACTAAGTAAAAAGCAAAAATACACACAGCACATAAAATAAAGTTTAACATAAACATCCACCACAGTGGAATCAACATTCCTCACTGTGATGGAAGACAATGAAGTTCAGTCATCTTCCTCCTTTGTTCACCCGTGGGCGGGGCCTTTGAACAGGGCTGTTGCCGATGGTCCGCTGTTCAATCCCTCTCGTCGGGATGATCGAAACTTTGGCATCGGGACGGATCAGAATACTCCGTGGCATGGAGCTCCCGAGTCGGCCGCTTCTTACCAGATACCGCTGCTTCACGGTGTTAAAGTCCACAGGACCCGCGGTCGGAGCTCCAACACCGGCGATCCTCGGCAAAAGATCTCAGGCTCCGTGATGGTAAGTCCGCGCCGCACCCGTGGCTTGAAGCTCCGGGCTGTTCTCTAGGAAAGGCTGCACCACTCCAAGTTGTAGGCCACAGGGAGGGACGGAGATGCGACACAGAGGAAAATCGCATCCCCTTCGAGGTAAGTGACTGGAAAAAGTCTCCCCTGATCCCCCACCACCACCCCCCACATAAAACATACCAAGAGACATTAAAACAAATATTCAAGACATACTTAAAATAATAAAAACAGAGAAGGGACAAGATGGACTGCTGGCGAGGCAGCCATTACAGGCGCCACCTGGTGGTGTAAATTAACGAGAGAGTGTAAATTAATGTATAAATTAATGAGAGAGTTTCCAAAGAAAGTAAAGAGATTATATATGTAAATGAAATATTATACATTAAATACAAAATAGGTTAATTATATATAAAGTTCATGTAATTATGTATTATTTGCATGTGTTAAAATAATAAACAAGCTACAGCAACACATTTGCAACTTTGAGTCATTTTTGTTAATAGAAATATGGGATTGTTGAAGGAAAGCCCCTGAACGAACTCAGGGCGATGGCAAAGGCTGCAGGACAGAAGTGTCCTTTTTTCACACCACCAGGAGCTGAGACTGTGGGTGAAGTAAGTTATTTATTACTGAATATGTATTACACATATCCTTGTCCATAAACACATTATCTACTTTGATTTATATTTAGATAAAGACCTGAATAGAATTTGTGCAATTAATGTTACTATTTATTACTGAATAGTTAAGCTAGCATTGATACAATAGATGGATTTATCAAATTAGTGAGGTAACAATTAACTTGCATACGTTGTATCTGTATTTATCCATCTTCACTACCTAGCCTTATTGTTATTCTCAACTCTTAATCAGAAGGGTATGGGCACAGTTTCTATTCCCAATATAAGTGCACAATCTAGACTGATACCTCAGTGCTACACATGCAGAGGTATTTTAATTGAGAGATTAATCTAAGGATCTCTCTGCCCCTGTAAATAGATTATAAGAATCCGTGATATTTTTCACAATCTCGGTATCAAACTTTATTCCACATTCAAGACCTCAAATAGATTGTCCTGTCTTTAACTCATTAGGTATTTATGAACCTTGCAAGATGCAAATTAGTTCCTTTAAACACTTTCTAATACACATCAAAGTTATATTGGTGTAAAATGACTTTAGTTGTGAGCATTATTGCAAAAATTCAAGTTCTATCTCATTCTCTGGATTTGTGCTTCAGGTTGGAATTCAGTTTCATAAAATATGTGCACTAGATTCTAACCGTACATAAAACGCTGGAGTAACTCAGCAGGTTAAACAGTAAAAGGATTAGGTGACATTTCATGTCGAGACCTGTCTCTCGACCAGAATGGTCACCTATTCCTTTTCTCAGAGTCTAAAATTATAGATATTTGAAAGTTCTGGGATGGAGTGAAGGGTGCTAACGGAAGACTTTGTGCATAATGGCTTGTGCTGTACCCATGAGGAAATGGTACGATTCCATGGCCATGCTGAGACCGATGGGCTTAAAATGTCAATCTTCTCATGAAACCAGCACAGGACTTGGCTGTGAATGTTATCAAAATACTCCCACTCTCTTCAATGAATTGTATGAATGTGAATTGAGGGATGACTGAACAAAGCTTTTTGGTTTTCTTCTTGATGTGGTGGAATATGAATGCCATTTCTTCAAGTTTCATCAATACCAGTACGAAACTGTTACCTCAAATCAAAAAGTAAGCTATCAAATAACAACACATGTAGGTTGTTCAGGTAAGATATTTTCCTGAGCAAGGTATCTGAAAATTAGTATGTAATTGCATCAGATTTACAGCAGATTACCTATTCTACATATACAAACAAATTCCATTCTCTCAAATTGATAAATAAATTTGATGTCCTAGCCACTGAACTAAACATGAATTTCTATATTTCTTATGTTTTGATTTATATTGAGATATTGGTCTCTTTAATACTCATTAGTCTGTAATCTGCTTTAAAGATTCTGAAGCAGGAATATGCTGTTTTATATGGTGAAAGTCAGTGCAAAATCATCGCCATTGCTGTGATGCATAGTCATTGGGTTCAATTAAGCTGCAATGATGAGAAACTGCAAAAGGAAATCAGCAGTAAAAAAAATTTTTTTGCAATGTATTGCATCTACAACTGTTTGATTAACAAGATTCTAATTGTTTTACAGGTTCAGGCTCGTGCAGAGGATTTTTTAGATCATTTATGTCAACTTCTTATGAAAATTACAGAAAAAGATAGTGCACCAGAGCAGCTTGATAAAGTTGCTGATGATTCAGGAGATTCGCACACTTCACTAAAAAATCCAAGTTGTGTGGACTTAAACGGTTCTGATATAAATGATGACAATTCGGATACTCTAGTGGCTAACGTACTTATAGTCAGTCACGGTGGATTTATTCGGCAATGGGTTAGGCATTTTGTAGAGGATCTGAAATGTCTTTTACCACAATCCTTTGACGAGTCGAAGGCATTTTCTGTCTGTCCAAATACGGCAGTAAGCAGTTTTACCCTTACTTTTAATCAGGTGGTTAGCTCTTCTCCTTCCATAATATGCAACTATTTATATAATTGTAGCCATCTTGATGGCATTACTCTGTAAAGCCAAGGAAATAACTTATTCTTCATTGACATGTTGTAAAAAATATATGCAAGTATGTAAGCTCAATAGATAAAATTAATTTGTAATTAAATGGTACTGAGAAAGTAACTTATTTTAGGAAACTTCCTTAAAATTTTTTTTTAATGCAATTTGCAGCAAAATATTGTCTATGGCCTGTATATATATAGTGTGGTGAATCTGTACTTATCAATGTATATTTGAAGGCCGAGGGAAGAGTACTATTTGTTTATTGAAGACTGGTTACTGATTGATCTTGTGATATATTCTTCATGGCATTTTGACCATATTGTCCAAAGAAAAAGTTTATATCACAACCCTTAGAAACCAGAATATAATCTTTGCAATCTGGCCTTCATATTAATAGCACAAAACTTATTAACGGAACTATAGTACCTTGAAAGTTATCATTTGCTGATTATAAACTCTGTGCTGCATTAAATTGTTTACCCCAGTAGATATTAAGATGTAAACCAAATGCATTTAAACATGAAAATTCAATTTGAAGTGATATTTATAAGGAAATAAAACTAAACTAACCCAATAATGTTTGCCGTGACAGAAATGAAAATAAATTAGACTTGCCATGTCACAACTTGGTTTGTTTTTTTAATTACTTATGTTGTAGCTTAATCGGTCTGGCACATATATTTCTGGTACACTTGGTCATTCTTCTGGGCTGTTTCGCTCCTCGATAGAGCAGGGTTAATCCCCTGGAAGAGTAAGGTACGGATAAAAGTTGTGCTGGGTTAAAATTCTGTTGTGGTTGACAGTCAAGTCAACTTTATTTGTCACATACACATACAAGATGTACAGTGAAATGAAAGTGGCAATGCTTGCGGGATTGTGCAAAACAACAGTACAGAACAGAACCAGTATTTACATTACAAAAAGAAGAAGCAACAGTATTTATGCCCTGGTGAGATCAGAGTTTACAGTCCTGATGGCCTGTGGAAAGAAACTCCATCTCATCCTCTGTTTTCGCAGAGTGACAGCGGAGGCGCTTGCCTGACCTTGGCAGCTGGAACAGCCCTTGCTGGGGCGGTAGGGGTCCTTCATGATCTTGCTGGCTCCATTCGGCTGCGAGTGGTGCACACTACTCCCTGCAGAGCCTTCCTGTCCTGGGCAGAGCTGTTGCCAAACCAGATAGAGATGTTTCCAGTCAGGATACTTTCTACAGCACAAGAGTAGAAGGATTGAAGGATTCTCAGAGAGACTCAGAATTTCCTCAGCTGCCTGAGGTGGTAAAGGCAGTGTGTGTTGTCCATGTCAGATCCTCTGTGATGTGGACTCCCAGGTATTTAAAGCTGCTCACCCCATCCACAGTAGTCCCATTAATCCCCCGTGGCGTGTACGTCCTCAATTGTTGTGCCTTTCTAAAGTCCACAATCAGCTCCTTAGTTTTAGTGACATTCAAAAGGAGACCATTATTCTGACACCAGAGTACCAGGTCAGCAAACCCCTCCAGATAGGCCTTCTCATCGTTATCGGAGGGGTCATCAGCAAACGTAATGATGGAGTTGGAGCTGAACCTGGCCACACAGTCATGTGTGTACAGGGAGCACAGTAGGGGGCTGAGGACACAAACCTGGGGGGAACCTGTGTTCAGGGTGAGGGGGTTGGAGGTATGGCTACCCATCTTGACCACCTGGGGCCTGGCGGTCAGAAAGTCCAGGACCCAGGCACACAGGGGAGTGTTCAGCCCCAGTTCCAGCAGCTTCTCAGCAAGTCTGGTGGGGACTATGGTGTTCAAAGCTGAACTGATGTCAATGAACAGCATCCTCACATAGCCCCCCTTCTGGCTGTCAAGGCGAGAGAGAGTGGTGTGCAGAACCTGGGAGACTGCATCATCCGTGGCTCTACACTTCACACTGCCTCACAAAAGCAGCCAACATAATCAGAGTTGTCCCACCCTGGTCATACCTTCCCCTCCATCAGGGAAAAGGTACAGGAGTGTGAAAGTGTGCACCACCAGGCTTAGGACCAGCTTCTTCCCCTCTGTTATTAGGCTTCTGAACAGTCCATTAGGTAGGATACTGTCTGATCCATCTCTACCCCATTGTGGACATTGGACTTTGTCTATGGAACTGATGTGCTACAAAGTTGAGAACTATACTCTGCACTTCGTATCTTCTCCTTTGCTCACCTTGTTGTATTTGAGTTTGACCTGATTGAAGTAAGTAAGTAAGTTTATTGCCCAAGTATTCACATGACCAAATAAGGAATTTACCTTGGTGCTCCGCCCACAAGTAACAACATGGCATACAGTGACAGTTACGAATGACTCAGAAAACACTAAACATTAATAATAATAAAACATTAATGATAAAACACCATTGATCAGGCATATGAACCAACAAAATACCCGATCAAAGGGAGGTTACAGATTTTTGGCTGTTGAGTAGAGCAACTTCTCGTGGATAAAAACTTTTTATGTCTGGCTGTGGCAGTTTTGACAGTGTAGATCCACAGATGATGGAGTTGCCTTCCAGAGGGAAGTGATTCAAAGAGTTTGTGGCCAGGGTGAGAGGGGTCAGAGATGATCTTGCCCGCTCGCTTCCTGGCCCTTGCAGTGTACAGTTCACCAATGGAGGGAAGGTTGCAGCCAATAACCTTCTCAGCTGATCGGACGATTCACTGCAGCCTCCAGGTGTCGTGCTTGGTGGCTGAGCCAAACCAGACATGATGGAGAAGGTGAGAACAGACTCTACGATGGCCGTGTAGAATTGGACCATCATTGCCTGTGGCAGATTGTGCTTCCTCAGCTAATGTATAGTATTATCTGACCTGAATGGATAGCATGCAAACAAAGCTTTTCACAACCTTGGTACACGTGATAGCTCAAATGAGCCTGGTGTAGATAGAACATCTTTGTCGGCACAGACAAATTGAGTCAAAGGGCCTGTTTCTGTGTTGTAGGATTCCATGACTCTATGAATATGACCCGAAGATGGATTTCTCATATGCTGAGGATGTATTCCCAATCTCCCGATCTACCTTGTGCAGGAAAGAACTGCAGATGCTGGTTTAAATCGAAGGTAGACACAAAATGCTGGAGTAACTCAGCGGGACAGGCAGCATCTCTGGAGAGAAGGAAGGAATGGGTGACATTTCGGTTTGAGATCTTTCTTCAGACTGATGACAGGGTAGTAGATGGGACAGAGATAGAGTGGAGTCTGAGACAGACTGGTGGGAGAACTGGGAAGGGGGAGGGGATGGAGAGCAAGGGAAAGCAAGGGCAATTTGAAGTTGGAGAAGTCTATGTTCATACCACTGGGGTGTAAGCTACCCAAGTGAAATATGAGGTGCTGTTCCTCCAATTTGTGCTGGGCCTCACTCTGACAGTGGAGGAGGCCCAGGACAGAAAGGTCAGATTGGGAATGGGAGGGGGAGTTAACATGCTGAGCAACTGGGAGATCAGGTAGGTTAAGGCAGACTGAGCGGAGGTGTTCAGCGGAGCCTGCGTTTGGTCTCGCCGATGTACAGAAGTTGACACCTGGAACAGCGGATACAGTCGATCAGGTTGGACGTGGCCAGTAGTGGGATCCCGTTGGAGGTGGCGAAAGTGTTGAATGATTATATCCCACCAGTCTTACTGTCTCCGACTACATTCTATTTCTGTCCCGCCCACTCCCCTGACATTGAATTAGACTTTATTATTCCCCTTATTCAGGGGAAATTCAGATGTCCTTGCAGCACACTAATGAAATACAACATAGTATTAAAAAGAAGTTCAACACCAAAACATCCCCCCACAGTGGTCAAGACCCTTCTCTGAAGAAGGGTCTTGACCCGAAACATCACCCATTCCTTCTCTCCAGAGATGCTGCCTGTTCCGCTGAGTTACCTTACTATTCATATGTAGCACAGAAATTTAAATTATCACACTTCATAATATAGAAAATATTGCAGAGAGAAGTTTTGTTTGGGCATATGGCATTACATTTTAATGCTGTTGGTCCACCTGCTTATCTTGTAATTATAATATCTCATCAAGGCATAGACCTGAAACATTAAGAAGGGTCTTAATCCGAAACATCACCTATCCATTTTCTCCAAGGATGCTGTGTGACCTGTTGAGTTATTCCAGCATTTTGTGTCTACCTGAAACATTACTCTGCCCTTTCCTGTATTATCAGCATTCATGTTTTTTTCAAAATGATTTTATTTTTTATTTATTGCCCACATTCCCCTTCTGATCATTGTTAACATGCCTGCATCTGTCCTCTACCCAGTCAAAAACATATTGTTTTTCCTTTTTGTTCCTAATTTCTGAACTTCTAACTTGCATCTTTGGGAATTCCTGCATGATAGTCAGCTTTGCCAAATAAAAATATCAATGAAATATAAATATGAACGTTTGCTATTATTATTCATGGAATAAATTCTATTTACACAGCTTTGATTAATCACTATACTAGTGGTTCACCTAATTCAAGATGTGTTTGCAAAAATGTGGTTGCTAATTGAATCAGCGCGAAAAGGGGTTATTATGCAGTATGTCGAATGATGCACTGCTCCAAGCAATGATTACACATCTCAGCAAGCACAGGCTAAATGTGAACTCTAGATGGCAGCAAAGCACAGGTTGTGGTCAGCCTGCTCACTGAAGCTCAGCTTGGATTCTGGCAAAGTCACTCAGCTCCAAAACTCTTTGAACTAATCATGGACAAAAGGGCTAAACTGCAGCAGTGGAGTGAGAGTAACTGTCCTAGACATCGAGGCAGCATCTGATCGAGGAAGGCATCAAGGAGCCAGGCTAAACTAGAGTTAGTGGGTACACAAAAATGCTGGAGAAACTCAGCGGGTGCAGCAGCATCTATGGAGCGAAGGAAATAGGTAACGTTTCGGGCCGAAACCCTTCTTCAGACTGATAGGGGGTGGGGAGAAGAAAGGGGAAAAGGAAAAGGCGGAGGAGGAGCCCGAGGGCTGGGGGAGGGGAGGAGACAACCAGATGGCTGATGAAGGGGAGGGGACAGCCAGGGCTAGCAGAATTGGGAGAATTCAACGTTAGTGGGATTGAGGGGTAAAAAACCCACCACTTGTCGGAATCATACCTAGCACAAAAATAAAAGATGCTTGTGGTGGTTACAGGCCCACAGGGCATTTCTGCAGGAATTTCTCAGGATTGTGTCCAACGCCCAATCATCTTCAGCTGCTTCATCAATGACCTTCCTTCAAGCCCAGGTAGACCAAAATGCTGGAGAAACTCAGCGGGTGAGGCAGCATCTATGGAGAGAAGGAATAGGCGATGTTTCGGGTCAAGATCCTTCTTCTTTACTTCAATTCTAGGATCAGATTAGGGATGTTTACTATTGATTGCCCAATGTACAGCAGCACTTGTGACACCTCAAGTAATGAAGCAGTCCACCACCAAACACAACAAAACCTGGACAATATCCAGGCCCTGCGAATAGGTGGCAAGTTACATTTGTGCCAGGCAGGTGCTAGACAATGAGAAGATCCATCATTAACCCTCTGACATTCAATGGCATCACCATCACAGAATCCCCTACTGACCATATCCTCAGTGTTACCACTGACCAACAACCAAACTGGAGTAGCCATATACATAACATGGTTTCAAGACCAGATCAAAGGCTAGGAGTATGGTCGTGGTGTTGTGCTGGTATTGGTGTTGTCCTTCGTTATAGAAAGGAATATTGTGAACAAGTTAGCAGGAACATTCTATCAAGAGATCTTCAGAATCTTATCAAGATTTAGAAAGGGTCCCTTTTTACTTTTTTTCCTGGATTGAAATGTTCAGTTAAAATTGTACTTTGTAATTCCCAATCTTCATAATCAAACATGCAATTGTTTCGTAACATTTCTTATTTTTGTGTGACCTGCTGAGTTACTCCAGCACTTTGCTTTTTTTGTTGTAAATGTTATTTAAAAAAATCAAACTTAGCAAATTTCAAATTTCATCTATTTATGAATTTTAAAAATACTAGCGAAAACATTAGCTAGAAGATTAAGTAAATATGTTAGTAAATTAATAAATGATGATCAAACGGGGTTTATACCCAAGAGATATTCATGCAATAATCTGAGACGTCTGTTTAATATAATGCATTCATATAAAACTGAAGAACAAGACTTATCAATTATTTCATTGGACGCAGAAAAAGCATTCGATCAAGTGGAATGGGACTACCTTGTTAAAGTATTGCAAACATTTCAAATGGGAGAGAATTTTATCTCATGGGTAAAACTATTATATGACAGGCCCACTGCTAGAATATTAACTAATAACATGTTGTCCCCGAAATTTCAATTATCAAGGGGCAATAGACAGGGATGCTCACTATCACCTCTGCTATTTGCTCTTGTAATAGAACCTCTAGCTGAAATCATTAGAACACATCCGAATATCCATGGTTATAATACAAAATACTCAATTAATAAAATATCATTATACGCAGATGATGTACTACTATACATCACAATATCACAAATCAGTATACCAAATATATTAAATCTAATAGAGGAATTTGGATCCTTTTCAGGATATAGAATAAATTGGAATAACAGTGAAATTATGACGATAAAACCCCAAGACTCAACACACCTGTTACGATTCCCTTTTAAAATTGCTACAGAAAAATTTAAATATTTGGGAATTGAAATTACCAGAAAATATAAATCTTTATTTAATGCAAACTATATGCCCCTACTTAATAAATTAAACGCCCTGATTAAATTTTGGGAAACTCTTCCGATGTCTTTAATAGGCCAAATAAATGCTATAAAAATGATCTTTCTACCACAATTTTTATATCTATTCCAATCAATACCAATATACTTACCAAAAAAGTTTTTTTTTTAAATGGATTCTGATATCACAAATTTTATATGGGACTATAAATCCCATAGAATTCAAAGAAGACATTTGTGCAAACCTAAAGAATTTGGTGGATTAACACTCCCTAATTTTTTGTATTAATATTGGGAAGCAAATGTCAAAAATGTGATTCACCTGTTGGACAACTCTGCCCAGCGGATGGATTGGATAGTAATGGAGAGAGCTCCCCTTTTAATATAGGAGCGATCCTTCTCTCACCAATAAAACTGAATAATACAATATACAGTAAAAATCCAATTATTCATAGTACAATTAGAATTTGGAAACAAATAAAATTAACCATAAAATTAAGAAACCTATCGCTTCTCTCTCCCATAGTTAATAATCCGTCATTTAAACCATCTATTATAGATAAATCATTTACACACTGGGAAAGAATAGGAATTAAAACGTTTGGAGACATGTCTGAAAATGGAATTTTTTTTATCATTCCAACAACTACAACTTAAATACAATCTGAGAAGTAATCAATATTTTAAATATTTTCAAATCCGTGATTATTTGAAAAAATATACACAAGAATATCAAAATTTGTCTCTATTAGACGAAGCAATGAATATAAAGGCGGAATCAACAAATTTAATATCATACTTGTATAATATCATCCTAAATATAGAAATACCATCATCCGATAGAATTAGAAGAGATTGGGAACAAGAACTAGCTATAAAAATCTCAAAAGAGAGTTGGGATAAACACTTGCTATATGTGCACAAATGCTTGATCAATGTAAGACATATTCTAATTCCAATTTAAAACTTTACATAGACTATATTACTCAAAAACTAAAATAAGTAAATTCCAAATGTCTCCCCCATCTGTGATAAATGTCTATCCCAAGAAGCAACTATAGCACATTCCTTTGTTTTTTGTATAAAAATCCAAAAGTTTTGGAATTAAATCTTTGAAATTTTTACAAAATTATTTAAAATAAAACTGAAACCGAACGCAGAATTGATTATTTTTGGAACAATGGAAGCCAGCTTTGAGCTGACTTCATTCCAAAAGAGCTTCCTTAATTACGGCTTAATAATGGCAAAAAAATACTTAAATTCTGGAAAAACGCTCCCACACCAACGATAAAAATGTGGATTTCAAACATGTCCGAAATGTTACACCTAGAAGACATGAGATTCCTCCTAGCAGGCAAATCAGACCATTTCCAAAAGATTTGGTCTCCATTTATTGACTTATTACAAGCATAGGGTGCAACATAACTTTGAAAATAAATGGTTTCAGGACCTGGTGAGGGGTGTGTAAAGATACGAAGTAGGTACATCCCATTTATCTTATTTTACTTTCTTATATCTTCTGTTTTCTATTTTTCTCTTTCTTTTTCTTTGGTTTTCTTTTTAACTCTTTCTCGTGTTTTACGATTCTACGGGTTTCTCCTGATCACTCTTTCACACACTTACTATCTTATCTAACTCTCTCTATTCTTCTTCTTTTTAAAGTTTAAAACAAGAAATGGTACAGGAAATGTATTATGTTATTTTTGGCTTATATCACTGTAATGTACATTACTTCTAATAAATAAAATATTTAAAAAATATAATAATAATAAAAATAAAGGGTTTTCTGAAAAAAGTGTCAGTAACTATGTATAAGTAATGACAAGGATAAATTCTATTAGAAATGCAGTAAAAGTGACTAATAAAAATAGTTTAAATGAAGCAACATAATTTACGATACAGCGTGGTAGAGCTTGTCTCATTGATGAGCACATAATAATCGTTGACCTTGGTGTATATTGAAGTTGATTTACAATCTTTTATTGATATATTGTATGTACATGGCAATGGAAAGTTTAACAAAGATGAAATACAAGACAGAATATCTGGGGTACACTGGGATATCCTACTCGTAGTAAAGAGAGCTGAAGCAAAGCAAGAATTTCATTGTCCTATCAGGGACACATGACAATAAACTCACTTGACTTGACTTGAGAGCTGAGCGGATATTTGACAATTTTTCCAAATCCTGCTGGTCTAATACTTAACAAAAATAGATCATTTGATTCATCATTTGGAAGTGCTATTCCATTTCATTGATTAATACACTAAACTGTACAATTCTGCCTTTGTGCTTATGCAACTGTTTTTAAATTGTTATTCAGCTGAAGAAGGGTCTTGACCCGAAATGTCGCCCATTCCTTCTCTCCAGAGATGCTGCCTTACCCACTGAGTTACTCCAGCATTTTGTGTCTACCTTCGATTTAAAGCAGCATCTGCAGTTCTTTCTTACACATCTCCTTAACTGATGCAGCCAACCTTTGTCCTCTTTTATTACTGAAGACTTTTGGTTCTGTATCGTTATCTGCTAATCTATTCTCACAGCCATTCTTACTTTCACTTACTTTTACTTACAGTTTTATTTTGTATATTTTTAAATTCAGCTTGGTTCCCTGTTCCATTGTGAAATTGACAGTGATCATGACGTAACCCCATCTCTTTTATTTTATTCTCTGAATCTAGTCATCCATGGAATTCAAGCATTAAATGCATTGATTTTCCACTTGCAAGAATATGTCCTGTTAGTTCCCATTAATCACCTCTTTAAAACTTCCCATCACTTGGAGGAAATATTACTATACATTATATTTCAGCTCATCTTTTTTTTCATTCTCATCTCTTGTGGTTTTCACCTCTTCCCTTTTACATTGTTTCAATAATTTTGTTTTAATTTAGTTTAGAGAATCAGGCCCTTCGGCCCACCGAGTCCACACCGACCAGCGATCCTCGCACATTAACACTACCCTACACACACTAGGGACAATTTTACATTTACACCGCCAATTAACCTACAAACCTGTATGTTTTTTGTAGTGCGGGAGGAAACCTAAGATCTCGGAGAAAACCAACGCAGGTCATGGGGAGAACGTACAAACTCCGTACAGACAAGAACCCGTAGTCAGGATCGAATTCAGGTCTCTAGCGCTGTAAGGCGGTAGCTTTACTGCACCACCACTGTGCTGCAGATTATATTTATTTCTGTTATATTTTCTTTTTGAGGCCTAGTCATAGAGTCATAGAGTGATACAGTGTGGAATCAGGCCCTTCGGCCCAACTTGCCCACACCTGCCAACACTAGGTGGCAGGTGTAGGTCCCAGCTACACTAGTCTCACCTGCCTGCGCTAGAATTTCCCTACATTGATCTCACAAAATGATATGTTCGGATGTTTATTATTCTGATTAAATTGCAAGATCTGTACTTTCTTTGAGGCCTATTCATAGTCATAGAGTAATACAGTGTGGAAACAGGCCCTTTGGCCCAACTCGCCCACACCGTCCAACATTTTCCCAGCTACCCTAGTCCCACTTGCCTGCGCATGGTCCATAACCCTCCAAACCTGTACTATCCATGTACCTGTCCAACTGTTTCTTAAATTATGGGATAGTCCCAGCCTCAACTACCTCCTCTGGCAGCTTGTTCCATACACCCACCACCCTCTGTGAAAAAGTTACCCCTCTGATTTCTATTAAATCTTTTCCCCTTCACCTTGAACCTATGTCCTCTGGTCCTCGATTCCCCTACTCTGGGTAAAAAAACTGCATCTACCCGATCTATTCCTCTCATGATTTTGTATACTTCTATAAGATCTCCCCTCATCCTCCTGCACTCAATGGAAGGGAGATCCAGCCTACTCAACCTCTCCCTATAGCTCACACCCTCTAGTCCCGGCAATATCCTCGTAAATCTTTTCTGAACCCTTTCAAGCTTGACAATATCTTTCCTTAGATTTGAATTGTTAGGTACTTATCATCCATGTCAGACAGTTTGGGAAATAATGTAATCTTTGGTCTCCAGCACTAGGATCTCACTCAATAGCAGCCATGAGCTGTTCTCATCTTCCCACGCCCAGTTGTTGAGTTTGAGTTTAGTTTATTGTCACATGTACGGAGGTACAGTGAAAAGCTTTTGTTGCGTGCTAACCAGTCAGTGGAAACACAATACATGATTACAATCGAGCCCCACGATAAAGGGAATAACATTTTTTTTATTTTTTTATTTTTTTTTATTTTTATTAGAAGTATTGTACAGTACAGTGATCTCAAACAAACATAAAATTATACATTTCTTGTACCACTTCTTATTTTAAACTTTAATAAGAAAAAGGATAGAGAGAGTTATCAGAGATAGTAAGTGAGTGAGTGAAAGAGTGGTCCAGGACCACCCATAGGGACCTAAACCACAAGAAAGAGTTAAACAAAAGAGAAAAACCAAAAGAAGGAAAAAGAAAAAAAAAGTAAGATAAGATAAGACAAGATAAAAGGGATGTACCTACTTCATATCTTTACTCACCCCTCACCAGGTCCTGAAACCATTTATTATCACCATTTTGTTGCACCCTATATTTGTAATAAGTCGATAAATGGAGACCAAATCTTTTGGAAATGGTCTGGTTTACCTGCTAAGAGGAATCTCGTATCTTCTATGAAGATAAAGGGAATAACATGAATAACATTTAGTGCAAGGTAAAGTTCAGTAAAGTTCATCCAGGAGTCTCCAATGAGGTAGGTAGTAGCTTAGGTCAGCTCTCTAGTTGTTGGTAGGATTTGAGTTAATGGAATATTTGGAGTTGAGTGCAGATAATGTTTTCATGTGTTTATTGCTGGCAACCGCAGATGAAGTTCACCTCATGTTTTTATTTGATCCAGCAGTGGAGCTTTGGACAATTAAGTTACTTAGCCTCCTGCCTCATTTTTGTGAGATTCTCATTTGTAAAATGTGTATGTGGCTGTTGGTCTTGAGTTAATTCTAGGTTTATATCAAATTATGTCATTCTCTGCTTTCTCTCACCCAACATTATCTGAGATATTTGGTAATGCTGCAACGTTTGTCACTTTTGGCTGACTTTATCACCCACTGCACTTCATATCTTTTCACTTTTGTTCATCTCTGCATTTTGTTCAAGGCTATGACATCCCCCTGCTCTGGACTTTTGGCAATTGCACAATAATCAGCATATTCCCATTTCAGATCTTGTTCTTTTATTTTCTCCCACATTTTTTAATCTTTTGTAAATTTTATTGTAAATCCGACATGATTTAATAATGTTATTTGCACAATTGTTGCTAACTTGTATTCCCGAGTTTATTTGAACAATATTTTACAATTCTTGATTTTATGGGAAGTTTGTTGCTGACTCACAGTTTGAGTTAACTAAGTGTTTGTTCATTCATTGATCTGAATTGAATAAGCAAGTACCCAATCTTTGCTGGCTCCATGTAATTAATCAATTGCTTGGTGTCCACGGTCCAAGATGGAGCAAATAATTGGCATCAGGGCCATCCTTACCAAAGAAACCCTGCCACAGGCTGTCATTGGAATTATTGTGGAGGATATAATTTAGACTGTTGTATCTTGTAACAACAATGCTTCCTAAACTTCGACCCCTTACCCCCAGCACCAGGGTTTCCTTGACACCCACCAGTGAATATGAAGGAGACATCACGCTGGAGCAAGATGATGTGTGAAAATGCCCATTTCTGTTTTAGAAGTCATCTATTCAAGCCAAGCAGTCATGATTGTGTTTTGTCAATTCATCTGATCTTTGAATTGATGTACATTAACTTTCAATTTTATATCCAAGGACAGTTTGCTCTGGTTTGTCAATGTTTGTGGGAAGTGAGGAGTTGTAAACTAAAATAAGGACGGAAGCTAAATTTTCAAAGATTCAATTAGATAATCACTGATTTGCAACAAACAGAGTGGCACGGTGGCGCAGTGGTAGAGTTGCTGCCTTACAGCGCCAGAGACCCAGGTTCTATCCTGACTGCGGGTGATATCTGTATGGAGTTTGTATGTTCTCCCTGTGACCCCATAGGTTGTCTCCGGGTGCTCCAGGTTCCTCCCACACGCCTAAGACATACAGGTTTGTAGGTTAATTGGCTTGTAAATAGTCCCTAGTGTGTAGAATAGCGTATGGGTTGATCGCTGGTCAGGCGCGGACCTGGTCTGTATTTGTATTTAAAAAAAATATATTATTTTTTATTTAATTCTTTATTTCGAACAGAATAAAAGAATAAAAAGCAAGTGTGAAACAGCAGACAAAAAACAAAAAAACAAAACGAATGTTTATAAAGTGTCATAAACAATATCTATAAATAAGTGAATATAAATGTATATCTAAAGTCTAAGAACAAATGTGGCAGTGAGAAGATTGATGAAATTGAGGATTCAAAAACTGTTTGGACAGAACAGTGTGATCTTGAACCTCAGATTTCTAGAATTTTGAAAAGAACAGCAAATGCCATTAAAGGTTAAAAAAATAGTGAAACAAAAGGGTAGAAAGAAGATGGCAAGCATTGATAAATAGTGATTAATATTACAAATGATTATCAATAGACTCTCTTGGTCAAGGATCATAGTCTCCAAGAGAATATTTTACCTGTGGACCAAAGATGGCTCATGAGGTTAATCCAAGACTTACAGATGCATATTTCTCCATGGGAGTGTTAAGTCTGCATAGTTGACCGGGTCTACACAGATATTTTCTTTTGGTTTCACTTTCCATTTCCAGATATTCCCTTCTGGTTTTAAGTCAGCAGGCTTTCAATGTAGCTGGAATTGTATAAAACATTATTCAATTGCAGGAAGAGGTTTATTTCAGGAACTGGAGTAGACAATGAATGTGATGATTAGAGCCAGGATGTTTAGGCGCTAAAAAACTGAAATAGGCAGGCAAAAAGGCATACTAAAATTACAAAAAGGCATTTATTTGCAAAAAGGCATAACAAGGCATGTATTTCCACCACCAAAATATGGTTAAATATGATAATATAAAGGTGTACTACATTAAATAACCAAAGTTGCCTGGTTGCACATATGTACATATTTTTCAAATTATCTGGTGTTAAACTACACTGTCTGTCAGACAGAATATGCTTCAGTTGTGAAAAACTTCCTTCCACCTCAGCTGAGGTCACTGGTGCATACCAGAAACAAGCTACAGACTCTATATTCATGTCAATATCTTGTGCATTACAACTACCTTTGAGAACTTTAGCTATGTTTTGTATTTCTTCAAGATCTTTGTTAGCTAAAATTACTCTCACATTTTCCTTGTATGTCTTTACCTACATCGCCAGGAACTTTACGAATATCATCAATTACTTTGTTGAAAACCTACAAGCTATTCATGAATGTTTTGCCACGTTTCTCAAGGGAAGTGATAGCTTGTGGGAAGTTTGCAAAATTGGAAGCAATAAACACAAGATCGCGGTGGAGTGACTTTATCTGCATGATTTCACTGACGATCCTGACTGCAGCAGATTCATCTTCTTCAAAACAGTTGACGATTTATTTTATCTTTTCAAAATTTGCAGCATAGTAGAGTACAGCAGAGAGCCATATACCCCACCTAGTCAAAACGGGCTGAGGAGGTAGCGGAATCTCTGGTGCCATTTCCTTGAACAACCCCACACTAGACGGTGCTTTGAGGAAGATTTTCTTGACATTGGAAACTAGGCGATCGACATTTGGAAACAAGCTATGTATGTGCTTGGCAATTCTATGAATTCCTTGAGCTAAGCATGTCAAATGCATCATTTTGGGGAATAAAACTTTAAGAGCATGAGAAGCTTTTTTCATGTACGGGGCTGCTTCAGTCACAAACAGAGGAACATTCTCGGGTTTAAAACCTTCTGGCCAAAGTACAGCAAGTGAAGATGTAAACAACTGAGCAATAGTTGAGCTGTTTGACCTCGAATACTTCCGATGTCAACAAATACTCCTTTGATGGTTGACCTGCCTCCAGTGTACTGATGACCACATTGGCAACATATCTCCCCACAGCATCGGTTGTCTCGTCTATTGAGATCCATATTTTGTTGCATGCAACTTCATCTCAAATTTTCTGCAGCCACAATGTTGAAGTTGCTGTCAACATAATTTTTCCGTAATGATGATTCGCTTGGTATATGTTCCTCTGTGTATTTCTCTAAAAAAAACTCTGAGAGATTTGATCTCCAATTTCCACAGTGGAATTCCAGAATCAATGAATGCCTTGCACAGATCACTCGAGAACACAGATTTGCGACTGGAGCCAGCAGTAAATGTACTGAGGAGACAAGGTTGGGTATTTTGCTTGGGTAGTCTACAACCCAGTGGTATCAACATTGACTTCGCTAATTTTAGATAGCCCTTGTCTTCTCCCTCCTCCCCTCCCCTCCCCTTCCCAGCTCTCCTTCTAGTCCTATTGTCTCCGCCTCTTCCTATCTTTTTCTCACCCCCCAACCCCCCCACATCAGCCTGAAAAAGGGTCTCGACCCGAAACATCGCCTATTCATTCTCTCCATAGATGCTGCCTCACCCGCTGAATTTCTCCAGCATTTTTTGTCTACTTTCGATTTTCCAGCATCTGCAGTTCTTTCCTAAATAGATCTTGGAGAAGACTGAACTAGTGGGCATCGGCGCGAACGAATGAACGACCGACGGTGGTGCCCCCGGTTTCGCCCCGGTGGTGGAGATTTTCTTTTAAGTGATCTGGATGAAGGTGTGGAAAATTGGATTAGTAAGTATGCAGATGATACTAAGATAGGTGGTGTTGTGGATAATGAAGTAGATTTTCAAGGTCTACAGAGAGATTTAGGCCATTTGGAAGAGTGGGCTGAAAGATGGCAGATGGAGTTTAATGCTGACAAATGTGAGGTGCTACATCTCGGCAGGACAAATCAAAATAGGACGTACACGGTAAATGGTAGCGAATTGAGGAATGCAGTTGAACAGAGGGATCTAGGAATAACTGTGCATAGTTCCCTGAAGGTGGAATCTCATGTAGATAGGGTGGTAAAGAAAGCTTTTGGTGTGCTGGCCTTTATAAATCAGAGCATTGAATATAGAAGTTGGGATGTAATGTTAAAATTGTACAAGGCATTGGTGAGGCCAATTCTGGAGTATGGAGTACAATTTTGGTCGCCTAATTATAGGAAGGATGTCAACAAAATAGAGAGAGTACAGAGGAGATTTACTAGAATGTTGCCTGGGTTTCAGCAACTAAGTTACAGAGAAAGGTTGAACAAGTTAGGTCTTTATTCTTTGGAGCGCAGAAGGTTAAGAGGGGACTTGATAGAGGTCTTTAAAATTATGAGCGGGTTAGACAGAGTGGACGTGGATAAGCTTTTCCCATTGAGAGTAGGGAAGATTCAAACAAGGGGACATGACTTGAGAATTAAGGGACAGAAGTTTAGGGGGAACATTAGGGGGAACTTCTTTACTCAGAGAGTGGTAGCTGTGTGGAATGAGCTTCCAGTGGAAGTGGTGGAGGCAGGTTCGATGTTATCCTTTAAAAATAGATTGGATGGGTATATGGACGGGAAAGGAATGGAGGGTTATGGTCTGAGTGCAGGTAGATGGGACTAGGGGGAAGTATTTTATTTTTAATTTAAAAAAAAAAAAAAAATTTAAATGTTCGGCACGGACTTGAAGGGCCGAGATGGCCTGTTTCCGTGCTGTTATGGTTATATGGTTATATGGTTATACTATGTTAACGTGTTAAAAATCATTAATATTAACGTGTTAACATAGAAACGTCATTGTAATCACGGTACAACTAGAGAAAATAGCACAACCTTTTAGCAAAACGGCAAAAAAAGGCTGATTTAGGCACGATCATGAAAAAGGAATTATATCCTGGTGAAATCATCAAAAAAGTCATGAAAAGGCACATGGCATTTATGGCAAAATCCTGGCTCTAGTGATGATTGATATGTTTTCTGTCTTGGTAAGATGGAAGGACCTGCATTTATATTGTGCTTTTCATAACTACAAAACCTCCCAGCTGTAAAGATGATATAATCTTACTTATTCACACATTATCAACTTAACTCAAAAAGTAAGTTTTATTAGATTCATGATTCAAGAGTGTTTTATTGACATATGTCCCAGCTAGAACAATGAAATTCTTACTTGCAGGAGCGCAACAGAGTATGTAAACATAGTACACTATAAACAATCTAATGCAAGAGAGAGAGAAAAAAAGTTCAGTGTGTATATATATACACACACACATACTCACAAATACACACATATATATATTACTAGACTAAGAGGGACCCGTTGGGTCCCATGTTCACACGGGAGGGCTGGTCCCCCGACGCAATATTCCACCTCTCCACCAATTCCAATATTGGTGGCCAGTGGGGGGGGGGGGGGGCTTTCTGGAGAGCTGGTATGGGTGTTGTTGGCTGCAGGGACTACTGGTCTCCAGAGGGCTAGTATGGACATTGTGAGCCAAATGGATTCTAGGGGTGGCAGCTCAGTCCCTCAAGCCTGATGTGCTGGCAGCTCACTCACGGCTGGTGGGCTGGCAGTTGACACACGACTATTCCTTGAAATTCCATTGCAGAGTGCAAGACCACCAAATTCAAATCCATTTTCCTACCATTTCAAGCAGGGTGCAAGGCCACCAAATTCAAGTGCAGTTTCTTACCTCTTCGAGCAGGGAGCAAGGCCACAAAATTTGTGCAGTTTCATACCACTTCAAGCAGGGTGCAAGGCCACTGAATTCAAGTGCAGTTTCCAACCACTTCAAGCAGAGTGCAAGACCATCA
This sequence comes from Malacoraja senta, assembly GCA_038087875.1. NCBI lineage: Eukaryota > Metazoa > Chordata > Chondrichthyes > Rajiformes > Rajidae > Malacoraja > Malacoraja senta. The sequence goes on along the minus strand of CM075985.1, from coordinate 22,126,714 downwards.
AATTCAAGTGCAGTTTCATACCACTTCAAGCAGGGTGCAAGGCCACCAAATTCAAGTGCAGTTTCATACCATTCAAGGAGGGTGCAAGGCCACCAAATTCAAATGCAGTTTCATACCATTTCATGCAGGGTGCAACGACACCACAATCAAATGCAGTTTCATACCATTTCATGCAGGGTGCAAGGCCACCACAATCAAAAGCAGTTTCATACCATTTCAAGCAAGGTGAAACCACCATAAAACCACACAAAACACCACACTCACAGTTCAGTAGACATTCAGTGTGTTCAGTTGATTCACAGCTCAGACAGAGTTGTGACCTCTCCCTCCCCTATCATACAGAGACTGAGCCACACCCACACTTCCGGGTTTTATAATCCCTCCCCCTTTCACCGGAAAAGGTGTGGCCTTCATGGCGTGATTGACAGGAAAGAGATTCTCAACATTTTTTAAACACTAATAACACTTTTATTTTTCATTGATGGGAAGAATCCTCTGCACCTGATCAGCGGAGGGGGACTGAGTAAGATGGGCACAAATCACAGCCGTAAGTGGTAGCGTTTTACCTAAAATCAATATAGTGCAAACAGGAAGTTGTCAAGTTTAGACAAACAACCCTTTGCAGTGCCTTTTCACTTCAACCCAAAACCCGTCCAAACAACCAATTGCAGTACATTTTCACTTCAACCCAAACAACCATTTGCAGTGCATTTTTACTTCAACCTAAACAACCATTTGCAGTGCATTTTTACTTCAACCCAAACAACCATTTGCAGTGCATTTTTACTTCAACCCAAACAACCATTTGCAGTGCATTTTCACCTCAACCCAAACAACCATTTGCAGTGCATTTTTACTTCAACCCAAACAACAATTTGCAGTGCATTTTTACTTCAACCCAAACAACCATTTCCAGTGCATTTTTACTTCAACCCACCCCCCCCCAAACAACCCTTTGCAGTGCCTTTTCACTTCAACCCAAAAAACCAACAACTACCCTTTGCAGTGCATTTTCACTTCAACCCAACCCCCCCCAAACAACCATTTGCAGTGCATTTTTACTTCAACCCAAAAAACCATTTGCAGTGCATTTTTACTTCAACCCAAACAACCATTAGCAGTGCATTTTTACTTCAACCCAAACAACCATTAGCAGTGCATTTTTACTTCAACCCAACCATATTTTCATTTTCAAACCACATTAAGGGCACTCACAGTTGAGTAGACATGTGTTCAGTGTTATTCAGAGCTCAGAGAGACGTGACGTGACCCTCTGGCTTCCTCCATCTTGCAGAGACTGAGTGAGGCACACCACTTCCTGGTTTTATAGTCCCTCCCCCTCCCTCCAGCAGGGGCAGCAGAGAGAATGGCAAATATTTTTAAAACATTAATATCTCTCTGATTTTTCATCGATGGGAAAAATCCTCTTGTCCCGGAAGGCGTAGGGGTCTCTGAACGAGGTGGCCAAAAATGACGGCCGTAGGTGGCGGCGTTCTCTCGGAAATCGCAGCACAGCGAGCCAAAAGCGGTCAAGATCAGACTTTTAGTAATATAGATGGGGGGGGGGGGGAGTTATGGAGCGCTAGCATGGGTGTTGTGGGTCAAGTCAAGTCAAGCACAGTGAGTGCAGGGCCAACAATCCAGTTCAATCCATTTCATGTCAAGTCAATCCATTTCAAGTCAAGTCAAGGCAAGCACAGGGCAGGCGGGGCCAGCCAACAATACAATCCATTTGCTTTCATTTCAGGTGAGGTCAAGCAAAGCAAAGGCAATGCAAAAGCAAAAACACAGGGCAGGCGGGGCCAGCCAACAATACAGTCCATTTGTTTTCATTTCAGGTGAGGTCAAGCAAAGCAAAGGCAAAGCAAAAGCGAAAGCACAGGGCAGGCGGGGCCAGCCAGCAATACAATCCATTTGCTTTCATTTCAGGTGAGCTCCAACAAAGCAAAGGGAAAGCAAAAGCAACAGCACAGGGCAGGCGGGGCCAGCCAACAATCCAATCCATTTGCTTCCATTTCAGGTGAGCTCAAGCAAAGCTAACGCAAAGCAAAAGCAAAAGCACAGGGCAGACCAAACAACTCATTTCATTTCATTAAGAGCTCACAAATCATTTATTGCAAGCACATTAAGGGTTAACAAATCATCATTCATTGCAAGCACATTGCTGGCTAACAAAGCATTTATTGCAATCACATTAAGGGTTAATAAATGAGTATTCATTGCAAGCACATTGCTGGCTAACAAATCATTTATTGCAAGCACATAAAGGGTTAACCACATAAAGCACATAACCACATAACCACATGAAGCACATAAAGGGTAGACGCATAGTGCAGTAGACTCACAGTTCAGTAGACTTACAGCTCAGTAGACTTACAGTTCACTAGACTCACAGTTCAGTAGACTCACAGCAGAATCAAAGTTGTGGCCTCTCCTTTCAGAGTGACTGACACATCCAGGCATCTGGGGTTTTATAGTCCTGCCCTCTCCCGGAAGGGGCGTAACCTTCAACATGGTGATTGACAGGCGAGAGGACCAATCAGCTGATCTCAAGATTTTTTAAACACTCATAACTTTTTTATTTTTCATCGATCGGAAAAATCCTCGGGGCTGCCTCAGCGGAGGAGGACTGTGAGTAGGATGGCCAAAAATCATTGTGATATAGGGTAGCATTTTCTTTAAAATCAATATACAGCACAGGCAGGAAGTGGTCAAGATGAGACTTTTAGATATATATATATATTATATACGTATGTGTGTGTGTGTGTGTGTGTGTATATATATATATATATACACACACACATACGTACACACACATACGTACACACACAATATAAACCATAATTGTGCAATAATAACAATAATAGTCTATGTAGTTCAGAGCTTATTTGAGGTTGTTTACTAGCCGAATGGCTGTAGGGAAGAAGCTGTTCCTGAACTTGGACATTACAGTTTTCAGGCTCCTGTACCTTCTTCCCGATGGCAGGGGTGAAATGAGTGTGTGGGCAGGGTGGTGTGGGTTTCTGATTATGCTGACAGGCTTTTTGAGTTTTGAGCCTTATTAGTTACTGTAAATATAAATAACACTACTAATGACAACTGTTGCAGTACAATAAACATAAACACCACTTCTACTTATGACCTTGAATATTTTTATGCCTAAAATACAAAGAGGATCCTTCTCTGATGTCACAAACATCACTATCACCCCAGAAGCTGACTATATTGATTTCTCTAACTTCAAGTAACCCCGGCATTCCCTCTGTCTCCATCCCTCCACCACCCAAGCCGCACCAGCTTTTCATTTTCGCCCAACAAACAGCTAACAATGGCCTGTTTCTTTTATCATCGTTACTTTTTACATATCTTTCATTCATTTGTTCTATATCTCTCTACATCATCGTCTATATCGCTCGTTTCCCTTTCCCGTGACTTTCAGTCTGAAGAAGGGTATCGACCCAAAAGGTCATCCATACCTTCTTTCCAGAGATGCTGCCTGTCCCGCTGAGTTACTCTTGCTTTTTGTGTCTATCTTCTGACTATTCTTACTCTGGGTTGGCCTCACATTGAGGTTTAGGGCACAATTTCTGGACTCTGTCCTCACTCCCTCCTGCAGTACAGTCTTTTAATCTGAAGACATTTATCTTGTTTGGAATACTTATAATTGGTCTGAAGATTTCAACCTCTGGGTCACATATCTTCACAGAACATGGCCTCTTGCTGTAGAATACGGTGTCCCACCTAGTTTGTCTGCCTGAGTTTGATTAATAATATTTTTAAAATAGCTAGGATAAGGACTGATTGTTTTACAATTAAATGGTTCCCTGCTAGGGACACATTCTACTAGCAAAACCCAATCTGATTAATGTTTTACTTAAAAGTATTTGCATTAACTTTGTGAAATATCAGACAAAACGGACCATTCTTGTAGAAAATGTAACTTAGTGATGACAGTTCACGATTTTGATTGATGTATTTTAATATATGCCCAATTATTTCTTCTTTTCAAGTTACTAAGAACCTATTACAAGTCCACAAACTCAGGTTTCAAAATGTCAGATGTTTTGCCTGCCATATTCACAAACCATAGTGGGTAAATGCTATGCTGGGCCTGAGCAATCAGATGAAAACTGGACATAAGGTGCTGGAGAAACTCAGTATATTTGGAGAACCTGCTGAGTTACTCCAGCACCTCGTGTTTTATTTTTGTAAATAAACACCTACAGTTCCTTGTTTCTATTAGAGAAAATTGGGCCAGTTCTCGGTCAGTGTTTGCTACAGTGAAAGAGAATGACGTCATTTTGATTGAAGTTTGCAAAAATGTGGGTGATACTGTACATTTAAAATATGATATTTTTAAAAGTGACATTTATTAAAGATGAAATTTATTCTCGGCTGATAATTGTTGGAAAAGGACAACAGTTCTGTGTTGAATGCTCTCACATCACAGTATTTAATATAAGATTCATCCATTAACGTGGAGGTCCCAAGCTGGCTGAACACGCTTTGCCAATAATTTTGTGCTTTGAAGCTGAATGGAGTCGAGTGAAGGAGCACAGCTTTGATATAATTCCCCAGTGGTTCTTGTTGTTGCTAGGTCCTACATAGAGTTTGGATTTTATCTCTTGTGTCACGAATTGCACAGTCATTGGCTATATTTAAGAGGGAGTTAGATGTGGCCCTTGTGGCTAAAGGGATCAGGAGGTATGGAGAGAAGGCAGGTACAGGATACTGAGTTGGATGATCAGCCATGATCATATTGAATGGCAGTGCAGGCTCAAAGGGCCGAATGGCCTACTCCTGCACCTATTTTCTATGCTTCTATGTTAACTACATTCTATTTGAATCCGCTTCTGAGAACCATGTCACAAGAGCCCTGGTGTTCTCTACCTTTGTAAAATAGAGCTCTTTCATGGTAGACTATCCCTGCTCTACTACTGACATACGCCATGGGCATCAGTTCAGTGCAGCCACACGTCGCTCAGATGGTCAACCTAATGTTCTCAGGGTGCGACTATGAAAATGTTCCACCAGGTTTTCCCTGTAAAACTGAAGCGTTGAAATCAATGTCTGAATATTTTGTATGGATATATCAGATACAATGTGTTCTTACTCTGTAAATACAGGAATATGTACAGATATAGTTAATAATGTTAATTATAAATAGACGCTAAAAGTTGATAATCGCTGTGATACCATAACCCATGGGTATAACTCAAAGGATTTTGCTTATTCTTATGTATGACAGAATTAAACCATCTAAATATATTGTGTTAAAATTTGCTTATTACATTAATATGTTAATGTATCCAAGTTTCCATTGCATTACAAAGTGAGGGAGCAGTGCACCGCACCATGTGGTGCCAATTCAATATACGGAACCAGTGCTTTCATTCCATTGCCTGTCATATTGAGCCATTGAATTCTGATAGTTTTCGAAATGATTTTTTCCATGCATTCACAGCAATCCTTTCCTCTGTGTTCTCTTTGTGATCGGCAACTAATATTTCCATGTCATTGTAATGCCTTTATGTCACCAGACCACTGTAAATTCAATTATTGAATCACTAAATGGTGTCCAGGTGTAGCCAGTTTAAGATGTTGAATTTTCAACTATCCAGTAAGTAGTTTACTCTACAACAACTACAGCCCCCATCATCTTGAATATATCCATCGTGCCAAATGCCAGTTATATTCTTGACCTGCCAGTAACTGATTACAAGAAACTTGGTTTACAAATTATAGAAGGAGCAATCACAGGGATAACATTGAAGGAGTAGAGATCTCATTTTATTGGCATTCTGTCTTATCCATGTGTTTTGGGGAAATTCAGGTGGCATTTCAAGATCAGATCTTCATGGGACCATCTGATATTGTATAGCAAGGAAATAGGTATATTGTAAGTGATAGGAGAAGAATCAGGCCAATCGGCCCATCTAATCTATTCTGCATTGCATCAGTCTTTGGGAAGAGAATCAGGCACACAGTATACCAATATATTTATAAGGAGGAAATCATTTGTGACGTCTCATCTATCATTGCCATGCCCATGACTCTTCTCCCTACCCATCATAACCAGAATCCTTGTGCAAAGTGGAGAGACTGTACTGCTGCATTGATCGCTATCCAACCCTGGTGTCAGCTCCCCATCTCCCCAGTCCTGGCTGATGATCCCTATCATGAAAGATGGTCATGGGGGTGATTTGTGGATGTCCTTGTCATGCTTGATTAGATGGCATGCACACATGTAACATGTCACCATATCTCTTTAAGATATGAAAGGAGAACATTTCAGCCCAGTGTGTATACGATATTCACATAAAAATACAATTTCCCACTAGTTTTCCCTGTTACCTGATCTCCCCACATTCCAGTTCATACAACCCACCCCACCCCAATCCCCTCCCCTACATTCTACCGCTCATCTACACACTGGGGACAATTAACCTACCAAAGTGAGAAAGAATGAAAGGAGAGTCATAGAGTCATGCAGCACGGAACCAGGTCCTTTGGTCTAACTTGCACTAGCCGATCTTGGAGAGTAACCCAGGCAGTCACAGTGAGGGCATGCAATTTCAGTCAGAGCGAGCCAAATGTAAAGTTTGTAGGATTTGAAATAATGGTGAGAGCACTAATTGGAGAGGGATGATGTGTGTTAGTATGCTGCAGCGAAGCAATGCAGGGCATGCTAATGAGTGCTGGAACTAAAGGTGCCGGCAGAGACGATGGCAATATTGCTCAATAATTAGAAGATCCCTTAAACCTTTGAATTCCTGCCATGAACAGGCAGGGTCTGCATTCTCTTCTTTGCCCCCTGAATGCCACAGAACACAAAGCTGTTTCTACCCCTTTTAGGAGCAGCAGCTTCTTCCTCTCACCCAGTGTCCTGAACATCAGCAGAAAACTCTGGTGCCCTTTCAGGTCTTGCTACATCCCCATGTCTGAGCACAGGGGAGCTTTCTCCTTGCCTGCAGCCAGGGCGCGCTTCTTCTTTAACAAGTGGTAGCTGACCTTAACCGAGTTCAAACACACAACCTTCAGTCCCTATAATTCCCAACAGAGAGCAACAACGTAACAGGCTGGCAAAAAATGAATATTGCACATTGCCCTGGAGACTACAAATAACAGAACAAGTCCAATGTCTGCCAATATCAAATGCTGAGGCCAGCAACCAAATTCTGCTTTTACTGCAAAGTGGTTGTGGACTTTTCCCGATGTTTTGAGGATTGAATACATGGCCAATCCTTCTTCTGTACAACCAAAATCAAATTATGTTTCATATGTATTACTTGAGCAAATTTTTAATGTTAACCATTTTAATGTTGTGGATACACAGGATAATGGTGCAAGATATTTGGGAAAGTGATATTCAGCAGTGGTTGGAGCTTAGTTGTGCTGGGGATGATCATGATCTTTATTAGTTCCTGAACAGCAGCTACTGTCAATATTTTACGAGGTTGTAAAGTGATGGGGTTAATGTGATTTTACCACCTCCAAACCACCCTTTGACAAGACAGATGCTTGGCAGCCAACTGACTTCAAAGAGATATGGTGTCTATTTATATATTATGTGTAGGAAGGAACTGCAGATGCTGGTTTAAACCAAAGATAGACACAAAAAGCTGGAGTAACTCAGCGGGACTCTTTCCTTTATCATCGTTACTTTTTTACATATATTTCATTCATTGTTCTATATCTCTCTACATCATCGTCTATATCTCTCGTTTCCCTATCCCCTGACTAGTCTGATGAAGAGTCTCGACCCAAAACGTTACCCATTCCTTCTCTCCAGAAATGCTGCCTGTCCTGCTGAGTTACTTCAGCTTTTTGTGCCTATTTATATATTTTATTGGGACTAGGAGCCCCAGGTATAACCTGCTTTACAGGTTTAATGCATGGGCCATAGGAATCCTAGTAGCTCAAAGTTGAGGACAGCTTTGGGAAAAACACACAAATTTAGCTCATGTGCCCAGATGAGCATGAGTGCTTTCCCCACTGTCTTACTCTTCCTCCCAATGTTGAACTATTTCCCTACTTTTAAACTCCCTGATAAGGATTGGTGATTAAAACTCTCTGAATCAATTAATCTCTAGACTTTTCCTACACTCCTCCCCAGTACAGGCAACCATCTGCACTTCCACCTACACAACAGAGGTTTCCTTATTTGCTGGTGGGGCTGTCGCTTCCTCCTAGAATTCCTCTTTTTTGAGGTGATTCTGTTTTTAAAAGGGGTTTTCACACCAAGGCAGTCACAATCAAAACTCCCCTTTCTTTACCATGTATTCCAGCTAATAAATATCAGCTAAGGAACCTTCTCCTCAAAGTATCAAGGACTAGCTCATCGAGAGCTGAAGCTTGCAAGTAAAAAAAGGTATTTAACACCTAAAAGATAAATCAATTATTATGGGGAGATGTATTATTATTTGATTTTTTAATTTACATTTAATGCCTTATTTTGGAAATTACAACTTTCAGTGTCAAGTAGAAGAATGTTCCAAAAAGAGTATGAATGATGTGATAATTTGTGTTTTTAATGACAGGTACTGATTGGCTGGGCATTCCGAATTTTGTTAGTATCTTCCTTTATATATTTTCTGCTGTTTTGGGAAATGGAACTCTGATGTTTATGGCAGAGGTAAGTATGAGGTAAACATTAGATACTTGCACAAAATAACTGAAATGCAAGGTTCTATGGATTTTAAGAGGTGGTTTGGTCACTGACAGCTTCAGTTTTGCCTGTTTTTGTGTCTGCTGAAGATTAACATTTTCATGGAGCAAATGTTCTTTCATCACCTTATTATGGAATGATAAAAGGTGTTCCTTCCCATAATTCTTTGTTTCATTAATGAAATAAAGTAAACGTCATCAGTAGTAAGTTAAAATGCTTTATGGCATACGGCCATTATTTCTGCCAAGCCCAAAGGTAACAAAACTATGTTGATTTTCAAATTTCAAATTCTTACAGAAGCCACATTGCAAATTATTACAACAGTTCACAAGCTAAAACTGTACCTTTGATGGGAAATAATGTGTAATGGATGAAACTGAAACCATATTTTTATTTCCAGTCCAGTCCAGTGCTTATCTCAGTCATTGCACTTATGGTACAAATATTGGGGCCATTCTTATTTGCATTGGCGACTTGACCTGAAACAGTATTTGCAAACCCTTCCAGTAAAAATCCAGTCAGTACCAATTGAAATACTATGGGCAAAATGAATAAATAATGTGCAGAATGTAGTTTTAATGTTTTAAAAAAAATGTATTTGACTTACATACTTCGAATCGTGCCAATTGATGTCATTCCTCAGTAATGCTGGACAGTTCCAGATTAAAAATATACAAAATAAGTTATATCCTCTCCAGCTTTTCCGGGAATAGACAATAGGTGCAGGAGCAGGCCATTCGGCCCTTTGAGCCATTCAATGTGATCATGGCTGATCATCCCCAATCAGTACCCCATTCCTGCCTTCTCCCCATATCCCCAGACTCTGCTATTTTTAAGAGCCCTATCTAGCTCTCTCTTGAAAGCATCCAGAGAACCTGCCTCCACCACCCTCTGAGGCAGAGAATTCCACAGACTCACCACTCTCTGTGAGAAAAAGTGTTTCCTCGTCTCCGTTCTAAATGGCTTACTCCTTATTCTTAAACTGTGGCTCCTGGTTCTGGACTCCCCCAACATCGGGAACATGTTTCCTGCCTCTAGTGTGTCCAAGCCCTTAACAATCTTATATGTTTCAATGAGATCCCGTCGCATCCTTCTAAATTCCAGAGTGTACAAGCCCAGCTGCTCCATTCTCTCAGCGTATGACAGTCCCGCCATCCTGGGAATTAACCTTGTAAACCTACGCTACACTCCCTCAATAGCAAGAATGTCCTTCCTCAAATTAGGGGACCAAAACTGCACACAATACTCCAGGTGTGGTCTCACTAGGGCGGTGTACAACTGCAGAAGGACCTCTTTGCTCCTATATTCGATTCCTCGTGTTATAAAGGCCAACATGCATTCGCTTTCTTCACTGCCTGCTTTACCTGCATGCTTACTTTCATAGACTGATGTACAAGGACCCCCAGATCCCGTTGTACTTCCCCTTTTCCCAACTTGACGCCATTTAGATAGTAATCTGCCTTCCTGTTTTTGCTACCAAAGTGGATAACCTCACATTTATCCGCATTAAGCTTCATCTGCTATGCATCTGCCCACTCCCCCAACCTGTCCAAGTCACCCTGCAATCTCATAGCATCCTCCTCACAGTTCACACTGCCACCCAGCTTTGTGTCATCTGCAAATTTGCTAATGTTACTTTGAATCCCTTCATCCAAATCATTGATGTATATTGTAAATAGCTGCGGTCCCAGCACCGAGCCTTGCGGTACCCCACTAATCACTGCCTGCCATTCTGAATGGGACCCGTTAATCCCTACTCTTTGTTTCCTGTCTGCCAACCATTTATCTATCCATGTCAGCACTCTACCCCCAATACCATGTGCCCTAATTTTGCCCACTAATCTCCTATGTGGGACCTTATCAAATGCTTTCTGAAAGTCCAGGTACACTACATCCACTGGCTCTCCCTTGTCCATCTTCAAAAAATTCCAGAAGATTAGTCAAGCATGATTTCCCCTTTGTAAATCCATGCTGACTCGGACCGATCCTGTTACTGCTATCCAAATGTGTGGCTATCTCATCTTTTATAATTGACTCCAGCATCTTCCCCACCACCGATGTCAGGCTAACTGGTCTATAATTCCTCGTTTTCTCTCTCCCGCCTTTCTTAAAAAGTGGGATAACATTAGCTACCCTCCAATCCACAGGAACTGATCCTGAGTCCATAGAACATTGGAAAATTATCACCAATGCATCCACGATTTCTAGAGCCACTTCCTTAAGTACCCTGGGATGCAGACCATCAGGCCCTGTGGATTTATCAGCCTTCAGTCCCATCAGTCTATCCAACACCATTTCCTGCCTAATGTGGATTTCCTTCAGTTCCTCTGTCACCCCAGATCCTCTGGCCACTACTATATCAGGAAGATTGTTTGTGTCCTCCTTAGTGAAGCCAGATCCAAAGTACCTGTTCAACTCATCTGCCATTTCCTTGTTCCCCATAATAAATTCACCTTTTTCGGTCTTCAAGGGTCCAACTTTGGTCTTAACTAATTTTTTACTCTTCACATACCTAAAGAAGCTTTTACTATCCTGCTTTATATTCTTGGCTAGCTTACCTTCGTACCTCATTTTTTCTCCCCGTATTGTCTTTTTGGTTATCTTCTGTTGTTCTTTAAACATTACCCAATCCTCTTGCTTCCAGCTCATCTTTGCTACGTTGTACTTCTTCGCTTTAATTTTTATACTGTCCCTGACGTCCCTTGTCAGCCATGGTCGTCCCTTTCTCTCCTTGGAATCTTTCTTCCTCCTAGGAATGAACTGATCCTGCACCTTCTGTATTATTCCTAGAAACACCTGCCATTTTTGTTCACTGTCATCCCTGCTAGTGTATCTTTCCAGTCAACTTTGGCCAGCTCCTCCCTCATGGCCTCATAGTCCCCTTTATTCAACTGCAACACTGACACCTCCGATCTACTCTTCTCCCTCTCCAATTGTAGATTAAACCTGACCATGTTATGGTCACTGCCTCCTAATGGCTCATTAACCTCGAGGTCCTTTATCAAATCCGGTTCATTACATAACACTAAATCCAGAATTGCCTTCTCCCTGGTAGGCTCCAATACAAGCTGTTCAAAGAATCCATCACGAGTTCAAAGAATCCATCATGAATGATAACATTCAAGAGCTTGAAACTGAATGATATTTTAAATATGATGAATATCTCCATTAAACTTCACACCCATTAATTAGCTAAGATTTGTCAATCCTAATGGTCCTCTCTTCATAAATAAAAGTTGTGGTGTAAATGCTCCATTGCATACTGATATTCTATTATGTGGGTGCTTTAGACATTATGCCCCAAGGAAGTTACTACCAAAAATAAAAGAGAGTTTGAAGGAAATGCTTAATTGTTGTTTATTCAAAGTACTGCATAAAATAGTCGCTGACAAACTGACCACTATTATTTGACCATATAGTAGTCACCATTGATTATTCAAACAAATGCAAAACTTCAAAGGGGAACAATTAATGTATGTTCCATTATTGCTTTATTATCAACATCATACAAATCACCACTTAAGTAAAAAAGTTTTTTTAAATAAAAAGTAGTTGTATATGCATATAAATATAAATATTGACAGCAATAATTTAAATAAATAGATAATTCAGAGTAGGCAGCATAATTTCACCCACGAGATTCGCCTACTTTATTTGCAGAGGGAGTGATTCAAGTCTTTTGCATATGTGAAATGAAAGGCATGTACAGGTACATTGTCCTTCTGATCTCAACCTGTGAAATTTGATAAGAAGGCCAATAAACCCATTTGATTTTTGAAGGGAGTCAATCAGTTAGACCTGCCTCCTTTGAGAAACAAGACTCCAAGTGGTCCTGGGTTGGCCTTAAATACAGTATACTGGATTGCAAATAGACAGTTGACATAGTTACACACAAAAAAAACAATGAAATTAAATATTTAAGGTAAATTGCAGGAATGGAAAATAAATATGTTGAAGAGTAAAATGCAGCCAATGCTGGTTGGGGGGGTTATGCGGGTGATGGAGAAGGACTGTGAGGTGGTGAGGTCTCATTGTTGAGACCAAGACCATTGTGGATTGACATCAACAAGCTGTCGCCGGTCGCTCAAGGCACAGTGGACACATTTTCCAAAGCTATCAAGAGATTGTAAAGTTATTGGAAGGAATTTGAGGCAGTGTGGTACTGGAGGCACGGAATTCAATACAGGCTAGTGTAAACTAATGCATGGAGGAAAAGACAAATAGATGATACATAAATTCTACAAATGGTTTTAAAGTCACCATGAATCAAGCCCAAAAATATCTCTATGTCTTATTAAAGACATTAAAGGCTGGACATTGAATATTTCACCTCGTTCATAAAGAATATTCCAGAGAAAGTCCTGGTTAATCAGCACGTTGCTTTGGTTGGTCTATCATGATCATTTCTAGTTACTGGGGTAAGGATGTTCCCCAAATCCTGAGGCAATGTTGTGAGAGGGTGTGAGGGCAGAGACAGGAATAAAGACTCCAGAAACACCGAAAGGAAATATCTGAAAGATGGCCTTACGCAGAGGTAAGTAAATCAAGTATGGAAAGGCTGAGTAATACTTTAAACAGTTTGAGTAGGTGGATGGATTTAGTCTAAAATGGTAAAGGGTGTTTTTTTTTAATTTCTCCATAGAAAATTCGAACAATATAATCAATAGAATTCCAAGGAGAGTAGTGGAAGTGAGAATCGTGGAACCAGTAATATAAAAGTGAATATTCCGATGGTGGTATCTTTGGTCTTGTGGAAGGATTAACTAGGAATGGCTTCCATCCACTGCCATGACTTTGTCATCTTCTGCCCTAACCTTGCCAACAACTCTTCATTTACTCACACCTACTGTTTGTTACTTTCCAATTCATGAACTCTGCGCCTTGCACAGCAATAAATAAATAGAACGGAACACAAGAAACAGTGCTTTGAGTCTATGTCACCGCGGGATGGGTCTCTGAACACGCCCGGAGAGTCCCGTTAGCCCCTGCTACTTCTGGACAATTTCGGGCTCGCCTGCTGCCCGGACCTCATGCCAAAGGGGTCGGTATCGTTCGTCTCTCTCTCCGAGCTCCGCCTGCTGTACGTTGCCGTCGGCAACTCGTTTTCTCTCGGCAAAAACATCGAAAGGGGAGGAAGTTCTCTGTTGGGGATGTATGGGCGCTTCTCCAGGCTTAGACTTAGCACCTTCTTGTGCCTGGGCGAGTGGTACACATTGTAAAATGTTTCCAACTGCTCCTCGTTGAAGTTACAATCATCTTCACGGTAGGTTGTCTGTGCATGAAAGAGAGGGAGAGAGATTAGCGACTGGCTCCTGGTGAAGGATTGCATTCAGTTCTGGGTGGCCCCATACTGCGAAGGACGTGGAACAGTGGGGAGATTGCCAGGAATGGTCCCTGTACAGCGGGAATACGGTTACAAGGTTGTCGAAACTGGGGGCCACGTCCTTCTGGAGAAGAGAAGACGGACTGAAGTAAGTAAAATGAGAGGGGGCGAAGATAGAGTCTGTGACTATTGGTGAAGGGGTGACAGGTGTAACACAACGAGCTAGAGGATGAAGAGAGGCACGAGGAGAGACTATTTCAAGCGGCGGGGATGTTGGGAATCTAAAGATAGACGCAAAAAGCTGGAGTAACTCAGCGGGACAGGCAGCATCTCTGGAGAGAAGGAATGGGTGACGTTTTGGGTCGAGACCCTTCTTCAGACTAGTCAGGAGAAAGGGGTACGAGAGATATAGACGACGATGGAGAGAGACACAGAAATGAATGAAAGATATGCAAAAAAGTAACGAGGATTAAGGAAACAGGCCATTGTTAGCAGTTTGTTGGGTGAAAACGAGAAGCCTTATGCGACTTGGGTGGGGGAGGGATGGAGAGAGAGGGAATGCCGGGGTTACTTGAAGTTAGAGAAATCAATATTCATACCACTGGGCTGTAAACTGCCCAAGTTGCCGTGTGATGAAGACATGTTCCTTTGTGGCATTTAGAGAGAAGTGGGTAGGTATTAGAGGGAGAGGTGTGCATCGCCGTGGACGATGGATCTAATGGGTTGTTCTGGCGGGACGCGTGGGCGATGGACCGAATGGCTGCTCCTGTGCTGTAAAACAGGTCTACAGGGACAAGCTGTGATTTCCGCCATGATGAACCGCTTTTTAATTCAGAATCCCAGGGGGAAAGCATGCTTCGGGGGAAGTGGGATCATCGTGTTCAAAACCCGGGCCCCAGACAGTCTCCTGCAACCAGAAGGCGGGACTCACCGATCCGAAGATGTTTCCCTCGGTGTCCATGCACAGGTACTGGTCTGTATTCACGCCTCGGATCACCACCTGGCCCCGCTCCACTGCTTTGATCTCCAGTAGAGCTGCAACCAAAAAGTCAGCCTCGTGTTGCTCACGGTTCTGTAATGTAACCGAGGGGGCGAGCGGGAGACCCGTCCCACATTCCTCACCCTATTCTACCCTTTGACAAAGCGCTAAGGAGGACTACGGTTGAAGAGGCAGATTTGCAGGGCTGTGGAATTGGGGGCAATTGGAGGACACTTTCAAAAATACAGCACAATAAGACTGGCCTTTATCTGTGCTATATCGTTGAATCAGGGGTGATGTGAGAAATTGCACCCCAGTACTTTCCACGGATCGCCTCCTCCCAACTATCCCGCCACTTGGTCCCCTTGTCATTCTACAATTCCCCGAACACGTAGACAAATGAAAGGAATGTTCAAAATCTGTGCAAATTGCCTTTGAAGAGCAATTAATTGAATTTGATGGAACCGTTCGGCTTAAACTAGAACTGAAACAAGATATAGGTATTTACTGATCTACTGTACAGAGTGTTTAAGAAAGAACTGCAGATGCTGAAAAAAAATCGAAGGTAGACAATCTGAAGAAGGGTCTCGACCCGAAACGTCGCCTATTCCTTCGCTCCATAGATGCTGTATCACCCGCTGAGTTTCTCCAGCATTTTTGACTACCTACTGTACAGAGTAACTTGTTCTATTTATCACGGTTAGCGAACGGACAGGCGTTTCCACAATAGGTGGATTCCCAATCAGAGAGGATCCCATCGGTCTGACGATTCCAGATGGTCTCGACGTTTTTGTTAAACTACTACTTGCCCGCTAACTATATTAGACACTCTGACCGCAACATGAGTCTAGCGTGACAGTCTGTACTACATGAACAGGAGAAGCTCAAGTTCTATAGCTCAAGTTCTATTCAGATAAATGAAGATTGAAAGTTAAATTGTCAGGACGTGCTACAACAATCTAAGTCTGGAAGCGCAGCACTTACTGTAAAAGTTCTGGGCGTGCGAGCTGTCGATGTGTCCGTCAGGGTTGATCTGCAAGTGCCTGCTATTGCCTTCCATGTACAGATGCTTGAATCGGACCTGCTGACCCCAGTCCCGCTCCAGTTGCGCTCCTGGGTCCGTCCTGACCAGAGGAGTTGGCGTGACTAGTGAAAACCCGAGGATTGCGGCGAGCTGCAGTATCAGGTGGGTAAACCAGGCGCCCATGTCTAGACCAAGAGCTGGAGCTGGGTGTGTGGAGCTCGGACCTTCTCCTGGTCAACCCCGATCGTTCTTCCGCTCCAGAACCCATGGCGCTGCTTTTAAAGTCAATCCAGCAAATGACATCAGAATCACCTTAAACCCCGGCAAAAAGCCAGTGATGCGACAGCTCTGGGTCAGGCTATGGGTTTCTGCACTTGGTCCTTAGTGGGACAGTCATTTTGGAGGAGGGGAGGGGAGGGCGCTGGAGCTGCTTGCTAATTGCCATAGTTACACAGTGCCAGCCCTTCAACGCGAACTGTATGTAGCAGGACCAACTTTAGCACGACTTTCCATTGCGGACTTTACATTCCAAGTTCACAAGCAACTTCTGGTAATCCCTGACCTGGTTATCAGCCGTCTGTTCGGCGCTCTCTCTCCCTACAACCAGATCACTTCTGCCCAGCCTTCTCCAAATTCTCGCCTCTTTTCTCCCAGGGCAGGTGCGGCAGCGGGTTATCGTGAGCGCACATTAACTTTAACTCTTTTATGCATCATTTTTAATCTCAGGAGGTACTCCCGTCCATGTTAAGAACCAGAAGCCCTGATTTGGAGGCGTTCTCCTGCCCACCCACCCGACTGTATCCTCCCAGTTAACATCGAACAATATTTGATTTTACTAACTCCAACGCCAAGAACTTTATTTGTACACACAAAATGACATCAAATTTGTTGTAAACAGCCACTGAAATCTGCTCTTCCGATAAACCGACTCCTTCGCAAAACGATGTTATCTTTTATTTGGATGGAAGGTTGAATTCAGGCCAATTTCACAACTCCTGTGATTATTAACCGGGGACAATTTGTTTTACTGGATGCTTTAGTTTCTTTAATTTCCTCAGTAAAGTTCCAGCGGCACACGCCAGAAGCAGAGTGCCGCTTTCCGCCCGGATCAGTTCCCTGGGCGAACCGTGCGAGATACACGGATCTTCCCCGCATGTCCCTGCAACGAGAACCTTGCTGCCTCCACCCCGAGGGCCACGTGTCATGCTTCCTGGAGCAGGGAATGCCGATACACAACCACTTCTCTCCCTTCACGGCCGACGTGTGAGCCGCTGGAGTTCCGGGGAAAGGGCCACTTAACGCGTGTGTCATTTCCAGAAACCTGGAATGGGTGGCAGAGATTCCGGGAAAGTCAACTGTATCAACGGTCACCCGAGGTCTGCAGCGTGGAAGCACGTAAAGGCATGTTTCGCACGAACTCGGCGTAAAGTTCTTACGAGCGGATGTCTACCACTTTTTTTTTTTTTTAAGGTTTCTACATTAAATATACTCGATTCCGATCATTTGAAACGTTTGTTGTGCACTTTTAAGTGGACCATCTCATAAAAAGATGTGAATAAGTAAACGCATGTTTCAAAGCAGTAGTTAAATGTGGAGGAAAATGGGTAGGAGGCGTTTCGGCTCGGGACCCTTCTTCAGAGTCTGAAACATCCTCCACAGATGCCGCCTCGTCTGCTGAGTTCGGCCAGCGCTTTATTTTTTATTCAAGATTCCAGCATCTGCAGTCTCGTGTCTCCAGGTGCAGTTTAACTCTTCCATTTGCGAAGGATTTAAAAAAATTTAGGACTTCCAATCGACTTTATCCAAATCCATTGGCCGTGGTAATTTTGCTATAATTTTGAGCAAAATATCAATTATTGCGTGAAAAGTTTGGACATTTTGAAAAATCGTTTTGAAAAGTCCTTTAAAGTTGCTCTGTAAATCATTCGGGAAGGTGAGTTACTCCACAGCGTGTAAGACATTACAATCTCCACAAGGGGACGCACTCACCCTGGTGCCGGTCCATTCCACGTTCCCCAGTCCCACCAAAAGCCCCAAGGTTCTTGTTGTGTGTCACTGCAAACCCACCTCCCCACCAACCACCCCCATCTCCTCAGAAAAGGTGATCTCCGACAATCATTTCAAGAAATCTAAAAGAAAAAGGGGGAAAAACGACGGTTAAAATTTCGGTACCATTTTATATCTTAACATTAAAACAGCTTGGCAACCAAACCTCTTCACATTTCTGGCTGTGATGCCGGTCAGTCTGGTATTAAGGTTGCCTCATGTTGCGGCATAGGAAACAAACATTCTATACTGCAGCTGGTCAGTGCACTTTTAAAGCTATCACTGTGTGATACTTTGCAGGAAAGTAAGAAGAGTATTTTGCAATACACAACACCTTGCATTTAAAGTGAATCACTTGAGATATGACTTACTGGGCAAGTATGCACTTCACCAGAACCACCTGAACACTGCCTCACTGTTCAACATGCGCCGGTTCTCCGAAACTCTAACAATCCGTAACGGCTGGCAGTAAATGTAGGAAAATAAATTGTATCAAATGGCTCGCCGTCTGTAGTCATGGAATCTATATTGACCCGAATGCAAATAAGTTACAGAGCGAGATGGACTCAATGAAAGGGGAACAGTCCCAAGGGCGAGAAAGCCAACTCATTTCCTCTTTTCTGCAGAAAATTATTGCCATGAATTTAGAAATCTACTACAGAAAGGCACAGCAAAATCAAATCAATTCGAGATAAAAACACGTGGCATTTCTTTAAAAGCCAAATAATTTTAAATTTCAGTGATATAGTTAATTCTATTGTGCAAGTCAAATTTATATAACAAACTAAAGTTAAAACTGGCTTTCAACGATTAGGATCGATATCTAAACTGCATTCTGAGTCAAACTTCAGCGGTGATATAATTCAGAGATGCCAGATGTCGTGAGACTATTATACAGAGAGCAGATATCAATCGGAATCTTAGTACAATACAACATGCAGAAAATCTTCCCCAAAATGGATTGGTACGAAAAAAATTTCAGCCAAGCATTTTGGGGTATTAGGGGCAAAGTTAGTGAGGAACCAAGGGATCATGGAAATACCTTAATTGCAAGAGAGCTAGGTTGAGAAATAGACAAGTATTGTACAGGGTGCTGATGAGGTCACACCTGGAGTACTTGTTCAGGAAATAATATTTTGGATTGGAGGTAACCCAGCTAATTCCTGGGATGAGAGGGTTGTCTGTCATGGATGGCTAAAAATTAGATCTACCTTCTCTGGAGCTTAGAAGAATGAGGGGTGACATCTTACTGGAACATAGAAGATCCTGAGGGGGAATGAGTGCGTAGATGTCAAGGAAGGTTCTGGAATGAGTGGACATGATTCCAAGAGGGTAGCATGGTCATTTAAAGTGAGGAGAGTAGGGATTCAGAGTCACTGTCATCGAGTCATTGGTTCTTGGAAACAGGCTCTTCTGCCCAACTCGTCCATGCTGCCCATGATGCCCCATATGAGCCAGTCACATATGTCTGTGTTTGCCCCAAGTCTCTCTCAACCTTTTCTATCTATGTACCTATCCAAATGTCTTTTAAATGTTGTATTGTACCTGCTTCAACCACCTCATCTGACAACGCATTCAATATATGTACCACCCTTTGTGTGAAAAGTTGCCTCTTGGGTTCCTATTAAATCTTTTCCTCCTCACCTTAAGCTTCTTGATTCCCTTACCCTGGAAAACACTGTGTGCATTCACCCCCGATCTCTGCCCCTCATCATTTTATGCACCTCAGTAAGATCACCCCTCATTAGCTGCAAGGAATAAAGTCCTAGCCTGCTCCATCTCTTCCTGTAACTCAATGCCTTGAGTTTGGCAACATACTCATGAATAATTTCTGCACCTTCTCCAGCTTAATGGCATTTGACCAATGGCATTTGACCAAAATAAAACACAATACTCCAAGTCCAGCCTCACCAACATCATGTACAACTGCAACACAACATCCCAACCTCTATAGACACAAAATGCTGGAGTAACCCAGCGGGACAAGCAGCATCTCTGGATAGAAGGAATGGGTGACATTTCGGGTTGAGACCCTTCTTCAGACTCTCTGAAGGGTCTCAACCTAAAACGTCACCCATTCCTTCCATCCAGAGATACTGTGCGTCCCGCTGTGTTACTCCAGAATTTTGTGCCTATCTTCGGTTTAAACCAGCATCTGCAGCTTCTTTCTACACATCTCAACCTCTATAGTGCCCTAGGTAGACACAAAATGCTGGAGTAACTCAGCGGGACAGGCAGCATCTCTGGAGAGAAGGAATTGGTGACATTTCGGGTCGAGACCCTTCTTCAGACTGATGTCAGGGGAGTGGGCGAGACAAAGATAGTATGTAGTCGGAGACAGTAAGACTGGCGGGAGATCTGGGAAGGGGGAGGGGATAGAGAGGGAAAGCAAGGGCCACGGGTCTGGGTTAAGACATGGTCGTAGAGTCAGAGGGAAGGAGGAATCAGAGGGGGAGCAGTGAGAGAGGATATTGCTGAACCCTCATCGAAGATCACTTTCAGAGAAGTATGTACTTGTACTCCTAGGTCCCTATCATCATCATAGTACATCATGGGATCTCTCTCCTATGTTCATATGTAATGCCATTGAATGTAAAGGGTGGGGGGGGGGGGGGGCAGTTGGACATTGTGTGGGAGATTGCCATGCCTGCCATTTGTCTGCCACTAACATAAGATGCCAGATCTCAGCCCATGTAATGTTATCCATGTCTTGCTAGAAGGAATTGTTTACTTTTCTGAAGAGTTTCAGATGTAATTTTATATCATGCAATTATCAACATCCCCATTTGATAGCAGAAAGATTATTGATGAAGATACATGAAACAGAATAGTACAGCACAGGAACAGATCCTTTGGCCAACAATATCCGTGCCTAACATGATGCCAAGTTAAACTGATCTCCTCTGCCTGTATGTGATCCATATGCCTCAATTTCCTGCATATCCATGGGTCTTTCCAAAGCCTCTTAATGCCATCACTGTGCCTGCTTTTAACACCACCTCTGGTAACACATTCCAGGCACCCACCACTCTCCATGTAAAAAGAAATCCCAGCACATCTTAAACTTTGCCCCTCTCACCTTCAAGCTAAGGGCTCTATCCTTTGACATTTTCACCATGAGAAAAAAGTACTGACTGACTACCCCATCTATGCATCTCATAATTTTATCTACTTCTATTAGGTTTCCCCTCAACCTCTGACGTTCCAATGAAAACAATCCAAGTTTGTCCAACCTCTCCTTATAGCTCATACCAACTAATCCCAGCAGCATTCTAGCAAACCTCTTCTGCACCTTTTCAAAAGCCTCTGCATCGTTCCTGTGATAGGGTGACGAGAACTGCATATAATATTAAAAATGCGGCCTAATCAAGGTTCTATATAGCTGCGACAAGACTTCCTGACTCTATACTCAATGCCCTGACCGATAAAGGCAAGCATACAATATGTCTTTCTTACCATTCTATCTACTTTTGTTGCTACTTTCAGGGAGCTAACGACTTGGATCCCAAGATCCCTCTGTACAACAATGCTGTTAAGGGGTTTAGTTTAGTTTAGATTAGAGATACAGCGCGGAAACCGGCCCTTCGGCCCACCGGGTCCGCGCCGACCAGCGATTCACGATCGCGGCACATTAACACTATCCTACACACACTAGGGACAATTTTTACATTTACCAAGCCAATTAACCTACATACCTGTACGTCTTTGGAGTGTGGGCGGAAACCAAAGATCTTGGAGAAAACCCACGCGGGTCACGGGGAGAACGTTCAAACTCGGTACAGACAGGCTCTGTACAGTCTCCGGCGCTGCACTCGCTGTAAGGCAGCAACTCTACCGTTGCGCCACCGGGTCTTGCCATTGATTGTATACTTTCTCCTTACATTCAACCTCCTAAAGTGCAAAACCTTACACGTGCTTGGATTAAACTCCATCTGCCATTTCTCCAGCCATTTCCGTAGCTGATGTATATCCCGCTGTATCCCTTGACAGCCTTCTTCAATGTCTGCAACTCCACCAATTTTGGCGTAGTCTACAAACGCACAAAGCAACCCATCTATATTTATGTTCAAGTCATTTATACATACCAGAAACAACAGATATCACAACACAGATCCCTGCATTCACTTTTGAAGAGGATGGTAAAGTTGAGGAATTTTCTACCCCGGATGTTTGTGGAGTCTAGATTAGTGGGAAATTTAAAGTGGAATGAGACACATTTTTGAACGATGGTGGAATTACGAGCCATGGGCAATGGACACAGAAGAAGTGAAGAGGACTGGGACAGGTCAGGACTGGGAAGCTCCAGCAAACCTTCATCAGTTTCACCATCTGTCTCACCACACCCTTTCTCCTCTTTATATTGGCCATCTCCCCACACCATTCTTAGGCTTGATGTAGGGTTTCAACCATTCTTTTCTACCCACAGATACTGCTCAACCTACTTATCCAACCTATCCTTATAACTAATACCCTCCAATCAGGCAATATTCTGGCAAACCTCTTGGATAATAATCCAGCAGAATATTTGTTGTTCCAGATTCCATAATTTGCAGTCTCTTGTGTCTCCACTTACTTTTGTTTAATTATTTGCTGACAGAACATTGGCAAGCTAATGTTGAGCTTCCCATCAACAGTGATGGTGGCAATTCTCCTAAATTCTCCATAGACTGAAATCCAGTTTTGCTGTATTTGGGTATCCCAAACAGTTTTAAACAAGGTTATTTTTTTAACAGATCACTTCCTTGCGTTTGAGTTCAGTGTCCTTGTGGATAAAACTCAAAGCAGAATCAGCAGATCATTTTACCAGTAGGATAAGCAGGAAGAACGGAAATGAAATGTAAATTTCTTTGAACTGGTCCATCATTAGACATAATGTAAAAATAGAAATGAAGAAGTGATATTTATAGATTGGTGAACCTACAAATTTTAACAGTGCAAACCTGACAACAGTTGAAGGTAAGTGTGTATTGATAATCAATTCCGTAAAGGGACCAGTTCCAGTTAACCATGATTCATGTAATCCATTGTTTATTTATAATCTTATGTTTAGATGATTGGAACCAATGGTTATGATGTAACATTTTGCTGCAGATACGGGAAATACATTTTCTAAGATTTCCTATAAAGTATTCCTTCATAACGCTTCAGCAGCCAAATAAATGATGACCATTTATGATGAATATTAGAACTGCTGCTTCTCATAAATTTAGGGATTGGTGCATTGGGACAAACATGCTACCAGTGTAAAATTCTGTTCTCTATGTATATGTGTTCTATTACATTCAGACTATTTACACAGGATGGGTATGGAAACAAATAACTTTACAGGTAATGGTGTATAAAAGGGAACTGGACACATAGGATTAGACAGCAATTTGATAGGTCTCAGACATCTGCAGGCCAGACAGTAATATTGATATCCTGGATTATCAGGAACAACTGCAAACTTGTTACATCAATGTCCTATCCTATTAGGCATTGAATGGTTAATTTCAAAGGAAAGGGATACTCCAGCAGGTTTGATTAGCAAATCTTCTGACAACCCCTGTGTAGGACAAGAGGATCATAGGGTCAGAGTCATACAGCATGGAAAAAATAACATTTATGGCCCAACTCGACCATGCTGACCAAGATGCCCCATCTAAACTAGTCTCATTTGCTTATGGTTGGCCCACATCCCTCTCAACTTCCATATCCACGCACCTGTCGAAATTAGTTTTAAAATGTTGTTATTGTACCTGTCTGACTACTTCCTCTGGCTGATTGTTCCATCTACATATCACTCTCAGTGTGAAAAGAGAGAGAAAGCCGATCTGACCATTTGGTTGGGACAAGAAGGAGATGACCATAGATCATTTGATAATAGTCGTGTGTGGAAAAAAGAAAAGCCATGAAGACTTTTGCTCAGGCAAAGTTTGGCATTTGTTTAAGTCTTGTAAGTTAATAGTCAAGCATTGCATGCTCTCCAACAAAAACTTACTCATTCTCTGGCTTTCATCAAGAAAACATGGTTTAACTCTCATTCATGCACCAAAGAACTGAATTTATATCAAAGTATTCTGGTAAAAATAACATTCATGGTTATTTCAGGCAAGGCTCTTCACTGATTACAGTTATATCTCTCACAAAAGATGATGTTTGAGATCATTGAAGATCAATAATCCCAACCCATGACATAATTGCTAGAGAGAGACACAAAACTCAGCGGGTCAGGCAGCATCTCTGGAGAAAATAGGAGACATTTTAGGTTGAGATCCATCTTCAGATTGGGTCTCAACCCAAAACGTCACCTATTCCTTTTCTCCAGAGATGCTGTCTGACCCGCTGAGTTACTCCAACTTTTTGTGTCTATCTTCAGTGTAAACCAGCATCTGCAGTTCCTTCCTACACATCATTTGCTGGAGTTTGTTTAAGACAGTGACCTAGGCCCAGCCATCTTCAGTTGCTTTATCAATGACCCTTCTTCTCACAAGGTGAGAAGTGGGGGATTGTACAATTCCTCATGCAACACCACAGAATATGATGGTGCACAAGCTTGCATACAACATTCAGGCCTGTACTGATAGATCTCATGTGGCATTCATGTCACATAAGTGCCAGACAATGATCAACAAAAGAGAAAGAAGACACAAAGTGCTGGAGTAACTAGGGAACATTGGACCAGAAACATAACTAATTACCAAATACTGCAGCTGGGTATAAGGAGTAAGTGACGTACCTGCTGTCTTCCCAAAATATCCTTGAGGTTCTTGACAATTTGCTGATCTCCAGCCATGATGCCTTTAAAAAGATTGAGTGAATACACATTTTTTACCTAATAACTCATTTTAAAAACAAGCTTTTAAAATGTTATAACACTGCAAACTTTAAGTTGTTACAAGATTGTGACTATTAAAGGCATTCAGGTATGCATGCGGTTCAACAATGTTAACAGGGAGGAAATCTTTTGATTGCAGGACGATATAGGTGCTCTGATCAACTGGAGTAGAAAAGTGGCAAATGGAATTTAATTCAGAGCTGTACAGGGTAATCATTTGGGGAAATCTAACAAAGTGAGGCAATACACCATCAATGGTGTGGACCATGGAGTGTATATCCACTGGTCCTCAAAGGTGCCAGGTCATGTTAATAAAAAGGTACATGGGAAGATTTTATTTGTTATCTGAGACAAATAATGTAAGAGCAGGCTGGTAATGCCAGATTTGTAGACATTAGTTCGGCACAACTTGAGTTGTTGGCACAGTACTGGTCATGCATTACAAGAAAAATGTATTACACTGGAGATGGTGCAGATGGGAGTTATGAGGAGACAGGAAAATTGTAGCTATGAGAAAAGATTGGATGAGCTGTAGCTGCACTTTCCTGGAATCAAAGGTAGCTGAGGAGAGATTTAATTGAAGGAAAAAAATAGTTTTATGAATTAATACAAAATATGTGCTTGTAACTGGATTAACATGTCATGGTAAGTTAAAACTACACTATTTGAAAAATATCTTCCAAATGCCCGGGAATTGTATTTTACCAATTCCCCCCCCTATTTTAGTTCCAATGTCCATTTAAATGACCCACGAAAGCTGGCGAACTTACCATTAGAACAACACAAGCTCATGTCTACACGTGGGACTCTTGACTGTAGCTGCCACAGCGTTCCTGCACTGTCCTCTTGTTAACTTCTTTGTGCTCTGATGTACATTCTCCATGGAGCATCAGAGTAACATATTGCTAGCATCGAGGTGAATGCAAACGGGGGTGGGGGTGGGTATGCAGAATGTACAAATGTCCTTAGTATTGATGAGCCTCCAAAGGCCATGAGCACATGAAGTCTGCACAGACAACAGTATATGTGCGTTTTCGCAGGCATTGGTAATACAGAGAGCAGAGAGCAAAACATTGTTAACTTATGTGTAGGAAGGAACTGCAGATACTGGTTTAAACCAAAGATAGACACAAGAAGCTGGAGTAACTCAGCAGGTCAGACAGCATCTTTGGAGGAAAGTAATAGGTAAAGTTTTGGGTCGAAACCCTTCTTCAGACATGTTAACTCATGCTTGCTTGGCAGTACTGCTACCTGCTGCACCACTGTGTTACAGTACTTACAGGGGAAAATCCCAGATGTCCCATTCCTTATTTCCCTGTAACATTCTCATCTCATAAAGATAATCAGTTAGCATTTAGTGCAATTTGCCATTAACCTAAGTTAAGAAGTAATTTACTGTGCCCTCCATAATGTTTGGGACAAAAACCCATCATTAATTTATTTGCCTCTGTACTCCACAATTTGAGATTTGTAATAGAAAAAAATCACATGTGGTTAAAGTGCACATTGTCAAATTTTAATAAAGGCCATTTTAATACATTTTCGTTTCACCACGTAGAAATTACAAGAGTGTTTATACATAGTCTCCCCCCCCCCCCCCCCCCCCCATTTCAGGGCACCATAATGTTTGGGACACAGCAATGCCATGTAAATGAAAGTAGTCATGTTTAGTATTTTGCTACATATCCTTTGCATGCAATGACTGCTTGAAGTCTGCGATTCATGGACATCACCATTTGCTGGGTGTGTTCTCTGGTGATGCTCTGTCAGGCCTGTATTGCAGCCATCTTTAGCTTATGCTTGTTTTGGGGGCTAGTCCCCTTCAGTTTTCTCTTCAGCATATAAAAGGCATGCTCAATTGGGTTCAGATCGGGTGATTGACTTGGCCACTCAAGAATTGACCATCTTTTAGCTTTGAAAAACTCCTTTGTTGCTTTAGCAGTATGTTTGGGATCATTGCCTTGCTGTAGAATGAACCGCCGGCCAATGAGGTTTCAGGCATTTGTTTGAACTTGAGCAGATAGGATGTGTCTATACACTTCAGAATTCATTACGCTATTACCATCAGCAGTTGTATCATCAATGAAGATAAGTGAGCCAGTACCTTCAGCAGCCATACATGCCCAGGCCATAACACCCCTACCACCGTATTTCACAGATGAGGTGGTATGCTTTGGATCTTGGGCAGTTCCTTCTCTCTCCATACTTTGCTCTTGCCATCACTGATATAAGTTCATCTTTGTCTCTTCTGTCCACAATACCTTTTTCCAGAACTGTGGTTGCTCTTTTAAGTACTTCTTAGCAAACTGTAACCTGGCCATACTATTTTTGCGGCTAACCAGTGGTGTACATTGTTGCAGTGTAGCCTCTGTATTTCTGTTCATGAAGTCTTCTGCGGACAGTGGTCATTGACAAATCCACACCTGAAGAGTGTTTCTGATCTGTCGGACAGGTGTTTGGGTATTTTTCTTTATTATAGAGAGAATTCTTCTGTCATCAGCGGTGGAGGTCTTCCTTGCACTTCCAGTCCCTTTGCGATTAGTAAGCTCACCAGCGCTCTCTTTCTTCTTAATGATGTTCCAAACAGTTGATTTTGGTAAGCCTAAGGTTTGGCTGAAGTGTCTAACAGTTTTATTCTTGTTTCTCAGTCTCCTAATGGCTTCTTTGACTTTCATTGGCACAACTATGGTCCTCATGTTGATAAACAGCAATAAAAGTTTCCAAATGTGATGGAAAGACTGGAGGAAAGACTAGGTGCTGAAAGCTTTCTTATACCTGCATTAAGGAGATTTAAACACACCTGAGCAATTACAAACACCTGTGAAGCCATGTGTCCCAAACATTATGGTGCCCTGAAATGGGGGGACTATGTATAAACACAGCTGTAATTTCGACATGGTGAAACCAAAATGTATAAAAATGGCCTTTAATAAAATCTGACAATGTGCACTTTAACCACATGTGATTTTTTTTCTATTACAAATCTCAAATTGTGGAGTAGAGGCAAATAAATAAATGATGGGTCTTTGTCCCAAACATTATGTAGGGCACTGTACATTAGGCTACCCGAGTGTTTTTGGAAAATGGAAATAAATCGGAGCGCCCCAAGAAAACCCAAGAGCAAGTTTGTCAGAATGCTATAAGTGAGTGCTGCAATTGTTATGACATTGTTACATGCACAAATAATATTGGAAAAATTATAGCCGCATCAAGTTATTTCTCATGTGGATAACTTGTGTTCAAACATGCACAAAATGTACCTAATGCAGGGTTTGTGCATTTAGAATAGATGTGCTCTAATTTCTCTATATATATATATATATTTCTATATGTTTTCATTAGTTATTTGATTTCATAAAAGAACTTTGAACTACAAATGCATGCCCTATTGTTTGTCCTCCGAATATTCAAATTTGCCATTTTTGTCATTATATTTAGTTTTGTTCTTTGTAACATTGTTTTGTAGAATCTTTGTGAAACTGGGATATGTAACTCGAGTCCAAGCTGACACCTTGAGCAACCTTATTCAGTCTCTTTCCCTCTCTCTACCCTTTGCATCAACAGCTCATCCAATTCCATTTTGAATGATTTTTGACTGTTTCCATGACCCCTGCAGAATGCAAGTCTCAGGTTGTCACCACTTCCGGCTTGAAATTGTTTCCCTCCTATCCCTCTTGTGCTCCTTACTCTGAATATCTGTCCCTCGTTTTCAACCGATTCCTCGTGAGAATAGCTTCCTTCTCTTTTCTATCGTAAAACAATCACCCCTATCAAATCTCCTCTCAACCTTCTGGGCACCAACGAACTGTTGTTGAAATCCCTCATCCCTGGAACCATGCTGATGAATCTGTTGTGCGCCCTCTCCTGGACCTTCACATGCACATTAAAGTGTGGTGATACTTGGATGCAACAATGAAGTTGTAACTTAACTTAATGTTCTTTAAATGCAACCCGTGAGATTTATGAAGTTCAGGAATCCATTGTCTTTACTGAGTCATTTTTCTAACATTTCCTGTAACTTTCTAGATTTTTGGACATGTTCACTCATGTCCAGTTGTAGAAAAATCCTTCAATGACCACATCACTTAGCCTCTAGTGCCTTTCTTCATTCTACTGCCAAAGTATTTAACTACATTTTTCGTATGAAATTTTATTGTCAATTGCGTAAAAACTTGCAATGCCAGGGAAATAAAAAATCTATTGTATACAAACGAGGGAACGCAAAAGGAAAATGCAGCTCATTCTGCCAGACTACGTACTTCCTTTTGCAATCTACAATATTACTATGGTCTTAATAAAATTTAATGTTGACTGCAAATTTTGAAATGCTCTCTCTTTAATAGATGGGACACACACATTTTCCTTTTACATTCCCTTGTTTGCTTACAATAATTTTTTATTTCCTTGGCATTGTAAGTTTTGCATATGATTTTGTTCACAAATTTGTATTCATCTAGGAAATTCGAAAATAATTAGTTAATTGCACACATTGTTTCAAAGGCTATATGTGCAGTATTAGTCATAGGACATTCTTTGAATAATACAGATTTAATCATTAACAAAACAGGTGATGTAGAAAGGCAGCAATTCCACAGTACTGATGAAAAATAAAGCTCTTTTTATGCTAAATATTATGAGCTAGGGCAATAGTTCCGAAATTGTAGTTGTTTCAATTATGCTTTTTTGATTTTATCTTTATACATTATATAGATCATAACAAGACACATGATATCATTAAACAACAGTGCAATTTTGAAACATTTCAGTTTATTATCTTGTGGCATTTCTTATAATTAATTGAATTCAAATTAATTCTTTCAATGATACAAAATAAATGAAATTTTTGGAAAATTAGGTATCCGTTTCTCATTTTGCTTTATAATTCATAAGAAATTAAAGGACATATATTTGTGGGGTTTTCTAAATTTAAACTGTTGAGTTTTTTCAAAGTCGGGCAAATATTATGTCATTGCATTATTAATACTTTACAAATGAATTTTATAGAATACTAGACCAAGTGGGACCCGTTGGGCCCCGTCCCCCAACGCGGGGGGGGGGGGGCGTTGGCGCTCACCCCGGATACAGGCGCCCCCCAGAGCCGATCACTTCCATCACCCCGCACAAGGAACATTATGGAATTTATGGAGGAAATCAATCGTCCCCACGTTGGGGGGGGGGGGGGGGGCGGGAGGTGGGGTGCGGGGTTGGGGGGGGGGGACAGCATGGACAAGACCTGTGGGGGGGGGGGTTTGCAGGCACTCTCTCTCTCCCTCTCCGCAGCATTCTCCTCCCCCCCACGGCGACCAGCGTTCATGGAAGGCCTCTAGCGTCCCCGAGGACACTGCGTGATCCCACGACAGGGAAACGCCCGGTAGAGGAGCAGGCAGCCGACTATGGTGTGACCATCAACCGCCCGCTGCCTGGACCATCTTGGCCAGGCCCAGGAGCAAACCGACAGGGAGGGAGATCCCCCCCCTCCCCCCCCCCCCATCGGCCCTCCCCACTCCCTGCCTTGTGTCAAAACACCAGGATCATGGGATTAAAATGCAACCAGAACTTGAGGAGCAGCCCTTTCAGGTACAGGGGCAGGGGCAGCAACCTCACAAACTCCATATACACGTGGAACACGGTCTCTACCTCACCGCAGAAAATCAGGAGGCCGGAAAGCCCATGAATCGGCCCTGTGCAACACTCTCTCTCTCTCTCACTCTCACTCTCTTCCCTCTATGGCAGCTTTGGCCAGGCCCTCTCATAGATGAACTGAGGCCCAGGCCAATTTCAATTTTAGAGGCCCCTAAACCAAGATCAAGCAGAGGCCCCTCAATTTTAGAGGCCCCCAAATCAAGATCCCTTTGAAGCAGACAGGCATGAGGCGTGGACCATGCCAAATGGTACTCTTTGCCCCTCCTCTGATAGGGCCTGCCTTTGGCAACCTCTCCTTCTGCTGCGGTTACCGTTGGCAACGTCCCATTGTGATGTCATTGTGGCACTCGGCAGCTTGAAAGCCCATTGTGATTGGTGCACTGTGAGTGGCATTATGACATCATCAGTGGAAAGTCCTGGAAAAAGACTGTGTGAAAGCCTTTTTTTTCAACTTTAATCGCAAATAATTTGAGAAATATAGGATAAAATCTTAAGTGAAGCTGAGTAGGGCGTGGTCGGGAAAAATGTGTTAGAATATGTAAAAATTTAAGCGCTAGTGCGTAGCGTTTTGAGGAAGATACAAAACATACATACAACACACATACAAGAAGAGACTTTTAATAGTATATAGATAGATGTAGGTGAAGACCATATACTGTGATTTCCTAAAGGAATTGCCATTGTACATTGATGTTAACAAAGATTAAATATTAATCTTATTTTTTTAATGAAAAGATATACAAAATTATTCAAAAGGTTGAGCTTTTCCTTAAAGGACAGCTTTGTCTATAAATTACAAACCATCATATTTCCATCTATTTGTTATGCTCAAATACAATCAGTCACACCAAGTTTAAAGTCAATCAGAAAAAGATTGAACAGAATTCAGTGGAAATTATGGTTATTTCATTGAATGTATTATTTTCATAATTGTATGTAAACCTAATGTCTGAAATTTGTATTTTTTAACATTCATACTGCAAGATGAAAGACACTAAGATATGTAGAGTTATATCAGGAACATTTCATTACCAAAGTTTGCATCCAACCTTTATTTGTTTTGAGTTGCAGCAGCCACATGTTAAGTTTAAACTAAATTCCTATCAATCAAAGTTCATCTCTGGTTTCAAATGCTTGCACACTTTAACCGTTTGATTTACGATTTTTTTTCTAATGAAGTGGTGCAGCAAAGAACCCTATTCTAAATTGCAACACCATGGATAAGTTCAACATGATCAACATTAGTTAGCATACAGAAATATAAACACAGAGCACAAGCTAATTCAAAGTATTACAGCATATTAATCCAATGTAACAAATAATAGATCACTCTTCAATTTGATATACTACATTAACCTTTTACAAAAAGAATGCTAGCACTATAAATTTAATTGTTACATTAAACACATTAATTTATATTAAGCACATTAATTTACCACTTTGATTAACTAATACAACATATTAATTTAATCCATTAATCCCAGTGCAACCTGCTAACAACACATTCACATATTAACCTAGGCGATTATTTGTCATCAAAACACTTTACCAGATACACAGATCCCAATCACAGACCTGGAGAACGAGGGTCCCAATCAATCTCCGATCTGTTGGTCCCAACTGCAAATGGTTACAGATATAGGTGTTCACTCGAATGGATATTTTCTCTGGGTTCTCCACATATGTAGAGGCTGTCTTGCCGAGCCACTGCACCACTTGTTTCTATTGCAGATTAATACTTGTTAATTATGCATGGGGCACTGGGTATGTCTAACCTATGATATCTTGCAGTGTTCTATCCTAAAACAGATTGGTGATAAAACAGTTTAGATTCAGACATTCTTTATTGGCAGACATAAATGACTGAATTCATTAGGTCCACTTTACTCAGTCACTCAAGGAAAAAATATTCTCTACTCATTTAAAATGAATTGTGGAAAGTATAGGACATATACCATGGACATAGAACGATAAGTAAGAATTTCTACCGAGTTTAGAAATTAATATAAATATGGAATATATCACAGCAAGGCTGCATGCTTCCAACAAATTACATTTTTAAATCTACAAAGACAGGAAGTTGATGTGTAAGATGGAGCTTATTTTCCTAATTCCTATTTATTTTGATAACCTGAAATCTTAGTTTTGAACAGAATAGCAATTTGAAGGGGTATTTGTGAATATTAATTAAAAACAAAATACACTCCATAAGTATTTTATATAAATACATTGAAAGTGTTGCATTGATTATTTTGTGTTAATATGAGTAGCTCTCTTGTCTTAGTATCTTAATTACAATGAGTCTATTGTTAATTCCTGCAAATATGTGCATATTTTGGTAAGATGCAATGCGCATACATTCCCATCAACTCAAAGTCTGACCGTATATTAAATCATATTAGTCCAAAATATAATAGCTTAGATTACGCATAGGAACAGCCAAATTGGGAAATCTCCGTCAATTTTATGTGACAGTTTGTTACCAACATCATAAGGAAATGTGAGGAGGAATGTGTTTCCACCAAGACCACAAGGGTGTTCCCTGACCAGAAACTTTAGATGAACCAGGAGATCCGCAAACTACCGAGGACCAGATCTTGGCCATTCAACTCTGGCAATAGATTGGTGATAAAACAGTTTAAATTCAGGTACAGGAAGTCCAGATACGACCTCGATAAAGCAATCAGAAAATCAAAGAGACTCTTTTGATCTAAACCGGAGGATGGAATGGAAGTGCAGCAGCTGTGACAGGGCTTATATGCCATCATTTCCTACAAGGCGAAACCAAGTAGTAGCTCAATTGACAGTGCAAGAGCAATGCCCTCCCAGGCAAGAGCAATGCTTTACTAATCTCGCATACAGTGGCTTGCAAAAGTTTTCATACCCCTTGAACTTTTCCACATTTTGTCACGTTACAACCACAAACGTAAATGTATTTTATTGGGATTTTATGTGATAGACCAACACAAAGTGGTGCATAATTGTGAAGTGGAAGGAAAATGATACATGGTTTTCAAATTTTTTTACAAATAAAAAACTGAAAAGTGTCGCGTGCAAAAGTATTCAGCCCCCCTGAGTCAATACTTTGTAGAACCACCTTTCGCTGCAATTACAGCTGCAAGTCTTATGGGGTATGTCTCTACCAGCTTTGCACATCTAGAGACTGAATTTTTTCCCCATTCTTCTTTGCAAAATAGCTCAAGCTCAGTCAGATTGGATGGAGAGCGTCTGTGAACAGCAATTTTCAAGTCTTGCCAGAGATTCTCAATTGGATTTAGGTCTGGACTTTGACTGGGCCATTCTAAAACATGAATATGCTTTGATCTAAACCATTCCATTGTAGCTCTGGCTGTATGTTTAGGGTCGTTGTCCTGCTGGAAGGTGAACCTCCGCCCCAGTCTCAAGTCTTTTGCAGACTCTAACAGGTTTTCTTCCAAGATTGCCCTGTATTTGGCTCCATCCATCTTCCCATCAACTCTGACCAGCTTCCCTGTCCCTGCTGAGGAAAAGCATCCCCACAGCATGATGCTGCCACCACCATGTTTCACAGTGGGGATGGTGTGTTCAGGGTGATGTGCAGTGTTAGGTTTCCGCCACATAGCGTTTTGCATTTAGGCCAAAAACTTCCATTTTGGTCTCGTCTGACCAGAGCACCTTCCTCCACATGTTTGCTGTGTCCCCCACTTGGCTTGTGGCAAACTGCAAACGGGACTTCTTATGGCTTTTTTTCAACAATGGCTTTCTTCTTGCCACTCTTCCATAAAGGCCCGATTTGTGGAGTGCACGACTAATAGTTGTCCTGTGGACAGATTCTCCCACCTGAGCTGTGGATCTCTGCAGCTCCTCCAGAGTTACCATGGGCCTCTTGGCTGCTTCTCTGATCAATGCTCTCCTTGCCCGGCCTGTCAGTTTAGGTGGACGGCCATGTCTTGGTAGGTTTGCAGTTGTGCCATACACTTTCCATTTTCGGATGATGGATTGAACAGTGCTCCGTGAGATGTTCAAAGCTTGGGATATTTGTTTATAACCTAACCCTGCTTTAAACTTCTCCACAACTTTATCCCTGACCTGTCTGGTGTGTTCCTTGGGTTTCATGGTGCTGTTTGTTCACTAATGTTCTCTAACAAACCTCTGAGGCCTTCACAGAACAGCTGTATTTATACTGAGATTAGATTACACACAAGTGGACTCTATTTACTAATTAGGTGACTTCTGAAGGCAATTGGTTGCACTGGATTTTATTTAGGGGTATCAGAGTAAAGGGGGCTGAATACTTTTGCACGTGACACTTTTCAGTTTTTTATTTGTAAAGAAATTTGAAAACCATGTATCATTTTCCTTCCACTTCACAATTATGCACCACTTTGTGTTGGTCTATCACATAAAATCCCAATAAAATACATTTACGTTTGTGGTTGTAACGTGACAAAATGTGGAAAAGTTCAAGGGGTATGAATACTTTTGCAAGCCACTGTACCTTCTTGGGTCCCCATAATCCCAGAGGACATTGTATTCTTAGTCACTGAAGTCCTTCATGAGGGTGAATCCTTAGAAAGCAATTGGCCCAGCCCAGATGGTGTATCTGCTATGTTCTTATAACCTGCATGGATCAACTGACTGGAGTTTTTGCAGAGATCTTCAACCTCTCAAAGGTCTAAGGTTCACACCTGCTTTAAACGGACATAAATAATGCTGGTGCCCAAGAAGAGGAAGATGACATGCTTCAATGACTATCAACTGGTGGCACTAATGTCCATGGTGATGATGTGCTTTGAGGGGTTGGTTATGACACATATCAACTCCTGCCTTGATAAGGATCTAGAACCATTACAATTTATCTACCACAAGAGGATGAAATTTCACTTGTTCTCCACCCTGCACTGGACCACTTGGACAATAAGAACATGTACATCAGGCTGTTGTTCATGAACTACAGCTCAGCGTTCAACTCCATCTTCCTCTCCAAACTGAGAGAACGGTATCTGCTCAGCAGGACCAGAGCTGATTGCTGACTTCAAGAAGGGAAACGCGGGATCGACGAACCTGTCATCATCAAAGTCAAAGTCAAAGTCAAGTTTATTCGTCACATACACATACGAGATGTGCAGTGAAATGAAAAGTGGCAATGCTTGCGGATTGTGCAAAAAAAACTACAGAACAGAATGGAACAGAAACACAGAAGATCCCAACATTGATGGGATAGAGGTGGAGAAAGACAATACGTTCAAGTTCTTAGGAATGCATAACTCGAAAGATCTTTTCTGGGCCCAGCACATCGTGTAATCACAAAGAAAGCTCATCAATGCCTCTCCTTAGAAGGTAGAGGAATATTAGAATATCAACAAATACTCTATGAAGCTACTACGGGTGTGCGGTAGAGAGCATACTGACTGGTTTACATCAGGGCTTGGTTCAATAACTCAAATGCTCAGGAATGTGGGATACTACAGAGAGTGGTAGACATTGCCCGGTCCATCACAGGTACGGACCTCCTCACGATCGAAGGATCTACGTAAGCTGCTGTCTCTAAAAGGAAACCACTATCAAAGACTTACACCATCCTGGTCACACTTTCATTTTCATAATACCATCGGAAAGAAGGTACAGGAACTGTGAAAAATTGATGTTACAAAGGCTTAATGTAAATCTTATGTCAAATCTCTCTTTTTTGGTGGAGGAATTAAACAGTGAAATTATGGAAGGAGAAATCTTGTCCAACTCATCAAATCTGCTTGCAACAACGTTACTTGCTAATTTTTAATTCTGGAAAAGGAGACAAGTTTCAGCTTTAAGACAGATCAGCATCATTATGAAAGTATAAGAAGCTTTGATGCATATATCACATTAAGTGTAAGAATTTTAAATGTCGGAAATTTTGCTGAGGTGAGAAAGAGTCTTCCCCAGCCGCAGTGGGAACATAGTGCAGTTTTTAATATCTCATTGAAAGCCCACACAAAAGGTGACTTGTCAGCATAACTCACTTGCAGTGCAGTGGATCTTTTGTATTTGTTCATCGCTTGGAGGTCAGGGTCAGTGTAGACGACACTCTAAAAATCTGAGGTAGCATGTTGCTCAACTGGTAGAACATTTCCTCTGAAATACTCTGTTAATAAAAAATTGTATTACCATTTACATTCCATGGTGCAGAGCACACATTAACAGAAATATTCATACCAATGCAATGCTTTTACTCTAGTATGGTTGGGAAATTGATTGTTGAAGTGTGTAAAAAGTTGTCAGTAAGAGTTTCACCTTAATGCATGGCTGCAATTTACATTCTAATTGCCAAAAATAAACTTTACATATTCATAGATATATGATATTGGTTCTGATTGGTAGAATGTTATTAATTTGACCAAGAAGGCAAGTTTCCTCAAGCATTTGTGATGTTCATTGGACCAGAGGAATTTTTGAACCTGGTTTTTACTTCATCAGAGTTCTACTGCCCATGGTAAGGACGACAATCTTTAGAAGTTTTCGCATTCTTCTACTCTGGACTTTCTGATGCATTCTGATATCCTTTCGTCAGTCAACCTGGCCTCAAGTTCTGAAATGCCCTCCATCATAACTCCTTGCGAGAGATTACCTTTTCCAAATGGTGCAGGTGAACACACATCATTTAAAAAAATAAATGAGAGATGTGGCTGTAAATGGTGTGAACAGTTTGCTTAGCTTTCACATGCCGCCTGCCGCCCCCCCCCCCCCCCCATATCTGATGGTTTCATGTTGTAGGATGCTCTGTTGATACCTCAATAGAGGAGATCACAGCATAAATTCCAATTCAACCAAGTACATATTACATGTGAAATAGAAGAACTGGGCCAATTAACCACTCGAGAGTAATCTACTACTTCAATAAGATCACGTCTGATCCACTTTCCTAAATCCACTTTCCTAAACAAAATCATATTCCTTGATTCTCTAAATATCTGATGACCTGTAGGCAATATTCCCTCTAAGCTGTGCGTGTGTTGGCGCGCATACAAGTTTTGAAACCAGCAAACAAAAAAAATTTATGTGCGCACATAAAAGGATTTTGAAATTCGGAAAAAAAATCTCCGATATAAATTCTTTTTCCTCCCAATTTCAAAATCCGCCGCCCAGATCCGGCACCAGGGACAGCTGCAGCCCACTCTGGCATTGGGGAAATCATCAATTGGACTCTTTCGCGGGCCGCATCCGTCCCCGTGCTTCACCCGGTGGAGGGCAAGGGCCGCCCACCTCAAAGATGGTGGCGCTGTTGGCAGCGGTAAATGGATGGGACTGGACCTTGGAGAAGAGGGAGAGGGAGGTGGGGAGGGAGGTGGGGAGTGAGGGGATGGGGGGAAAGGGAGAGAGGGGTGGAGAGGGAATGGGGAACGGGAAGGAGAGAGGGGGAGGAGAGAGGAGGAGGGGAGAGGGGGAGGGGAGAGAGAAGACTTGTTACAGTGTTAAATTATGAAGTTTATTTTGAAAAATGAAAGCATTCAAGAGTGTATGTCATAGACACTACAATGTTACCTAAAATGGAGTAATCAATAATTATACAGTATTATACAGTATAGAATTTATACTTATTTGTAAAAATCTCATAATCATATTGACTTTATTGTACCGTTTACGAAGATCTATTTCAGATTCTGTAGCTGGCTTATTGAGGTTTTTATTGAAAGAAATTTTGATTCACCATGTCAAATTCAAAGGATGCAAAGGGTGTGAAGCGCAAAAGAACTGCAAACTGGTTTAAAGTTGAATGGCTTAATGAAATAGTAAAAACTGCTACACCAAAAGCTCGAGGTGATATATTTGCACAAGAATTCGATGCACACACACATTTGTAATAGCATTAAAAATTGCAAATACAAGATTTCTGCGCAGACGAACTACTAAAAATTAGAGGGAACATTGCCTGTCGGTTTCAATTTCGAATAAACTCAGTGACTTAATCTCCACATTCCTCTTGAGTGTCAAATTCCAAAGAGTCACTACCATCTGCAGAAACAAATACATTGCATCTTAGTCCTGAAAGGCCCAACTATCATCTGGAACTGTACCCCTCGCCAGAAAAATACATTATACCATTCTTATACCTACCCTAGCAAGCCCTATAAGAAATGCTTGTTTTAATGAGATCACTTCTTTTAAACTTGAATAGATAGACCTAGTCTGTTTACAAGTCCACATTGGAATCACCCCACACATACCAAGAACCAAATCTGGTGAACCTTCACTACCCACATCCCATTGGAATTACATTCCTACCTAGAAGGATGACAAGACTTGTACACAGTATTTTGGTATGGTCTCATCAAACAAACATAATGGCAGCAAGATGCTTATTCTCTGGTATTCAAATCCTCTTGTAATAAAGACCAACATGTTTGACGTCTTAATTATTTGCTGTAGCTGTCGTTACTTTTCAGAGATTTGTTTACCAAGACATCTTTGAACATCTTACAATCACTCGATTTTACATTCTTTGATTTTCTACTTTTTCTATTAAAGTGACCATTTATTTTTCACATTGTACCTCATCTGCCCTGTTCTCACCCATTTACTTAGCCTGCCTATTTTCTCCTGAAGTCTGATCATTATCATAGTTCACACTGGCATTCAGCTTTATAAGATTAGCAAACCGGATACTGAGTCATAGAATCATAAAGCATAGAAACAAGCCCTTCAGCACAAACTCGTCCATACCGACCTAGATGCCCTTCCATACCAGTTCCATTTGCATGCATTTGACCCATATCCCACTAAACCTTTCCTATCCATGTACATGAGCAAATGTGTTTTAAATGTTGTTAGTACCTCCCTCTACCACTTCCTTTGACAGGACTTCAGCAAAGCATTCAACAAGGTTCCACATGGTAGGCTGCTCTGGAAGGTTAGATCGCATGGGATCCAAGGAGAGATAGCTGAATGGTTAGCAAATTGGCTCCATGGAAGGAAGCAGAGGGTGATGATGGAAGGTTGTTTCTCAGACTGGAGGCCTGTGACTAGTGGTGTGCCTCAGGGGTCTGTGCTGGGCCCGTTACTGTTTGTCATCTACATCAATGATTTGGATGAGAACATACCGGCAAGATTAGCAAGTTTGCTGATGATACAAAAATTAGTGGTTTTGCAGATAGTGAAGATGGTTGTGAAAGATTGCAGCAGGATCTGGATTGATTGGCCAGGTGGGCAGAGGAATGGTTGAGCGAATTTAATACCAAAAAATGTGAGGTGTTGCTTTTTGGGACATCGAAGGGCAGGACCTACACAGTAAATGGTAGGTCTCTGGGAGGTGTTGCAGAGCAGCCGGATCTAGGAGTAGAGGTGCATGGTTCCTTGAATGTCGAGTCGCAGGTAGATAATGTGGTCAAAAAGGCTTTTGGCACTGGCCTTCATCAGTCAGAGTATTGAGTATAGAAGTTGGGAGGTCATGTATAAGACATTGGTGAGACCACATTTAGAATATTGTGTTCAGTTCTGGGCACCATGTTATAGGAAAGATATTGTCAAGCTTGAAAGGGTTCAGAAAAGATTTACAAGGATGTTGCCGGGACTCGAGGGTGTGAGCTATAGGGAGAGGTTGAGTAGGCTGGGTCTCTATTCCATGGAGTGCAGGAGGATGAGGGGAGATCTTATAGAGGTATACAAAATCATGAGAGGAATAGATTGGGTAGATGCACAGAGTAATGATAATAATAATAATAATAATAATAATAATAATAATAAATACTTTATTAATCCCCTTTACAGGGGAAATTCAGATGTCCTTGCAGCACACTAATAAAAATACAACATAGCATTAAAGAAGAAGTTTAACATTGAAACATAAAACATCTCCCCACAATGGTTCCCACTGTGAGGGAAGGCACAAAGTCCAGTCCCCATCCCCATATGAGTATTTTGCCCTTAGGAGGGGAATCGATGACCAGAGGACATAGGTTTAAGATGAGGGGGAAAAGATTTAATATGAAACCGAGGGGTAACTTTTTCACACAAATGGTGGTGGGTGTATGGAACAAGCTGCCAGAGGTAGTTGAGGCTGGGACTATCCCATTGTTTAAGAAACAGTTAGACAGGTACATGGATAGGACAAGTTTGGAGGGATATGGACCAAGCACAGGCAAGTGGGATTGGGGTAGTTGGGACATTGTTGGTCGGTGTGGGCGAGTTGGGCAGAAGGGGCTGTTTCCACACTGTATCACTATGACCCTACTGATGCCGAGGTCAAGGTTAAATTGCCAGCTCGAATTGCAAGCTCAAACCTTTCATGCAGTGGGTCATGAACTTGGGATAATAAAAACCTAAAATGTCCTGTTTGCAGAATCTAGCTCCCAAAGTTATTAATTAACTTATCTAACATTTTTCTTGGAAAAAGGTATATAAAACATATGTCTTACAAAATCAATGAACAATGGCAAAAAATTGAATCCTTTTCCAAGGAAGATATAACATGTGGACAGATGCAGCTGTATTTCAAGATAATATTCCAAAGAGGAAGGCAGGAATTCAAACAAGAAGAGGAATACAGTGCCTCATGCCATATTACAACGGAACAGAGCAAACTACCAGTAATACGCTGGGTTGTGGCAGGAAGCAAGAATACCCAGAAGCAAAGCAATCATGTGGAAAAAGAGCAAACTCGGCACAGAAAGCACGAGAGCGCAACTTATTCAGCTGTACAACTAGTACAGCAGTGCAACCTACACAAAGTCCATATTGAATCATTGCTGACATAGGGTTGTGCAA
Source organism: Malacoraja senta (assembly GCA_038087875.1). NCBI lineage: Eukaryota > Metazoa > Chordata > Chondrichthyes > Rajiformes > Rajidae > Malacoraja > Malacoraja senta. The sequence goes on along the minus strand of CM075985.1, from coordinate 22,085,495 downwards.
TGTGGTCCAAGTGCCTGATGGTTGATGGGAAGAAGCTGCTCATGGACCTGGAGACATCAGTTCTCAGGCTCCTGTACCTTCTTTCATATGATAGCAACGAGATGATAGTGTGGCCAGGGTGGTTTGGGGCTTTGATGATATTAGCTACAGTGCCCTCCATAATGTTTGGGACAAAGACACATCAATTAAATATTTATATGCCTCTGTACTCCACAATTTGAGATTTGTAACAGAAAAAAATGACATGTGGTCAAAGTGCACATTGTCAGATTTTAATAAAGGCTAATTTGATACATTTTGGTTTCACCATGTAGAAATTACAGCTGCAGTCCCCCCCCCCCAACCATATTTCAGGGCACCATTATGTTTGGGACACATGGCTTCACAGGTGTTTGTAATTGCTCAGGTGTTTTTAATTGCCTCCTTCAAGCAGGTATATAAGAGAGCTCTCAGCACCTAGTCATTCCTCCAGTCTTTCCATCGCCTTTGGAAACTTTTATTGCTGTTTATCAACATGAAGACCAAAGTTGTGCCAATGAAAGTCAAATAAGCCATTATGAGACTGAGAACCAAGAATAAAACTGTTAGAGACATCGTCAAGTCAACTTTATTTGTCACATACACATACAAGATGTGCAGTGAAATGAAAGTGGCAATGCCTGCGGATTGTGCAAAAAGCTACAGAACGGAATAGAACAGAAAAAAAAGCATCAGCCAAACCTCAGACTTACCAAAATCAACTGTTTAGAACATCATTAATAAGAAAGAGCACTGGTGAGCTTACTAATCACAAAGGGACTGGCAGGCCAAGGAAGAACTCCACAGCTGATGACAGAAGAATTCTCTCTATAATGAAGAAAAATCCCCAAACACCTGTCCGACAGATCAGAAATACTCTTCAGGTGTGGGTTTGTCAATGACCACTGTCCGCTGAAGACTTCATGAACAGAAATACAGAGGCTACACTGCAAGATGCAAACCACTGGTTAGCCGCAAAACTAGGATGGCCAGGTTACAGTTTCTCAAGAAGTACTTAAAAGAGCAACCACAGTTCTGTCTTGTAGACAGATGACACAATGATTAACATATCAGAGTGATGGCAAGAGCAAAGGATGGAATGAGAGAATGAACTACCCAAGATCCAAAACATACCACCTAATCTGTGAAACACGGTGGTGGGGGTGTTATGGCCTGGGCATGTATGGCTGCTGAAGATACTGGCTCACTTATCTTCATTTATGATACAACTGCTGATGGTAGTAGCATAATGAATTCTGAAGTGTATAGACACATCCTATCTGCTCAAGTTCAAACAAATGCCTCGAAATTCATTGGCCAGCGGTTCATTCTACAGCAAGATAATGATCCCAAACATTCTGCTAAAGCAGCAAAGGAGTTTTTCAAAGCTAAAAAATTGTCAATTTTTGAGTGGCCAAGTCAATCACCCGATCTGAACCCAATTGAGCATGCCTTTTATATGCTGAAGAGAAAACTGAAGGGGATTAGCCCCTAAAACAAGCATAAGCTACAGATGGCTACAATACACCAGAGAAGACACCCGGCAACTGGTGATGTCCATGAATCGCAGACTTCAAGCAGTCATTGCATGCAAAGGATATGTAACAAAATATTAAACATGACTACTTTCATTTACATTACATTGCTGTGTCCCAAAAATTATGGTGCCTTGAAATTGGGGGCTATGTATAAACACTGCTGTAATTTCTACATGGTGAAATCAAATGTCTAAAAATAATCTTTATTAAAATCTGACAATGTGCACTTTAACCACATATGATTACAAAATTGTGGAGTACAGAGGCAAATAAATAAATGACGGGTCTTTTTCCCAAATATTATGGAGGGCACAGTACTTTCTTGAGGCAGCGCTTCCTGTGGACCCCTTCAATGGTGACAGACCGGGCACATTCCATAACTTTCAGCAGCATCCATTGTTCTTGGGCATTCAAGTTACTAAACTGGGCTATGATGCAACTAGTCTGTTCGCTCACCACCATACAACCGTAAAAGTTTGAGAGAGTATTCAACCACATGTTGAATCTCTTAAAGTTCTGAGGAAGTAAAGGCATTAATGAGCTCTCTTTGTGATTGCATCAATGTACAAGGTTGTTGTTCTGGAACCATTGAACCAGGTTATCAATCTTCCTCCTATACTCTGATTCAACGTTACTATTATTCATCAATCAATGGTGGTATAATCGGAGAATTTAACGATGGGTTGGAGTTGTGTCTGGCTGAAAAGTCATGGATATAGCGGGATTAGAGTATGGGACTGAAAATGCTGTCTTGAAGTGCACTTGTGCTGATGGTCAGCAAGTAGTAAGTGTTGTTGCCAATTCTTCCGGATTGAGGTGTGCCGATGGGGAAGACTAGGACTGAGTTGCATGGGGACGAGCAGAAACCGTGTTCCCTGAGTTTGGCAATAGGTTTAGATGGTGTTGAACGCCGAACTTGCCTCTACCATGTTGAGCCTTGAGGATTTCTGAGGTTGAGGGATAACTGGATACACCGCAGGACATAAAGGGTGGTGAATGTTTTCTGGATCACAGGACTCAGGAGATGGTTATACATGGAAAATTAGATCCAAATGGCAAGTGGGAAACCATCTGGTGGGTTAGGAAAATGCACGCAATAAAGGAATCCTCTGAGTTCATGTCTCTGAAGATACTCTGTATATTGGTGAGGGTGTGCAATCCTGGGCTAAGCAGTGAGACATAGGATTGCATAGGCAACAAATACAGTAACAACTATGGATTTGATAACCGTGGGGCAGACAGGCAGTTTTGTAATTATTATGATGAGAGCTGTAGAGCAGATTGCCTCCTGGGTGCTGGGATGAGAAATTACCAAGAGGACGGATGTCATCATATGTGATGGGAGGTGGTGGTGGGGGGTGAGTAGGTTGAGAGGGAACAGCATGAGATCATCCAGATTAATGTAAAAAAAGCATACAGGTTCTCCATCTCATTCCCACACTGATCTCTGCAATGTTGCATTGAAGCCAAATGTAAATTTGAGGACATCTTCAGTGTTCAGGCACACAGAATTCAACAATTTCAGATAATTAACGGCACCAAACAACCCTCATCAACCTACAGCATGGTTTGGGAGACTGCAAGAAATTGCAGTTGTGGGCGTAGACAATCTTCCATTGACTCCATCTATACTTCATGCTGCATCTGCAAGCCCATGAGCATAATCAAGGATCAGTCTCACCCCTGTCACTCCTTCTCTCTTCTCCCATCAGGCAATAGGTACAGAAGTTTGAAAATGTATACCTCCAAATTCAGGAAGAGTTTCTTCCCAGTCGTTATCACCCAAATGAACAATCCCTTCAACAACTGGAGTGCGGTCCTGACTTCCCATCTACTTCATTGGGGACCTTTTAACTATCTTTAATCAGACTTTACCATGCACAAAATGTCATACCCATTATCTGTACACTGTAGACAGCTTGATTCTATCATCTATAGTTTATTTGTCTGGAAAGCACGTAATAACAACTTTTCACTGTACCTCAGTGCAGGTGACAATAATAAATTAAACTAAACCATTTGAAATGAACTGGCTAGTTTGGTTGAAAGGTTATCCTTTGCAAAGTTAACTGAACTTTTCTTTTTTCCTCACTGACTTCACCGCTGAGTGTTTATTTCACATAATTAATCAGATTTTCATCAATGCAGGGTTTTTAATCTCAGGTCTACTATTGTTTGGTTTATCCTCTCCTCTGCACAAATTCATCTTCCACAAAATACTGTAAACTGTGTTAAACTGTACACAACATCAGCTTAGTCCCAGTTGTGCCATCAGTCAATTCTGGCACCACAATTTAGGAGATGGTGCCAAAGAGACCTAGAATGATTCCCACAGAAAGGATTAGTTATGTGAATAGACATTGTGGTTGCTTTCCTTGGTACACAAATGACTGATTGGAGATGTGGCAGAAATGTTTAACATTTTGAATATGAACAATTTAGATAGATGAAATAAAGAGAAACAATCTTCATCTGCTGTAGAATCAATGTCAAATGGTGATGGACAAAAGGACCAGAGATAACTAAGAGCAAAACTTTGCTAAGCATGTGGTTTTGATTTGAAATTACTTGCCTGAAGGTGTAGTAGTTACAGATTCAGTACTAACTTTGAAAAAGGAACTGCATAGATAATTGAACAAAATAATGCCATGGTATGAGGAATGAGATGAGGCTAATTGCACTGCGCTCAATTTGTTGAATAATTTTCTTTTGCACAAGTCCAAGACATGAACTTAGTTAACTTTGACCATTTGTTACTTTGAAGCACACAAGAAGCTTCAGGTGTCAGGATAAAACTGGTAATAGTTCTACCCTGAACTGCTCCACTGTTCCAAGTATTGAGTATTTGGTTATATTTTCCACGTGATGTTAGCAATTGTGCTGATTTAAACTGCACTAAAACACAGATTGTGAAATTATTTTGTGCAAATATTATAGACAATAGACAATAGGTGCAGGAGTAGGCCATTTGGCCCTTCGAGCCAGCACCGCCATTCAATGTGATCATGGCTCCCCAATCAGTACCCCGTTCCTGCCTTCTCCCCATATCCCGACTCCGCTATTTTTAAGAGCCCTATCTAGCTCTCTCTTGAAAGCATCCAGAGAACCTGCCTCCACCGCCCTCTGAGGCAGAGAATTCCGCAGACTCACCACTCTCTGTGAGAAAAAGTGTTTCCTCGTCTCCATTCTAAATGGCTTCCTCCTTATTCTTAAACTGTGGCCCCTGGTTTGACATTCATTTGTCTGCTATTTTAGAGACGTTAATATGCTTAAGCAAATTAACAAAGAAATGTCATCCAAATAGTGTTTATAAATTAAACTCAATGGTCAATTTGCTGCGATAATGAATTTTTCCACCAACTGTAATGAATGTTGCTCGACATCACTGTGGCTAAACAACTGGAAATTAGAAGTGAAATGGAGAAAACTGTGTAATAGGTGCACACAGATAATTTTTGAAATGATTACTACAGCCTAAGTGAAAAACATACAATATGCTGAATTCTTCAAGTAACCATGCACACTGGGTGTGGGGGGTGGAGGACTGGGGAAAGCCCCAGTTGTTGGAAATGGGCTGCTGCTACTCTGTGGAAACCCCTATCCAGTACTAGCTGCTCTGTGTTGTGCTCTTTAGTAGACAGAGGCTGCATGGATGGGATCAGTGATTCCACAGAGCCAGGATTCCACAGAGCTAGGGGCCTCAGCTGACTAAATGCTGTTGACAGTTGACTGAACTTTTCAGACATCCAGCCTTGATTTCCCACAATGTGGCCATCCAAGCCTGGCTCCCCCAATTTCAGATTGTCCAAATATTCATCCCGGCATTAGAATTATCCTTGTGAGGTTCAGTGCACAATGATAGCAACCACTTTATTTGCCAAATTTAACTCGCCAGTTAAATTTAGCGATAGAGAGGTTTGATACCTTATGCTGCTACTAATCACTCCATCTGCTGATCCACTTACTAATAAACTGAAGTAACATTGTAGGTCAATATAGTTGTGCTTATCTTAAACCAATAATAAGAATACAGTATCAAAGTCAAGGACAAAGCAGATTTTTCACCAGGATTTTTAAAAAACTAGAAAACATTATTTATTCAAGGTGTTTGAAGTATGGGTAATTTAGAGATAATTTCTAAATAAACCTTTCGGACTTTAAATGTAAAAGATACAACATAGTCTGCAAAATCAGTGGTGTTGTCAGTTTTAAATGATTAACCTTAAAACTCATTCTCCCTTCAATTGAGGCAATTGGTATTATCGTCTGCAATGGAGCGATGGCTTTTGGGATTGTGACCCTCTTTATGTATCTATTCCACTTTTGTCTTAACTAGGTAATTTCATGGTGTTCAAAGAATAGCATCATTCTTATATATGGACTTTACTCTCAAGAATGTGGCATGAACCTCTACCTCTCCAGGAATTTGTAATAAACCAGGCCTATTCACTACATTTAAACTTACAGATTTTTATCAAATCTTAACTTCTTTCTCAACACAATCTTTCCTCACAGTGCAATAAAAAAAATACACACTAGACAGTGGCAATGGTTATGAACTGATAATGTTATTAGACAGCCAATAGATAATAAAGATGAAAGGTAGCTCTAAGGTAGCTACAAGTTCATCTCATTTGAAAGGGGCCAAGTGTGTTGCATGTGCTAAACCACAAGCAAAACACACCCAAATTAACCTTTAATTGGGGATCAATCAATCAAAGTTTTATCGTCAATTGAAGAAATTTAAAACATGTCTCCCACTTTTAGAAACCAATCAAACATATAGAAATGAAAACTTCAAGATACCTATATTTCAGTTGAATGGTTAGAAACTTGCATAGAAACTGGATTCAATAGCACCTGGTTTTTTTTGTTAATTGTGTGATCTAATGTGACATAGCTGTGAAACCTAATTGAAGAATCATGCTGATACAACTTGTAATTTGTGGTCCACACTGCCCAGATGGCACTAATCTATAGATAAGCATCCACGGCAGTAGTGTGCCTGCTTCTGAGCATCTTAAGCATATGTTACTATATCAGGCCATGGCCAATGCTAGGTTCCCGTCTCGGGTACGGCTTCTTCGAGGAGGGCATTTACTTAGTCTCCTTTAACACCCCTCCTTCCTGCCTTCCTTGGAGCAAACTACAGTTATGTCATGCTCATGATCTTTGCAAATCTACAACTACAGACGGATCTGCTGATTGACCGCAATGCTCTTCCCATTCACACGTCCCATCATGATAATCAGTTGCACTCCTCCCTCTACCCAGTCACTGATTTCCTTCTCATGACTAACAAGCCTCTTTGTGTCAACTGAGTCTCAATCATTCCATACATGCATTAATCCTGATATATTTCCAAAAACTGACATTCCTTCCCACTCCTGGGTTCTCTCCTCCCAAATCACTCAGAACCAGCCAAGGTCCCCAACATTAGTCAGTTTCCTGTATGCATTAAAGTCTTCAGTATGCAAGGGATTGCTATTCAGTATTGCCAACTAATTCTGGCCCTGAAACAATATGTTTTTTTTACTTCACAGATGCTGCCTGACATGCTGAATATTTTCAATATTTTCTCTTTTTAATAAGTGACAATCAAGTGAAACTATATTCTAAAGATGTACATTTACATCATGGGATTCATATAACCACTTGAATCTCCAGACATTCATTTTGTTTCTTAGTAACTTATTACAACTCTGATCGGAGGTACTGTCTTAGTACTTTAGAAACTGTTAATTTATTTAATTGTATTTATTGACAGCCTTTAATGCCATTAATAAGGTCGGGACATGCTACCTTTTTGGACCACTGCTGGTGAAAGTATTCCCACAGTTCTCAGGTAGAACGTTCCAGAATTTATATCCAGCTACAGAAAAGGAACGGTGATAAATTTCCAAAACAGGATACTGTGGGTCTTGGTAGGGAGCCTGAAAGTGTTTCAATCCACCCAGTGACCTTGTCCTTCTTGGAGGTTCAGGTTAGGGTGGTGCTATCACAATGGCCTGGCAAGTAACTGCGTTGAATTTTGTTAATGACGCACACACCGTAGTCAAAGATCGCTCACAAATATTCTCTAACCGGCTTGACACTTTCCGCTTCAACACTCAAATACATTACTCACTGTAGACTTCCCATTATTTAGCGTGTTTGGAAGTAATTCTAGACTGGCTTACATGAGCATTGCACTCATTTTTGGATCATTAATTTTCAAAATTGTAAACTAGGCATGACTGAATGACCTAACAAACCTCAAGTGCATTTTACACTTCTCACAACTTGTGCAATATGATTTCAGTAATATGGATTATCGGCATCCACAATTTATGAAGAGCCAGGAGTGGACGACTAAATGCTTAAACATTTCACTGAAGTTCAAACAAATAGATAGGGAGGGAAAGAAAGCATATGTGGAATGCTTGCATACATTCTTAGGGGCATTGTGTACAAGAGTTAGGAAGTCAATGATGCACCACTATAGGACTTTGGTTGGGGGAAAATATGGGGAAGCTTGGAGAGGTTTATCAGAAGGTTTACCTGCCTGGATGAGAGGGTTTCAGCTACATGGAGAGGTTGGATATACTCGGATTTTTTTCTCTGGAACGCCGGAGGTTGAGGAAAGACTTGACAGAAATGTATAAAATTATGAGAGACATGGATAGGGTAGACACTCAGAACCTTTTTCCACAGGATGGAAATGTCCAACACTAGAGGGCATAACTACAAGGTGAGAGGGGGGAAATTTAATGGAGTGGGGCAAAGTTTTTTCTTTACACAGATGATTTTGGGCGCCTGGAACGCATTGCCGGGGGTGGTGGTGGAGGCAGATAGATTGTTTAAGATGCTTTTGGATAGGCACATGAAAATGCAGGGAATAGGGGGATATGGATCATGTGTAGGCAGATGCGATCAGTTCAACTAGGCATCACGTTCGGCACAAACATTGTGGGCTGAAGGGGTTCGTTCCTGTGCTTTACTGTTCTATGTTACTGAATGTTTAATTTTACTTCGGAGTCACGTGAGTGATTCTATGAACAAGCCCCGCCAGTCCGCATGCGTGTCATTATGTCATTCGCATGGCGAAGCACCGGACTGGCAGGCTAGTCAGCGCAACGGGTTCAGCGCTTCTGCCAACAGTAAGTTTAAACCTACAGGTAAGTTTTATTTCTTACCAGGTTGTGTTTTCTTGCAGGAACCTCTTCTTACAGAGGTTTCCTGCTGGATGTTGTAGCGCAGTCCGGACAAGCCGCGAGGAAACCGGCTTTGGGCTGTGAAGAGACTCCGGTCCAGACCGCGGAACGCGGGTAGCCGGCGGACGTCGGGTGCGTTACTCCAGCCGCTGACAAGGTGGTCAGCGGCTTCCAGACCGCTGATGTTCCCGTGGAAGGGCAAGTCCATGAGCAAGGCGGTATCAGGCTGCCGACTGTGAGCACCGTGGCTAATCGTATGGGGAGGAAAAGCCATTTAAAAGTGAGCCCGTGGACTCCGATGAGTCGGGCCAGGAGGATTCTCCTCCCACTATCAGCGACGTCTCTGGACGTCTAGTAAAGGTGGAGCACCTAATAGAGAGGTTGCTCCATCGTGATATGTTCCAAGAGGAACTTTATATCCGTGGGTCACCCCATGGGCCCGTGGCAGCAGCTTCTACTAGAGGGCTGTATAGGGAAGATCTGCTCCGGGAAGAGGAGCCTTATATCCACGGGTCGTCTTGGGGGCCCATGGCAGCAGCACCTCTCGAAGGGCTGCATAATGTCTCCCTCAGTGAAGAGGTGAGCTTACCAGGGCAGTTTTATTCTGACCCTGAGGTTGGAGGTATTGCGGAGCATACCCCAAGGCATGAAAGCCAAGAAGGACTGGTGAGCCAATAAAAAGAGCTCCAGCATGATATGCTCCAGCAAAAGGAGCTTTATATCCGCGGGTCTCTTCGGGGGCCCGTGGCAGCAGCACCTGTTGAAGGGCTGTCTGGAAAGAGCTCCTGATGGTAAGGATGCTCCAGCACGATATGCTCCAGCAAGAGGAGCTTTATATCCACGGGTCTCTTGGGGGCCCGTGGCAGCAGCACCTGTTGAAGGGCTGTCTGGAAAGAGCTCCTGATGGAAAGGATGTTCCAGCACGATATGCTCCAGCAAGAGGAGCTTTATATCCGGGGGTCTCCTCGAGAGCTTCTGGCAGCAGCACCTATAGAAAGGCTGCATGATGTCTCCCTCTTGGAGGAAGTGAACACACGTCTGACTCCGAGATCGGAGGTATAGCTGGTGAGCATACTACGAGGCAGGGGCCTGCGGCAACACCTGTTCATGGCTGTCTACGAATCCCCCTCTCTGTGGAGGGGAGTGCGAGTGGTCAGTGTAACCGACTTCAAAAATCTAAAGTATGTCCTTGGAACGTACTGGAATTCATGAATTGGATTCAAGGGAGTCCTCGCAAACAAAGGTGGCAGAATACCCGGAAGGGGCGAGAGTTCCCCTCATGCTATAAATACCGGGAATGAACAACGCTTCAGGGGTGACATTAAAGACAAGCCGCCGAACCTTCTCTTGAGGTAAGACCTATTCAACAGGTAAAACCTGGATAAGGAAGCAAAAGCTGTTGGACCAATCGAGGTGCCAACAACGAGCAAAGCTTCATCGTTGCGGGAACAACACACCCCACACCTTCATTGGCAGTAAGCAGTTCACTGAAGTTGGTGGCAGCATAAAAGCTGGACAGAGGTCTTAAATCCGAGACCCACGTCGGGCTCAGGAAAAATATGGGACCATCTACAAGTTGGTAATATTTACACTTGTTTTTGTATTAATGATAATGATAACATGTATTTAGTTTATGTGTTATATGAAAATAGCATTCCCCTTGATAAGGATGAAAGGGATCCTAGTGGCCTTACAACATACAAATGGTTGGCATCTAACCATGTAAAACTGTGCAATACTAAGGTTCCAAGCACAGAATTGGGCCAGATTTGTCTTTACAGGCAAGCTCAGAATTATGTCCAGAGTTGTCTTTCGAGGCAGGCTCAGTATTATGGCCAGGAATGGCTTTTGGGACTGGCTCAGGAAAAAGGGCCAGAGTTGTTGCTCGAGCAGGTACGGAATTCACAGGCATGGCCTGTTCATTGTGGAAAAGATGCAGAATGTCGTTTAACTCGCATGTGCAGTATAAACTTTTCCAAAAAAGGAAACTTTGCATCTGATTTCCTTAGGATGCTCCCATTTACAGAGATCACCGGAGACATTTTGAAATTTATCTGGATAAGGCAATGATAAAACATTGCAAAATGGGTTAACTTCAGTTCCCAGGTTATTTACCAGATTACTAAAACCGATGCTTGGACTGCTCAGAGCTCAAAAACATTTGTTATGTCTTGTCTGAGGATATTCTAACGCTGTATGTTGTTAAAATCAACTGTTTCAGCCTCAAACTATGTTTAAGTAAATGCAGGTGATACCAACTAGATGTGTTCATCATTGGGATTCACCTTTAACTATTAATTAGCCTGTGACTCCGCCCTGGGGTAAGAGATTGGAATTAATAGGAGCCTCGAACAATCTTGTTGTGATAAAACAGCCTTCTCTTCATTAAGTATAATTGGCAATATAGTGGCTGTAATTCAGCTGTGCAAGTGGGGGAACTTACATCGTGCAAAGTAGTAATCTCTCAAATGCCATGCAGGTCTTGTGACAGACATTATGCTATTACCAGGTGAAGCTACCAAGGTCATTATGGTAGACGAACAGTATTCAGCATTGCTCCAGTAATCTGGTCAGTGAAAATTCGCTTATATTATAAACTGATGGGGCTCTAAGGTGGAAAATTATGAATGCCATCTAGGTCAGAGGCGGAGGTGATTTGCATCAATTAACAATTATTCAGTTATTGGTATGAACTACCTATACACACTAGGTGCATTCTATCGGTTAAAGGGTTATTGAGTGAATATGCATAATCTGCATGCTCAACGTTAAGTTGATACACTATGGTGGTGGCGTATATTAGTCACATGGGTGCGATCAAGACAGAATATCCTGTAATAATTTACCTAGTCTCAATTTACGTTGGAATATCATCACGTATAATCAATGACAACACAAAATGGGTGTTGGATCACAAAGCATTTAATGAAATTTTGGCTCGATGGAATACCGAATTGATATGTTTGTTTCCAGGCTCATTTACCGGTTGCAAAAATATGTGGCATAACAGTGGCAAAAAATACACTCTCGCTACAAGGAGAAAGAAGTTATGTTTGTCTCCCTTCATTTTGCCTCATTAGTCGGGGCTTGCAATAAAGTCAGCAAGATCCCGCTCTTGGCGGTCGTTCTGTCTGACTGGTCTATGCAGCTATGCTTCCCGCTTTGTCGGGAATAATAATACAACCTTTTACGGTTATTCTAAACATTAAACTTGCTGGTTCAGCCTGTGGCTCGGGAAACCAGCCTCTGCATGATAAATCAATTATTGACTTATAGATTCTGAGTAGACCGCTCCTGCGGCTCGGATTGTCAGACCGATCCATGTATGTGCTTGCTGCAAAATACAGGGATAGCACCAAGTAAGGAAAGCATTACATTTCCTCTTCAGGAGATGGGAAGCATTTGTTTAAATACTTAAGTTACATCTAATACGGTACAGATAACTGACGTCTTGGAGTTCGTTTCAAATGGGTCTTTGACAATAAATTAAGTTATAGGACCATTAACCGTGCCCAACGTATCTTCCCATCATATTTGCTGCAGCAAAAGGGACCCACTCTGTCAGGTTTCACCCTCTGATACCGAGTTATAAATGATATCTTTCACACAAGTTCTCCCAGCACAAGCACAGGGCAGTATTCCTGACTCTCAATGTAAAGTGACTTTGAGTCCTGAAAAGCGCTATATAAATAAAATCTATTATTATTATTATTATTAGTATGGGATATTGATGTGGTATTAACACTATTTCACCAGGGGGCTCCAGCTACATCCTTAGCTTGGCTCGGCTCTCATAAGGTAGTTATCGTCATGGCGCTGGTCTCAGCGCAACGGGTTCAGTCACTACATATTGTGACTGGATAGGATGGTTACATCTGCAAATAATATTATATTTTAATGTTTAGTTAAGCAGAGCAGATGTGAAGTCTCAAACTAGTTTCATGGCATACCTCATGAACATTCGGTTGTGTATGGTCACACATATACAACAACACGAAGAGCCTTAGAGGCTCTGAACTAGCAATGTTTGTTAATTACAAAAAACTTTATAAAAAGGTATTGGTTTGGACCATCTCCAGGTGGTTGAAACGGGGTTGGGCTCATACAGGAGTAGATTCTGATATTTTTCGAGTCTCACTCCACCAGGGCTGCTACAACATCAGCAGCCAAGGTTATGTACGTTCCGCTGGACCACATCCTGGCGACTGCAGGATAGGCGAACGAACTTCTGAACATTTCATAATAACCTATTGCCAGACCAGGGGTATTTGCCAACTCTATTTTAGATTCAGTGGTTAGTTTACTCCCGAATGAGAGGAGTTACTATTATTTATTCATTATGAATGTTTCCCTCATCTGTCAATGAAGCAGTTGTGGTTGTGGAGACTCGTTTCTCACGGCATGAAATCACAGAGCTTTGAAATCTTCACGGAATCACACGTGACTCCGAAGTAAAATAGTAAGATTAAACGAGAACTTACCAGTTTGAAGTTTGATCTTTATTTTATGAGTTACGATGAGCGATTACCTGCCCACCGCTCCCTGCCCTCTCTCATAAAGATCACTTGGTAGTTCTAGTCTTCTCTAAGTCTTACTATGTTACTTTGACTGCTGTTATCTGTGATTTCACACCGCTGCTTTGAAGATTGACACGCATGCAGACTGGCGGGGCTTCTTCACGTAATCGCTCACCGTAACTCCTCATAAAATAAAGATCAAACTTCAAACTGGTAAGTTCTCATTTAATCTTGCTATTTTCCAGGTGAAATAGCTTATTTATCTGAAAAATGTGGGTATTTATTCTGGAATTTTCTCAGACATTACAATCAGTAGGCATTTTGTGTTTAAATTCCAGGCAAAAGAATATTGGCTACTATTGTTTGTTTATGAAACAGTGCCTTCCAGAGAAAAAGTGCCTGAATGTAGACAAAAATGCTGGAGGAACGCAGCGGGTGAGGCAGCATTTATGGAGGGAAGTAACGGAATTGGCGACATTTCGGGATGAGACCCTTCTTCCTTCGGAGAGAGAACTTCTTCAAAGTGGACATACCTTGAAGAAGGGTCTCAACCAGAAACGTCGCCTATTCCTTCTCCCCATAGATGCTGCCTCACCCGCTGAGTTCCTACAGCATTTTTGTCTACCTTTGATTTTTCCAGCATCTGCAGTTCTTTCTTAAACAAGTGCCTGAATGTGATATTTTAATGGCTCATTACTGAAACTGATTATCATAAGTACTTTGGTTGGACCCTTAGGTTAGGGGGCCAAGGTTATCCATTCAATCAAACAGGAGCTTGTTAACTTATGCAAATCAGTGTCTTGTGGAGGAAAAATATATAATTCCTGAATAGCTTTAAAAGCCGATTTGGTAGTACTTCTAGCATGACTGTTTCATTCAACAGACCAGGTCAGAAGATGCAGGGGTGATAAAGAAATATTGGGAGAGGAGCAGGGTGACCCACTGCCACTTCTGATCTCGCTCCCACAATAAGAGCATCAGCTGTCCCAATTCTCAATCATTTACTTTTTTCTGCCTTTCTCAAACTTGTTACAATGCAGTAGTCATTTTGCATTTAAGTTGTTGACCGAAGCATGTTCCTAATATTGTTTTGGTCTTGACTCCCCAAAACGTACCAGGTATCCCCATTTGCTGCTTATGCCATATATGTTTACGAGGCCCTGCCCCACAATATAGACTGAAGACTTTGCTAACCTATCAGGTACCTTGCTGGCATACTCTTCTTGTTGACTGCTCAATAATTACATCTATTTTTATTGTGGTTAATGTACTTCACTAGGCAAACTGAAACAGCTGAAAGCTCTACCTAATTTCATTGAAAACTTTTTTTTTATCATTTAATGATAATTAAAAGATAATGGTCTTAATGATTGCAATTTTTGTAGTGCCAACAGATTATTTAATAGACATGACATAGTTAACAGGGTCTATTGACATGAATAGAGAAGCCTAAGCTTTTTGTTACACGCTTAAACTACATCTATGATGCCAATACACATATGTCACATAATTCAATGTGTTTGACTGAGCAGCCTAACTGCCAGTGCATGGTTTATGGTGGAGTGACCCATCTCAGTGAGAAACATTTAATTGTCAGCTTGTTTGGTATAGTTTAATATTGGCAAAATCTGTTATTCAATTTGCACATCATAACAGTAAAATCCATCGCTATCACCAATATTTTCACATCAAAACTTGAGTCAATATCTCAAATGACTGTTTAGGCGTAGGAAACGCACTGGTGTATTGTGGACCTACCCATTTAGAATATCAAAACACCAAACCTGCTATTGAGGACTGACTTGGTTCTGAGCTTCCAAAGTTAGAGAAATCACGCTGAAAACATTTAAGTTGATGGTCACCACATGATCATCAGGAAACTGACAGGAAGTCACTTCCAAATGGGATGATATGTGGTGTGCCTCATAATAATTTGAACGATGTAGAGCAGGGGTCGGCAACTTACGGCCCCTGGGCCAAATGCGGCCCGTAACCCGAAATCATCTGGCCCGCAGGCGTATTTTTTTCCCAGTAATTATCCGGCCCGCAGACTTCTGTTATCTCCGGTACCTCCCGGACCCAAGGCCGCGGTGACGCAAGGACGCATGCACTGGCGGCCTCAATGGCGGAGCCGCCGAGCAGCGGCGAGCTCTGGCTGTATCGCATCCTGTGCAAAGCCGTCGGCATGGCCGCGCACCTTCTGTGTCTGGGCTTCACTGTCGGGATTGGGGTTGTCAATAAGCCGGGGATGAGTGAGTATGAGTATTTGAGCCACCCCCTTCAGGACAGAGCCAAGGCAATGGTCCGTAGGTACGCCATGTTTGTGAGTGCCCGTAACTAGGGCTCCAGGTGGGGTCCTCGAAAGGGCGGGATCTCTGTGAACACGTGATTTGATGCCTGCCATCCGGGGTGGGATCCATGTGTACACGTGATAGATGTGGCCCGCCATCCTCTCACAGACATGCGTCCTGGCCCCTATGCAGAACAAGGTTGCCGACCCCTGATGTAGAGTGTACACGGATCATATTTAATGAACTTTGATTCATTTGAAAAATTTCTGCTTCCACTCACCTTGTTGCAAACAATCATGGATGAAAATAGGATCAAAATAAATCAACTTCTGCACTTGGATCCAGCCATATATTAACACTATCATACCACTGCTATCCCATGTATTATTTTATTCATGTCAATTGCTGGACATCTGAGTTTGGCACAATGCAAGAAACAATACAGTTTATGTCCCATCTTCAATGGTTGCTCTTTTTGATATTAAAATCAAATACTCCATAAATTTATTCTAATTCTTGTGAAGGGTGGGCTTTGGCAAAGAGGCTTACTTGGTTACTTTGTCATGAGAATGCAGTTACTGTCAAAAGAACTACTGTGCCATACGCTGAAAACATTGAGCACATTATTTTCAGGACATAGCTTTCAAATTAAATTCTGAAATCCTGTATAATTAGCGATGCTAGGTGTTTATATTAAGTCTTCATTATTTTTGAGGAGTAGGGGTTTGAGCCTCCAGCAGATAACAATGACATGGTTATAGAAGGGTTGATTGCTGTATGGCAACTTCAACGTAACTTTCAGCTTGTTTTGACTTAAGTATTCTGTTCACTGGTGGCAAATTCCTACCCACATTCCTGACTTCTCCCGTGCTCTAAACCTCAGCTCCAGTCATGAAAGTAGCCAAAAATTCTCAATAACAAATGGTTGACCTCATGAGTATGTGGATCTGTGACCATTAAATCTGCAGATGATGAGGACTTTGTGTATCGTACATGGCTGTTCATCCCGTCACTAAAGCACTATTTGAGACAGATATGAAGCTGCATAATGTTTCACAAGTTACCCTCTCTCCATAGGTGTTAACTTAGATAAGTTGTAGCATTTTCCATTTTTCATATTTCCAGCATTGTTCGTTTTAAAGTTCTCTTGGCTTTTTCAATATACAATTCAAAATGAAGAACTGTGTGGATGTGAATTAGTGCAGTTTTTAAAAAAGGAAACAAAATGCTTATATAGAAACAAAATTGGTGATCTACCTGTGGTACAAGGAACTGAACTGTGCGAGAAGTTCCCCCGTCCCAAGATGCCATTTCCATCATAAAACCTTGAAGAAAATAAGATATGTAGATTTAAATAAAAAATAACTCAGTTTGTAATTTTTTTAAACCCCTCACCTTCCACGTCTTCACCTACTATTCCTATTGTTTCAATTCAAAATACACTGATACTTGAAATAGTAACTCTATTTTCTTTATGGACCAGTATCACAAAAATAGATGATACTAGACTAAGTGGGACCCGTTGGGTCCCAGCATCACACGGGAGGGCTGGTCACCAACGCAATATTCCACCTCTCCACCAATTCCAATATTGCTCGCCAGTGGGGTGGGGGGGGGGGGGGCGTTCTGTTGCGCTAGTATGGGTGTTGTGGGCCGAAGGTACTGGTTTCCAGAGGGCTAGTGTAGACATTGTGGGCCGAATGGATTCTTGGGCTGGAAGCCAACTGTTGCAACGATTTTAATAGCCAAGCCAAGGCAAACAATTTGGCTGCAGCCACCTGACAACCAAAATTCATTTTGTGAACACAAACTTTTAAAAAAGGCGAGGCAAACAATTGGGCAGCAGCCACCTGACAACCAAAATTCATTTTGTGAACACAAACTTTTTAAAAAGGCCAGGCAAACAATTGGGCAGCAGCCACCTGACAACCAAAATTCATTTTGTGAACACAAACTTTTAAAAAAGGCGAGGCAAAGAATTGGGCTGCAGCCACCTGACAACCAAAATTCATTTTGTGAACACAAACTTTTTGAAAAGGCGAGGCAAACAATTGGGCAGCAGCCCCTGACAACCAAAATTCATTTTGTGAACACAAACTTTAAAAAAAAGGCGAGGCAAAGAATTGGGCAGCCGCCACCTGACAACCAAAATTCATTTTGTGAACACAAACTTTTTAAAAAGGCGAGGCAAACAATTGGGCTGCAGCCACCTGACAGCCAAAATTCGTTTTGTGAACACAAACTTTTTAAAAAGGCGAGGCATACAATTGGGCTGCAGCCACCTGACAACCAAAATTCATTTTGTGAACACAAACTTTTTAAAAAGGCGAGGCAAACAATTGTGCTGCAGGCACCTGACAACCAAAATTTATTTTGTGAACACAAACTTTTTAAAAAGGCGAGGCAAACAATTGGGCTGCAGGCACCTGACAACCAAAATTCATTTTGTGAACACAAACTTTTTAAAAAGGCGAGGCAAACAATTGGGCTGCAGCCACCTGACAACCAAAATTCATTTTGTGAACACAAACTTTTTAAAAAGGCGAGGCAAACAATTGGGCAGCAGCCACTTTACAGCCGCATCGAGGGGACTCACCATGGAGTAGACGTGCGTTGTGTTATTCGCAGCTCAGAGAGCCGTGACCCTCTCGCTTCCTGGGTCTGGCAGAGACTGAGTGAGGCACTACACTTCCGGGTTTTATAGTCCCTCCCCCCTGCCGCCAGCGGGGGCAGCAGAGAGAATGGGGAATATTTTTTAAACATTAATATCTCTCTGATCTTTCATCGATGGGAAAAATCCTCTGGTCACGGAAGGCGGAGGGGGGCTCTGAGCGAGGTGGCCAAAAATGACGGCCGTAGGTGGCGGCGTTCTTTCGGAAATCGCAGCACAGTGGGCCAAAAGCGGTCAAGATCAGACTTTTAATAATATAGATGTTCATTACCACATTGCTGTTTGTGGAAGTTTTCTGTTCATAGATTGGCCACAGTAACTCAGCAGGTCAGGCAGCATCTCTGGAGGGATAGGGCAGGTGACATTTTGGGGCTCACTGACTTCTCTGGTCTTTAGTTTTCTGCTCAGTACTGTGCAATGTTGGCTAGAATGCTTTCACAAACATTTCTTGCTTGTGTAGTTTTGATTTAATACTAATCATGTAATATTACATTTGTTAAGAGTGGCAAACTATAGTTACAATACCGATGTATATTAATTTCACGTAAACAAATAAAACTTACTTTTTCTACACAGTGTCACGTCAGCCCTGCTCTTCTTAAGTAGTTAATTTGCTGTAAATGATTTTGAAATGCCAAATGATTTTAAAAGGCACCAGATAATTAAAATCTTTCCTTTTTAAAACTATAAATGAATCATTGAAGATCTGCAAACTGTTCCAGTTTAGCTTTATTTGTCTGCAACAAAAACTGCACTCCTCAAGGTTATCGTGTTCAATACAACTGAGTATAGTGTATTGAGTTTAGTTGGCTCGATAAAACAGGCAACAGTGCACACAATCATTCAACTGCACATCAGTAGAAATGGAATAAACACGAGTAAATCTAATCTCTTAGCTGCTAATGGACAAGTTTTATTATCTTGCAGCCTCCATGAATGACACTCACTGAAAACATTCATTTCCCAAAATGAACTTGGTATCCCTAAACTTCAAGATTAATTAGAAATTCTAATAATTCACTAACCTTTTACGCACTTAAACACGAGCTCTGCCCTTTTCAGACACCAGGGTATCGTCATCTCCTGTAAATATAGGAAACAAGCCGAATAAAATATTATACAATCTAAAATATTCAACATGTTTCATAAACAACATACAGTGCATTCAACAAGTATTCAGACCCCATCACCTTTTCTACATTTTGTTACGTTACACCCTTATTTTAAAATGGATTAAATTCTTTTTTTTATCATCAATCTACACACAATACCCCAGAATGAAGAAGCGAAAACAGGTGTTTAAAAGTGATTAAAAAATAAATAACTGAAATATCACATTTACATAGGTATTCAGACTCTTTGCTATGACACACAAAATTAAGCTTAGGTTCATCCTGTTTCCATTGATTATCCTGGAGATGTTTCTACAACTCGATTGGAGTCCACCAGCGGTAAATTAAATTGATTGGACATGATTTGGAAAGTCTATATAAGGTCCCACAGTTAACAGTGCATGTCAGAGCAAAAGCCAAGCCATGAAGACGAAGGAATTGTCCGTAGACCTCCGAGACAGGATTGTGTCGAGACACAGATCTGGGGAAGGGTATAAAACAATTTCTGCAGCATTGCAGGTCCCGAAGAGTACAGTGGCCTCCGTCATTCTTAAATGGAAGAACTTTGGAACCACCAGGACTCTTCATAGAGCTAGCCGCCCGGCCAAACTGAGCAATCGGGGAGAAGGGCCTTGGTCAGGGAGGTGACCAAGAACCCGATGGTCATTCTGACAGAGCTCCAGAGTTCCTCTGTGGAGATGGGAGAACCTTCCAGAAGGACAACTATATCTGCAGCACTCCACCAATCAGGCCTTTATGGTAGAGTGGCCAGACGGAAGCCACTCCTCAGTAAAAGGCACATGACAGCCCGCTTAGAGTTTACCAAAAGGCATGTGAAACAAGATTCTCTGGTCTGATGAAACAAAGATTGAACTCTTTGGCCTGAATGCCAAGTGTCACATCTGGAGGAAACCAGGCACCACTCATCACCAGACCAATACCATACCTACGGTGAAGCATGGTTGTGGTGGCATCATGCTGTGGGGATGTTTTTCAGCAGCAGGAACTTGGAGACTAGTCCGGATCAAGGCAAAGATGAACGGAGCAAAGTACAGAGAGATCCTTGATGAAAACCTGCTCCAGAGCCTTCTGGGCCTCAGACTGGGGCAGAGGTTCACCTTCCAACAGGGCAACGCCCCTAAGCACAGAGCCAAGACAACGCAGGAGTGGCTTTGTGACAAGTCTGTGAATGCCCTTAAGTGGCCCGGCCAGAGCAAGGACTTGAACCCGATCGAACATCTCTGGAGGGACCTGAAAATAGCTGTGCATCAACGCTCCCCATCCAACCTGAGAGCTTGAGAGGATCTGCAGAGAAGAATGGGAGAAATTACCCAAATACAGGTGTGCGAAGCTTGTTGCGTCATACCCAAGAAGACTTGAGGCTGTAATCGCTGCCAAAGGTACCTCAACAAAGTACTGAATAAAGGGTCTGAATACTTAAGTGAATGTGCTATTTCAGTTATTTCTTTTTAATTACTTTGCAAAAATTTCTAAACACCTGTTTTCACTTTTTTATTATGGGGTACTGTGTGTAGATTAATGATTAAAAAAATGAATTTAATCCATTTTAGAATAAGGCTGTAACGTAACAAAATGTGGAAAATGTGGTCTGAATACTTTCTGAAAGCACTGTACCAATGAATTAATTTCCAGATAAGTGTCGATAACCTTTACTAACAAAAATAAATGTAATGGCTGTGCAGCACTGGTCAATTCTTGGTTTGTAAATCATATCTCCCGATTTAAAAAAAAAAAGAGTACCTCTCTATTTGCATTTTAGTATTTTTCCTAGTAGGTCTGTATAGTATCTGTGGCTATCTGATATTTGACATTATGAGTAGTCTTTGTAAAAGTCAATAGATTTCAAGATTTATAGCATCTGGTCATTTATCCTCCATGGTTCAAACTACCAGAATAATTTTGCCTATCAGCACCTTAATCATCACTATCATATCTGCCTCTACCACCACACCTGACAAAGTGTTCCAGGCCCCCATCATCGTCAATAAAAATCTTGCCCTGCATATCTCCATTAAACGTTCCCCCTCTCACCTAATAGCTATGCCCTCTAATGTTGGACATTTCCACACTGGCAAAAAGGTTCTGTCTACCTTAGCTATACATCTCATAATTTTATATACTTCTATCAAGTTTCCCCTCAACCATTGACCTTCCAAAGAAAACAATCCAAGTCTATCCAACCTCTCCCTGTAGCTGAAATCCTCTAATCCAGGCAGCATTGAAGTAAACCTCCTCTGTACCTTCTTCAAAGTCTCTTTCCTGTAATGCGGTGACCAGAATTGCACGCAATACTCCAAATGCGGCATAACCAAAGTCTTAGAGCTGCATCAAGACTTCCTTGGGGTGGAAGATTGCAACCTTCACGTGGTCCGCCCTGTTTTGACGAATGCAATCAACCCGGCGCACACAATCAAATAATATCAAATGGAACAAGTTGTCCTACAACTTTAGGTTGTGCACGCCATACACAAGAAGATCAAGACTTCCTGACTGATACTAAATGCCACTAGCAATTAAAGCAAGCATACCATATGCTTCTTTTTAAACCATCCATCTACGTATCCTGCCACCTTCAGTGAGCTATGAACTTGGGCTCTAAGATCTATCTGCACATCAATGCTGTTAAACGTCTTGCCATTAACTGTAAATTCTCTCCTAATATTCAACCTCCCAAAGTGCAACTCCTCACACTTGCTCGGGTTAAACTCCATCTGCCATTTCTTTGCCTATTTCTGCAGCTGATCTATATCCTAGTGTTTCTTCTGACAACCTTCCTCACCATCTGCAACTCCTCGAATTTTGGTGTCATCAGCAAACTTACTAACCCAAGTACATTTTCGTCTAAGTCATTTATATTGATCACAAACAGCAGAGGTCCCAGCACAGATCCCTGCAGAATTCCACTGGTCACAAAACCTCCAACAAGAATATATACCTTCCACCACAACCCTCTGTCTTCAATGAATAAGCCAGTTATGAATCCATATGACCAAGTCATCGTGAATCCCATACATCTTAATCTTCTGGATAACCTACCATGTGGGACCTTATCAAAAGCCTTGCTAAAAT
This sequence comes from Malacoraja senta, assembly GCA_038087875.1. Classification (NCBI taxonomy): domain Eukaryota; kingdom Metazoa; phylum Chordata; class Chondrichthyes; order Rajiformes; family Rajidae; genus Malacoraja; species Malacoraja senta. Next base: position 22,063,065 of record CM075985.1, on the reverse strand, counting down.
CCATGTACACAACATCCACTGCCCTATCTTCATCAATCTCCTTTGTCACATTCTCAAAAAACTCAATCAACTTAGTAAGACACGACCTGCCACATTCGATGTCTACAGTAGCTGTCTGCCAAATCTGATATGCTGGTGAATTTATGTAGAGGGAGGAATTAAAGAAAGATAACAAATGTCCCTATATTATCCTAAACACTATGGACAATTTACACTTATACCAATCCAATTTACCTACAAACCTGTATGTCTTTGGAGTGTGGGAGGCAACATAAGCTCTTGGAGAAAACCCATGCGGTCACGGGGAGAACGTACAAACTGCATACAGACAGCCCCCCGTAGTCGGGATCGAACGCGGGTCTCCAGCGCTGCAAGCGCTGTAAGGCAGCAGCTCTACCGCTGCGCCACCGTGCCACCCACGTTGTAACATGTTATAAATCACTTTGATACAATCCAATGCTTCCTTGCCTTAACACTTTTCCATTTACCTCGGACATATCATGCACCAATAAGAGAGGAATTGTTATCGTTGTTATATCATGAGTGCAACAGACTTTCAGAATATTACGTAGGCCCATAATTGCTGGATCACGAGCTGTAATATTGCTAGATCTCACATTGTCGTCCACACACAGATGAAAGACAACATGAACTTCAGAAAGGTTAGAATGTCTTGTGGTGTAAAATTCTCCTGTCGAAGTAAATAAAAACATTTTATATGACAGAATTATACTTTTTTTAAATCACTTCAAGCACACCTACATTGTTAAACATTTGAAGAAAAATAACTACTGAAGGTGTTGAAAATATGAGGTGGTACCACCCATTATTAAAGTAAAAGAAGCATTATACCATGTGTAGACAAGGTCGTTATAGAACATCAATAAAGAATCATTCACATTTCTTAATGTGCTGAATGCAAACTGGGTTGTCATGGCAAATTAATGGATGATCAATGCAATTCATATTGTCTTCATAGTATTACTGATAATTCATACAATTGGTCGCAATGACAACTATATTTAAACCCATTAATATGCTTCACTAATGAAAGACTATCTTTCCAAAGACTGATGGAAAACTCTTGTGCAAGTATGATGAAAATGGAGTCCTACATCATTCAAATATTGGCAGGCAACGGGACAAAATGTATACACACACTCGCAAGATTTCAACTACTCTAGGTGAAAACTAATCTTCCTCAAATTCCCTTTGAATCTCATACCACTTACTCTAAGCTTGTGTCCTCTGGACTTGGACACTCTGCTAAGGGGAAAGTTTTGCATTACCTACCCTAACTGCACTGCATAATTTTGACCATCTTAGCACTGGTTGGGACTATTCTGATGGTTTGCCTATCCTTCCAATGAATTTTGAGGATTTTGTTGGGAAGGCATTGGTGATATCTTTCCAGGGTATTAATATGCCAGTTGCCAGAATCACAGTCCCGACACACATAGGAAGATTGGGATCACTGCTGGCCAGAGATCAAGAGTTTGATGCCAGGTTTGTAGATTTGATTTTCAAATACTCTGAATTTCACCATTGATGCTAGCCTTTGTTGAGAAGTGTCTCCCAAGACCTGGCAGATGATCCACATCTTCCAGGATCCTGACATAACTCATGGTAGTGGCATTGTGGTTCAGCAGAGGCAGGTTGGTACAGGACTTCATTTGGTGCATGCTGAGCACAAGACCCATCCGATCATATCCCTCAGCTATATTTCATTTCCCTCAGGTACTGCCTGATGTGCTGAATGTTTCATCTTTTTCTGTTGTTATTTTAGCACCATTTCCTATTGGTAGATAAGAGTTTCTTTGCAGGTGTCAATTATGGTAAACCTTGTGGCAGCCCATAAGATGGACACTTTGTAGCTACTGCAGGCTGTAGTGTGGGATGCTGTCTGAGGACAGTTACCCTTTGTGGGACTTGCACTGGTGGGGCACAGTATTCCTCCACAGCTGAATGATAGTACAGCTTTTTGACCTACACAGTGTCTGATATGGGTATTCAGGGTGGACAAAGAATTTGGTTAGATATGCAGTGTAATCAATGGTCAGAAACATGGCTAGGTACATGACCGGAACCAGGTATTAGGAATGTTGATAAATGTGGCATTTGAGCCAGGGATTGGGAACATATAATCTGCTTTATTATCTTCAAAATCTGGCCTCAAAACATCAGCAGTGGTCTTGCAGAAAGATTCATGCCAAAGCTTTCAAGGAAGGGTCTCGACCCGAAATGTCATCCATTCCTTCTCTCCAGAGATGCTGCCTGTCCCGCTGAGTTACTCCAGCTTTTTATGTCTATCTTCACAAAAATGGAAGTTCAAATTAAATTAATTAGATATTGAATGACACACCTAACCCAAGAGAAAACCTATTTTTATATTATGAATTTCTAGTGTGTATTATTTTTATTTTAAAAATCACAAATGAATTATATAGTATAAATTCTGTGATAATTTGCATTGATTCTTGTAATTGATATCACTTTTATGCTCACAGATTGCTCAGCAGAACAAGTTAAAGGAGAATCAACGTTTCCAAATAAACAGGTTGATTAACAGGCACTGCAATTGGAGCTTAAAGGGCCTGTCCCACTTGGGCGTCATTTGCGCGTCACGCAGATGGCGTGCGAAGATTTTGTACATCATAAAATCCTGGGGCGCCACGCGCGTCACTGCCTAGGTCACCACGAACCATGCGCACGTAATGCGCGCGGCACGACGCGCTCGTCACAACCCGTGCGTCGTGATGCATAAATGATGACGCGTAAATTACACGCAAATGACGCCCAAGTGGGACAGGCCCTTAAATGTTTCTTTCCTAAAGTTCCAATTAATGGAGCAGTTCTACAATGCAACATTTACAGAAATAGAGCATGCAGTTCTGGATACAAACACAGTCTCACAATTGAACCAAAAACCAGAAGTTTAAAAATTACTGACTGCAAGAGTGCAGTGCATAAGCCAAGATAAGCCATGGTTTCGGCTCCCTCACCATCTTTCCCATTCTTACTGGGGGATTAATCAATAGAATGCAAGATATTAATTCACAATGAAATTTGCAGTTCCACTTACCTGGCAAAATATTCGATGGATTTCTTTCTCCAGTCTTTGACTTATCTTCATTCCCCCCATTTCCATTTGACAACTCTTGTGTGGAAAATAGATTTTGTCGTTAACTATTTTAGTAACTACTAGAATGTATTGCTTTTATTTTTATCAATATTTAATAGATCATCCAGTGTTTTAAGATAATCACTGTACAGGTCTACAAGTGTAAATGTCGCAATTGTAACTTATTAGCCTGGATTTTGTAATCAGCAATGAAGCAACGCACTCAGAATACCCTCAAAGATTCACTGATCTCTGCGGCGAGGAGGTTTAATTTCTCTTTGTCAGTTGCCGTCAGGTATCAGTCAATTGGGATATCTACCATTCAGCAACAATGAAGTCACCAAGCATAATGACTAGCCAAACACACTGAAGATTTCTTAACAGTACATAAAATCCAGAAATCAAAAGCTCTAATATTTAAACTACCTTTTTAATCATTTTATAGAGAATGAAATTTAAAAATTGGACTATATACATGAGATAATGTTAAAAGTTTAATTATCATAAACAAACTTTAATAAAGTAAAAATTGTTTAAAAATCAGGAGCTTTGAAATAATTATCAGTTGTAGGATCCACATAAAATTACTTTCTTAAGCCAGAGAGGCTGATATGCAATAAATATGGTTATACATATTAAAAACTCAATTACATCCCATTAAACAATATCAATTTTGTAGGCATTGTTAAATTCAGAACAGTTGTAAGTTGGTATTAATTCTCTGATTTCTGCTTATTACATAGCAGAATGCTGCTAACGTTGCTCTCAAGATAAGGGAATCAAGACAGGAACATGTTGACTTCTGTGTTGAACTGCAAAACATCCAATAAAAATCTGTCCCTTGGTATACCCGACAATAATAAACTAAACTAAAATACATACTTCTTCAGTTATTGTGCAAATTTTGATAGTTTCATCATTATCATCACTTATAGGTCCATAATAAAAGAATCAACTACGTTAAAAAAAAAATCAGTTGCTATTAAAAGCTATGTTTTCTGTTCAACTCTCACATTATTAGTAATGACATTTTGGCTGGGGAAGAGAAACACTGAAACAGTGATAGAACTTCAGCTACACTCATAAGAGATCTCATGTTTACATCATGAGGCAAAAATAAATAAAATGTTAGCAATAATAACAGATAATTTTTTGGGGGATTTATACTCAAGATTTAAAACTGGCTTCCTATCGTAACAGCCTATCATATATAAACTTCCAAACCACAAGTGCAGTTTGAAGCAACTTTATTCATTATAGAACTAGGTCAGACAGGCAAAAAAAGTAACAATGAAGTTTGCAACTGTATTCGCACTTTCTAACTTACCGGCTCTTTCCTTTAATTTCTTGTTACGTTGAGCACTTGCATAAAGTACAACTTGCTGGACAATCTGAAGCTGTTGTTCCACTCTAGGAAAATGGAAATCTGTGCACTCCTGGCAAACCGTTGCAAAATCTAGTATGGATGGATAATTAAAATATTGGAATTGTGTGGAATTGCTCTTCCTAATTTTACATTATAAGACAGTACTATTATAAAAGGCTTACTGGGGATTAATTAAACATCTATTTTGTTTACATTCCTCCTTTTGCCCTATTTCTACATGAACAGTATTCCAATCTCTCAGTCATCCATTTCCATTACACCTGTTCTGATGCTGTTAGTGTCTCGTATCCTTTTGACAACTTCTACAGGTGCACGGTAGAGAGCATGCTGACTGGTTGCATCGTGGCTTGGTTCGGCAACTTGAGCATCCAGGAGCGGAAAAGAATGCAGAAAGTTGTGACCACTGCCGTCCATCATCGGCTCTGACCTCCCCACCATCGAAGGGATCGATCGCAGTCGCTGCCTCAAAAAGGCTGCCAACATCATCGACCCACACCATCCTGGCCACGTACTCATCTCTCCTCTACCATCGGGTAAAAGGTACAGGAGCCTGAAATCTGGTACATCCAGGTTCAGGAACAGCTGCTTCCCCACAGCCATCAGGCTATTAAACTCGCCAACAAACTCTGAACTGTAACAGCCTATTGCACTTTATCTGAAGAAAGGTCTTGACCCGAAACATTGCCTATTTCCTTCGCTCCATAGATGCTGCCTCACCTGCTGAGTTTCTCCAGCATTTTTGTCTACCTTCGATTTTCCAGCATCTGCAGTTCCTTAAACATTGCACTTTATCTGTTTATTTATGCGTATATGTGTGGTCTATGCTATATAGACACACTGAATTGTTCTGTATTTCTGCTTACAATACTCTGTTGTGCTTCAGCAAGCAAGAATGTTATTGTCCTGTCTGGGACACTTGACAATAAACTCTCTTGACTTGACTTGAGCTCCAGCACTTTATGTCCTTTTGTGTATTAAACATCACCTGCAGTTCTTTGAGTCTACTTACAATCTCACTCCTTCTCTACACGGCCAACTAAATTTTCTGTTTTCACCTTTCAATTGCTCATCTATTACCAGCATCCCAAGTATTCTTGTTTCATTAGCATTAACTTTGCATTTTCAACGCCTTTATCATTTAATCTTTCACAGCTTCCATCTGATCTTCCCATTGCTTTGATCTTAAAACTTGTTAATTGAAAATCGTACCATTCTCATGAAAGATCACTGAACTGAAAGGTTAATTCCCTTTCTCCCTCGTTAATGCTGCCTGATATGTCAATTACTTCCAATGTTTTGTTTAAACAAACACAAATACTGCTTTGTAGTACCTCGTTTGATACCGCTATAGGAATTGATGCGGTTATCAACAAGCAAGACGAGTCCACAGAGGGAAGTGGAATATAGTGAGAGTGCTGTCTGTAATCTCTGAAGTTTAATGCCACTTTGTTGATTGCGCTTGTGTTTACAAAAATCAAGGACATCAGCTCTCACCAGCCGTAAGTTGTGCATGGTTTTCAGTTGAGCTCCTGTGGTGTAAGAAAGTACAGGTATTTTAAGACCCAGGTTATAAAGATAAACATTTCAAGATATAGCTAAGATTGGAGGATTTAAAACTGTAAAATAATTTCCTACCTAAATGTATGGTAAAACTTTCTTCCAACAAAGATCGTTCTTCAAACACTCGTTCATTTGTTACCGTGGATTGGCTTTGCTTTACCTTGATTTCTTCACTTCAAAAAGCAGGAAAATTATTTATTTGCAAAATGTATATAAAACCCAATTCAATTTACGGCAAATTAATATCTTTTCTACGCATATCAAGTTTAAATGATTTATCCTCAAGTTTTAGATAAGTTGAAAACGGTAAATAATCCAATTTTCTTCAATCATAAGAGAATGAATTATTCAGAAACTGTGCCAAAATATCAGCATATGTAAGTATATAATAAATTCAAAAGCATCCAAAAATTTAAATACATTTTGAAGAATCTTGTTTTTAGTCTCAACTTTCAACATGTGGAATCAATGACTACTAAATTTAATGACCAGGCGCTTGGAAGTCAATAAAGCGTTCTATGCTTACTGAACTGAAGTCTAAATCACAGACCAGCTTCATTACTGCTCTGCCATTCCTTTATTATTGTCCTTTTGGAATCGGAAACTAAATCACAAATGTTAAACTTATTAGTCTTCGAAATGGTTAATTTGGTAGTTAAAAAGTGATACAGAGCAGTTAAAAAGCAAAAACAAAATCAAGATGACAAAACCAAATGCAAAATACAAGAAACAATTTTTAGTTGAATTATAAAACAACATAGTGCCCAAGAACTACTAATTGACTAGGGCATTCTGGGTTTGATTAGGCCAATGCCTTTTAAAATATTTGTGTCATGATAACAATGGAAATAAATGAAAGAAGAAAATTCATAGATAGGTTACCTGACTGTATTGTTGTTAGGATTTTGCATGTCTTGATGTAGTTTTACCACCCACTCTTGGTATTCCTGTTTCTGAATAATCATGAGTTGTTTCAATTCGCTGGCCCATTTATTCTCCAGTACCTAATTGCAGAAATTGTACAGATGCTTACAAATCATTATTTAAGTCTTACTTTTTGCATAAAGTGCAATGGTTTCACACCTTCATATTGTAATAGTGAGCATAAACTGTTTTTCTCAAATCAATAAAACTCTGATAACCTGGCAGATTCGGAGGTTTGGTGGTGCCAGCCTAGCCAATTATGTGGACCATTGGATTCAATTTCTACTAATGGCCCAAAACATTTTTAGTTAATTCTTCTAGATGTCAGGCAGTATTATAACAACATTTTCCAGTTAATCAGGTAAGCTTAAAGGGAGCATGGGAATTGGGGCGTCGGTGAGTGGAATGGGAGGGTGGAAAATGGGGCGTCGGTGTGTGAGCGGGAGCTTGGTTGTGGGGCCCATAGAGCAGAAAACACAAAGACCAACTGGTAGCCAGACGCTGAACCATCAGAAATTCTGAATAGTTGGATAGCAAATGATCAGAGTTTTACTCCAGTCTTTTTCTTCTTGCGTATGGTGCGCAGAGTCTAAAGTTGTAGACGCCAAAACACTACATCTATTTGTTTGTGCACGTCGGGTTGATTGCATTAGTTGAAACAGGGTGGACCACGTGAAGGTTGCAATCTCCCACTACTCCGGTAACATAGAAAATGGGTGCAGGGGTAGGCCATTCAGCCCTTCGAGCCAGCACCACCATTCAATATGATCATGGCTGATCATCCAAAATCAGTACCCCATTCCGGCTTTCTCCCCATATCCCTTGATTCCCTTAGCCCTAAGAGCTAAATCTAACTCTCTCTTGAAAACATCCAGTGAATTGGCCTCCACTGCCTTCTGTTGCAGAGAATTCCACAGATTTACAACTCTCTGGGTGAAAAAGTATTTCCTCACCTCAGTCCTAAATGGCCTTCCCCTTATTCTTAAACTGTGACCTCGGGTTCTGGACTCCCCCAACATCGGGAATAAATTTCCTGCATCTACCCTGCCCAATCCTCTAAGAATTTTATATGTTTCTATAAGATACCCTCTCATGTTTCTAAATTGCAGCAAATTCCAATACCATGTTCATGCTGTAAAAATGTACACACAGAACATTATATAATGCAATCAGAACCAGAGTTAAATATGTTAACGTGTGCTTTAAGTGCAGGTTGAATGATGTCTTGTGGAGCTAATTTTTTTTTCTCTGCATATTAATTAGGACAAATTTCTTCACACAAAAATACATGGCAGTTCACAAAATGAAAGGTTTTGTTTCACATTATTAATTTTGTGCACCAATACTGATGTAACTGATCCAACAGTGCCTGTGACGCTGAAGCAGGAAATATTACATGGATATAGTGTAATCAGTGAAGGTACAGTTGGATTACCTGCTGGGAATCAAAGTGCTGAGCAGCGACTGAGTTTACATCTTGATCTGTAAGTGTTTTTCCCAGCTCTTGCATCACTTTGTCCATTTCCACAGACTGCCTATTTAAAAAAAAAATAAAGGAACTGCTTTCTTTTGGAAGATAGATAATATACTATCCTTCCAAACACAAAGAAAACCAACAAAAAGTAACAACAGGTAACATCAAAATACATAATGTTATTATTCTAATGTAATGTAATACACCAAATGTAATTTATTTAGATTCAATATTTATTGAACAGTAAAAGACTTGAAAGTTTACATGTCTTGTAGATTGTAAATCTCTGGACATGTAAAGAATCTCCGGACATGTAAAGTTTATATGTCCGGATATTCGGAGGCTACAACCGCGGGTCTGGCGGACGGCCACACCGGAAGTCCCTGGTGGGAGACCGCTTTTCGGGGCTTCCGCAGCGGCGACTTCTCCTGCCCGAGTTGCGGGGTTGAAGAGCACCTGGAGCGGGGCTTTACATCATCGCCCCGCGCGGCTTGGAATGGCCGCGGGACTTTGCGAGCGCACGCCGGGGCTCTAACACCAAGACCCGGTGCGCGACCTTGCATTACCCGGCGTGGCTTTAATGGCCGCGGGACAATCACCATCGCCCGCCGGGGGCTTTGACTTTGACTCTGACATCGGGGGGGGGGGGGGGGGGAGTGCAGTGGAGAGATAAGTTTTTTTTGCCTTCCATCACAGCGCTGTGATGGATGTATGTGTAAATTGTGTTGTGTCTCGGGTCTTCTTCGTTTTGTAATGTATGGCTGCAGAAACGACATTTCGTTTGGACCTCAACGGGGTCCAAATGACAAATAAATTGTATTGTATTGTATTATATGTTAAATTTGGTCATGATATGTTACTGTGGGAATCATTTTTGTGAAGGTGTATGCTGTCAATTAAAATAATTGTTTTAGAGATAATAGTTTTACTGCTGGTATTAGATTTTGTGTGAAGTTGTGTGAAAAGTTGCGAAGATCAATGAATATCAACTGCATCAATTTAGACTCACTAACCTCGTCTAGTGAACTGCTTCAAATTATAGTGACAGCATTCCATGTTTAAATAATTATAATTTCAACTTCATAGCTCTGGTCAAACTTGGCACACAATGACAACAATTCTAGTCTGGAATTCCATGGTTATTGCATTCCTTCTTCATTTGTGCTGGATTCAACAATGCTTGGCTGGGTTTCTTGGATCAATTGTGCATTCCATCTTTGAGCAAGGTTGAAAACCTGCATATTATGCAGACACTTTTGTTTGTATAAAAAAAACTGCAAACCTTTCCTGCAGTTTCTTCAATTCCATGTCTCTTTCACTTATAAGCTCTGAGACTCTGACAAAGTAATTATGTTCCAGGTTGAGTAAAGTCTCGGATGCTGGAGAATGAATCAAATCATGGTACACATCTGCAAAATCTTCATCCCAACTTGGCTCTTCAGGCCTAGCATATTCTAATGAGGTCTAGTAAATAATGAAATCATTTAGTCAAACGTAAGCCGGTCTCGTCTCTAAATTTAAGTTGTATTTTACACAATTGAAACATCAAATCGATAGAATTAAATGGGTTGCAACCACACAACATATGACACAAGACAGACAATAGTAGAACAACAGTAAATTTAAGTAAAACATCGATAAAATATTTGCGCATTGGAATTGTTTGGCTGTAAACATTTGAAAAAGTTATAAGACCTGTCACGTACTTAAAACAATTGTCTATAATCTCCAATTCAACAAAGCCATCTATATTTTGGTACAACATCTTGTATTATTACTATGTTAGGTTAGTCACTGAAACATGAGCCCTGCTAAATACACAAAATTGTAATTGTATAGGATTTTTACTGACAGTTCTCTTTTGGACACAGCAGATACTGAACCATAGTCCTAAACAAAAATCTATTTTTCTGCCAATTGTCTAGTTGGTTCCACATTATTAGATATCTGCAAACTACTGACTGACATTACTAAAATACATACCTCATGGTAAGCTTTAGCCCAAGCATTAACAAGTTGTTCAGTATTCCAGTCGCTGCTTTTTAGTTTTTCTAAGGCAGCTTCTGCTTCTTTGTCATAATTCTTTTTAGTTTCTTCATCAATAAATTGATAAAGAGATTTTTTTAAATCTGTAAGACATTTGAAACAACGCTGAAGATGTAATTTTCCTACATTTAAAATAAATTTCTTAATACTATAAGATACACCATGTTTTCAACCATTTTGTGTTATTGTATTAAATCTGGCAGAGCATATGTAACATAAAGGTACAAATTTAAATAAAATACTACATTATAAAGGAAGAACCTAGAAATTCACATTTGTGGTATTTGTTTTTTTGATAAGATACAGCCAATTTTGACATTTCCTAAAGTAATCATTTTCAGATTAAATTGCACCAGTTGGAAAAATAGACCGAGGACTACCATATGCTAATCATGTTGCTATCCTGACCTTTTCTGATGCACACCAGATGACGGGATTATGTGCGTTATATTAATTTCCTCTGATGCCATCATAAATTGGAACAGAAAACTAAAAGCTTTGACTGTTGTGAAATGCATAATGGTTGCATTTTTGTAGCTTTTAGGTGCTGAGACACTCATTCAATTGGCAATTCAATGGGGACAACATTGGCAGTATTACATTACTAGAAAAGTCTAAGGCAGCATCTGGTTTGTGCAATTCTCATTTTATTAATACGTGTATCTCTACATGTCTCTATGAGAACATGCCTTTACCAAGAAAAACAATAACTACAATCTCAAAATTGGTAATGAAGAGATACTAGAAAGGTGAAGTCCGACACAGACCAATAACAATTAAAATAGTCCAGATGGGATGTAACCTCGTTGCTGAGGAAGACACTTATAGAGGTCTGTCATAATCTTCCAAACATATAGATTCATAGGTGGTACACAAAAATGCTGGAGAAACTCAGCGGGTGCAGCAGCATCTATGGAGCGAAGGAAATAGGTAACGTTTCGGGCCGAAACCCTTCTTCAGACTGATAGGGGGTGGGGAGAAGGGTTCATAGGTGTATTAGCCCAAGGACTGGAAGTCTGCAAATGCTACCCCTTGTTCAAAAAAGGAGTGTTTCAAACTGAATTTAGTGACACTTTTTTTGCCTGGAACTCAATTGGGCTCTAGTAATAAACACCAAACTTCTCAACATAACATTTTGTGTAGATAATTTTCCCATCAAAGCAGGTGATGATATTCTTGTGTGCATTTAAAAACAACTCAAGATCCTGTTCAGCTTCTTGCATTGTATAAAGTTATTTTACATGCCTGATCAATGTTCTACAGTCCCAACTTTAATTTGCCCCAAAGGGCTAATAATAAAATATTCTCCCAATTTCGATTGCAACCTATAACTTGCAACCACTCTGAGGGAACTGCCAGTTTAATGCTAAGATAATAAAGTTACAAATTTCTTTATACTGGACAGAGAAGGCATGATAATAATTAAACAGATTTTTTTCCCATGCAACAATCATATGCTGTGTAACATCCTGTCAGCCTGGGATGCATTTGAAACAAGGCCCAATAGATAGACTGTCAGTGTCTGATTCACTCTATCATTTCCAATAGATAGTTAATAAATAATCATCCTTCCCATACGCACAGATTTGATGATGCATGTCTTCATTTTATAGTGCTGGGACGATACTCTTTGCATTTAATTTTAATATGAGCATAACGGACTGCAGGTTGCGTCAAGCCACACCTTCAAGCAAGTGAATATAAATGCAGGTAGACAAAAATGCTGGAGAAACTCAGCGGGTGAGGCAGCATCTATGGAGCGGAGGAAATAGGCAACGTTTCGGGTCGAGACCTTTCTTTAGACTGATGTGAGGGTGGGGGGCGGGAAGAAGAAAGGAAGAGGCGGAGACAGTGGGCTGAGGGAGAGCTGAGAAGGGGACCTGAAATTTGAGAAGTCAATGTTCATACCGCTGGGGTGCAAACTGCCCAAGCAAAATATGAGGTGCTGCTCCTACAATTTACAGTGGTCCTCACTCTGGCCATGGAGGAGGCCCAGGACAGAAAGGTCGGATTCGGAATGGGAGGGGCAGTTGAGGTGCTGAGCCACCAGGAGATCAGGTAGGTTAATGCGAACCGAGCGGAGGTGTTGGGCGAAGCGATCGCCAAGCCTACACTTGGTCTCACCGATGTAGAGCAGCTGACATCTAGAGCAACGGATGCAATAGATGAGGTTGGAGGAGGTGCAGGTGAACCTCTGCCGTACCTGGAAAGACTGCTTGGGTCCTTGAATGGAGTTAAGGGGGGAGGTAAAGCGACAAGTGTAGCATTTCCTGCGGGTGCAAAGGAAAGTGCCAGGAGAGGGGGTGGTTTGGGTGGGAAGGGACAAATTGACCAGGGAGTTACGGAGGGAGCGGTCTCTGCAGATAGCAGACAGGGGAGGAGATGGGAAGATATGGCCAATGGTGGGATCCCGTTGGAGGTGGCGAAAATGTCATAGGATTATTTGTTGTATGTGACGGCTGGTCGGGTGGAAGGTGAGGACAAGGGGGACTCTGCCTTGTTACGAGTGGGGGGGATGGGGAGTGAGAGCAGAGATACGGGGTATAGAAGAGACCCTGGTGAAAGCCTCATCTATAGTAGAGGGGAACCCCCGTTCCTTGAAGAATGAGGACATCTCCGATGCCCTGGTGTGGAACACCTCATCCTGGGTGCAGATGCGGCGAAGACGGAGGAATTGGGAGTAGGGGATGGAGTCCTTACAGGAAGCAGGGTGGGAAGAAGTGTAGTCCAGATAGCCATGGGAGTCAGTGGGTTTATAGTGAATGTCGGTCAGTAGTCTATCACCTGCGATGGAGATAGTGAGGTCTAGAAATGGTAGGGAAATGTCGGAAATGGTCCAGGTGTATTTGAGTGCTGGATGGAAGTTAGTGGTGAAATGGATGAAGTCAGTGAGTTGTGGGTGGGTGCAGGAGGTAGCACCAATGCAGTCGTCGATGTAGCGGAGGTAAAGTTTGGGGATAGGGCCCTGGTACGCCTCGAACAAAGATTGTTCGACATACCCTACAAAGAAGCAGGCATAGCTAGGGCCCATGCGCCTGCCCATAGCTACGCCTTGTATTTGGAGGAAATGGGAGGAGTCAAATAAAAAGTTATTAAGGGTAAGGACCAGCTCCGCTAGGTGGAGGAGAGTATCAGTAGATGGGAATTGGTTGGTTCTCTGTTCGAGGAAGAAATGGAGGGCTTTGAGACCCTCCTGGTGGGGGATGGAGGTGTAGAGTGACTGGACATCCATGGTGAAGATGAGGGAATGGGGGCCTAGAAAACCGAAGTCATGGAGTAGACGAAGAGCGTGTGAGGTTTCTTGAACATAGGTAGGGAGGGATTTAACCAGGGGGATAGGATGGAGTCGGGCTATGTGGAAATAAGTTTGGTAGGACACGAACAGGCAGTAACAATGGGTCTGCCAGGACAGTCAGGTTTGTGGATTTTGGGGAGAAGGTAAAATCAGGCCGTGCGGTGCTGGGGAACGATGAGGTTGGAGGCTTGGGAGGGCAGAGAGCCGGAAGCGATCAAGTCAGTGATGGTGGTAGAGATAGTGGCCTGGTGCTCATCTGTGGGGTCATGGTCCAAGGATAAGTAGGAGGAGGTGCCTGAGAGTTGGCACGTGGCCTCAACCTTGTAGAGATCATTGCGCCAGACTACCACGGCACTTCCCTTGTCGGCAGGTTTGATCACCCAGTCTGGGTTGTTGCAGAATGAGTGGAGGGCTGTACGTTCAGGGGAGGAGAGGTTAGAGTGAGACAGGGGAGTGGAGACGTTGAGGCGGTTGATGTCCCGACCAACTAAATCAAAAGGTCTAAAGCCGGTAGATAGCCATGAGGGGGAGTCCAAGAGGAGGGGGTCCGTTGGAGACGGGAGAAGGGGTCATCACTGGGGGGGCGAGGGCTCCTTCCCATGGAAGAATGCTTTGATGCGGATGCGACAAGAAGACTTCTACATCGTGGCGGACACGGAACTCATTGAGGTGGGGACGGAGGGGAACAAAGGTGAAGACTCTGCTGAGGACAGACCGTTCAGTATCCGAGAGGGGGAGTTCAGGGGAGATGGTGAACACACGGCAAGGATGGGGGTTGGGGCCGGAGGAAGGCAGGTGAGTGGACTGAGGCCGAGGCGATGTCTGGTGGGGGGTTGGTGGGTGGACAGTGAGGAAGGGGGTATGAGGACTATAGTGTGGGTGGAGAAGAGCTGGGGTCACATGGTTTGACGGGGAAAGGAAAGACCCAGTGGAACAACCACTGAGGTTCCCAGTGTTTGGGGGACGAGCACTAGGACCCAGCATAGTCAGACCCCGTGATGTCAGAGTCTGCAGCGTGGAGACTTCAGGTCCGGTGCTGATCTTAGGACTCAGGTAAGGCGACGGCTGTGGCCTGCTGGAGAGTGGTGGAGTGGCGAGGATCGGGAGAGTTGATGGTGGAGGCCCGCGGGGAGTGGAGTCCGGGTCAGCGGGCAAAGCGTAGGAGGTTCTGGTCAGCGGATGGCCGGTGAGGCAGCGAGTTTTGGCGGGCTCGGTGAGGCGGCGAGGTTCGACGGTCCTGGTGAGGCGGCGAGGTGAGTAGGTCCCAGCGAGGCGAGTAGGCCCCGGTGAGGTGGCGAAGTGAGTAGGTCCCGGCGAGGTGAGTATGTCCCGGCGAGGTGAGTAGGTCCCGGCGATGTGAGTAGGCCCCGGTGAGGCGGCGAGGTGAGTAGGTCCCGGCGAGGTGAGTAGGCCCTGGTGAGGCAGTGAGGCGAGTAGGTCCCGGCGAGGTGAGTAGGTCCCGCGAGGTGAGTAGGCCCCGGTGAGGCGGCGAGGTGAGTAGGCCCCGGTGAGGCGGTGAGGCGAGTAGGTCCCGCAAGGCGAGTAGGCCCCGGTGAGGTGGCGAGGTGAGTAGGTCCCGGCGAGGTGAGTAGGTCCTGGCGAGGTGAGTAGGCCCCGGTGAGGCGGTGAGATGAGTAGGTCCCGGCGAGGTGAGTAGGTCCTGGCGAGGTGAGTAGGTCCCGGCGAGGTGAGTAGGCCCCGGTGAGGCGGCGAGGTGAGTAGGTCCCGGCGAGGTGAGTAGGTCCCGGCGAGGTGAGTGGGCCCCGGTGAGGCAGTGAGGTGAGTAGGTCCCGGCGAGGTGAGTAGGTCCCGGCGAGGCGGCGAGGTGAGTAGGTCCCGGCGAGGCGGCGAGGTGAGTAGGTCCCGGTGAGGCAGAGAGGTTCGACGGTCCCGGTCAGGCGGAGAGGTTCGGTGGTCACGTTTTGGTGGCGAAAGTTGGAGGAAGCGGGGAGGTAGTGAGGGTCGGCGTGATCGGTGAGGGGGCGATAGTCAGAGTTACCGGTGAGGCAGCGAGGATCGGCGTCATCGGTGGGCAGCTGAAGGTCGGCGGCAGCATCCACATGGAGGTCGGCGACGGCGGCGTCTTCGGTGGTCCGGGAGGCGGTGAGTGCTGGTGCTGCTCCTCGTGGCCAAGATGGCGTCACGGAACTCGATCTGGTGGTGTTCGGGCAGGCGGTGCGGGCCAGTGTTAGGGCCCAGGGCCTGCAGGCGGTCGAGTCGCGGAGTGTCGTGGCAGGAGCAGCCTGGAGGCGGGCGAGTTTAAGTTCCTTGGTGGAGTCCAGGTGGGCCAAGAATCGTTGATTGAAGACGTAGGATGAAGTAGAGTTGGGGTCCGTTGCAAGTCTGGGTGTGTGAGACCCGAAGTTTTTCGGGAGAGTCAAAGCGAGGTCCTGCTGGTGCCAGCGCATCACAGCTAGAGTAGATCGCAGAGCACGGAAGGAGAACTGCTGTGTATGGCGGCAGATAGCCAGTCGGTATCTATAGTCCGGGTCTGGGAGGTAGGGAACTGGAGCTGGAAACCATGAGGTACAAGATGGAGGCGCAGGCAAGTCCGAAGAAAGCAAACATGGCTGTGGTACCGGGTCTGGGTTAGGATGTGGTCGTAGAGTTGGAGGGAAGGGGGAATCACAGAGGGGGGGCAGTGGGAGAGGAGGTTGTTAAATTGTCTTCGGAGAGAGGAGGAGAACTGCTTCAAAGTAGGCATACCTTGAGGAGATTTTGCAGTGGAGTAGACAAAATGTTTAAGAAGGAACTGCAGATGCTAGAAAATCGAAGGCAGACAAATATGCTGGAGAAACTCAGTGGGTGAGACAGCATCTATGGAGCGAAGGAAATAGGCAACGTTTCGGGTCGAGACCCTTCTTCAGACTGATGTGAGGGTGGGGGGGGCGGGAAGAAGAAAGGAAGAGGCGGGGACAGTGGGCTGAGGGAGAGCTGAGAAGGGGAGGAGAAAGCAGGGACTACCTGAAATTAGAGAAGTTAATGTTCATACCGCTGGGGTGCAAACTGCCCAAGCGAAATATGAGGTGCTGCTCCTACAATTTACGGTGGTCCTCACTCTGGCCATGGAGGAGGCCCAGGACAGAAAGGTCGGATTCGGAATGGGAGGGGGAGTTGAAGTGCTGAGCCACTGGGAGATCAGGTAGGTTAATGCAAACCGAGTGGAGGTGTTGGGCGAAGCGACCGTCAAGCCTACGCAGTATGCTTTAAATGCAGTATTCTTTATATTTTAGAAAGCTCGCAAGTCACTTTTATATTTAACAGTATTGAAATTTCAAACTGAGGCATATTTATTAATATAACAAAATGATTTGGTTTCAAGTGATATATTTTGGCATTACTCCTCACACTACTTAACTCATGGATGCTTGTAATTTGCCTTGTAAGGAAAGAAATGCAGCCAAAATAAATAAATACACAATAAATTGCCAAATTGTATGTACAAACAAGCTAGAATAACATTGCTACCATAGCATCAGTGGTGAGGATATGATCAGCAACAAATGGGTAGACAAGGATGAATGGGTAGACAGATTAACTAATGGTTGTTTTAGACCAGGAAAGTCTGGATCTTCCCCTCACTGAAAAACTACAGGATTCCAGTTTTGCTAAATAACTAAGGTGAAAGCACTTGACGATATACATATTTGTGTTGCTCAATGGTCGAGCTGGTTTTGATTTCAAATAAAATACTCACCACTCTCGACAAAATAAGGAAGATTGTGTAAAAGCATAAGACGGCCATGTAAATCACTGATGCTTCCTTGCATGGGGATCAAGATGGGTGCTGTTAGCACATTTGTCTCATGTCCTGTCTTAAAGTTAAAGACAAATGTTTTTTCCGATGTCTGGAAGTGTGGAGGTTTCTCTTTTATTCTTGTGCCCAAAAGCATCTTTCCACTTCTGAAATAAATAACAATAGATTATAAACCATTAGGTCATTAAACAATAAATTATTGTACAGAGTGCTGTGTAACAGATTCATTAATGGCAAATTCAACACAATTTACAGTATAGAAAGAAACCAATCTGTGCACTCTACATCCAAGTGTGGGGCAAAATATATAAAGTTAACTTGCATAATTCATTAGTACTGGGATGAAATTGGAAGAAAAGTAAAAACATGTTCTTAATTAAATCATTTATTGTTTATTGAAACACTTAGTTATTAGCAACTCAAATTTATTCAATAGCAATATTAAATAAAAATATTAATGTTGCAAATCTTATTTCTTCATTTGTAAGTGACATTATAAACAAGTGACAATGAAATTAAGTTGTCTAATTGTGTCGGTAATCCTTATTTACTTGCTGTGGAAAGTAGTTTAAATAGTGCCTTTAATCTTAAGATCTTAAGATGGCAGGAATGCTTAAACATTGCCATACTGTAGAAAAACAACATAGCTAATTTGCCTACAAGCAGAAATGTGAAAGTGAATAATCTGTTTCTTTGGTTAAAGGATGAATATCAGAAAGAGCTCAGTTGCTCTACTTCAAGACAACACCATGTGGTGAGTGTGGAAATACTGTATGTGGGGAAACACTGACGATGAAATTAAATAAATAAAACATTGAAAACACTAAATACTCACCAAATCAGGCAGCATATATGAAGACAGTATGAAAACATATTAGGCTAACTAACGACATCTCATCTGGTTAATGTTCATTTTCCTCACATGCTGCCTGATTAATTGCGTATTTCCAGTGCCTACTACCTGTTTTTAATCTTTCCAGTGTTTGGTGTGTTTATTTTCTGGATTTAATAGACTATGACTCAGTTTTAGCTGTAACATTTTATGAATCTAAGATGTGAAATAGCTGTTTTCCAATCCTTCCAAAATAGATGCATTACATCCACATTCTATACTACAATTCCAGATGATGCATTTATTGAGTTTTAATGTTTTCTTCCAAGACTCAGTGGAAATTCCTGGTTTATTGTAAGGAAACATCTATTTTTTGGGTAAGTCATTCTTGGTCTAATACAGTAGAGATGGCAGTTAGGGTACTGGTATGCTCCTCTAGCAGGGCGTGGGAAAGCAGGGTGATTTCCAGTATCTCTGGGGAAAAGTGGGAAATGTGTTCAGCTGCAACTGTAGATGCAGCTGGACAACCTCAAGATTGTCTCGGAAAATTAGAGCGTCATGGGTAGGAGTTATAGCGAAGTGGTCACCCCTAAGGTACAAGCAGAAAGTAGATGGGTGACCACTAGTAAAGGAGTAGGCAGAGAGTGCAAGAATACTCTGTGACCATTTCCCTTCAAAACAAGTATATCCTTTTGGATACTGTTGGGGGAGATGACTGTTCAGAGGAAAGCGGCAGTCAGGTCTGTTGCACTAGATCTGGTTCTAGTGGCACAGCAGGCTTGGGTCATTAAATAGGAAGATAGACAGAAAATTCTGTTGATGCAAACAAAACTCCAGGATGGTGTGTTGCCTCCCTGAAGCCAGGATGCCTCAGAGTGGCTGCAGACCATTCTCAAGGGGGAGGTGGAGTAGCCAAAGGTTATTGTGCATATTGACCTGGGATGACAAAAGGGATGAGATCCTGCAGAGTGAATATAGGGAGTTAAGCAAAAGATTAAAAAGCAAGACCTCAAGGAATGTGACCTTTGGATTACTCCTGGTGCCACATGGTAGTGAGGGTACAATTAGGAAAATAGCACAGGTGAATACATGGCTGAGCAGTTGGTGCAGGGGCAGGGATTCACATTTTTGGAACAATGGAATCTCTTCTGGGGTAGATGTGACCCGTAGAAGAGGGACAGGTTACACCCAAACAGGACAGGGACCAATATCCTGGCGGGCAGGTTTGCTAGTGCTATTCAGGAGGGTTTAAACTAGATTGGCAGGGAGACTGCACAGGTTCCAATGCAGCAGTGAGGCAGGTGGGAGGCTGGGGGTCAGTGCAGATGTCAATGATAACAAGTTCAGTAGACAGCACAGACGGGAGCATGGTAGGGATCGAGGAAAGACGGATGGGATTAAATTTCAATTGGAGAGCCCTAACAGGCAGGGCAGATGATCTCAGGGCATAGATAGGTACTTGCTTCCGTGACATTATAGCCATTATAAGAGAGGGACAGAAAAGAGGGTAAGAGAAGGACAGAGCTGGCAGTTTAATGTTGCAGGGTATAAGTACTACAGGTGAAATAGGGGAGGGAATTGTTTTAAGGGGAATATCAAGGCATAGTCTGAGATGTTATTACAGAAGGATCGCCGAGCGAGGTTATATGGGTGGAGTTGAGCAGTAAAAAGGGGTTGAGCATCTCATTGGGATTGTACTATAGACCCCTAAATAGTCAACGGGAATTAGAGGAACAAATATGCCGTGAGATTGCAAACAGCTGCAGGACTAATATGGTTGTCACAGTAGTTTTTTTTTAAAACTTTGCTCATATAGACCAGCACTGCCATAGTATCAAGGACTTACTTGATGGGGTAGTGTTTTTGACTTTGTTTTGTCAAATATATTCAGGAAAAGTTTAAAGGGCTAAACGTGTGTAAATGGGACTAGCTTCGATGGGGCATCCTGGTCTTCATGAACAATTATTTGCCAAAAGGCCTGTTTCAGTACTGTATGACTACGACAAATAAAGATTTATGAATTTCTTTCCTCAGTGAACATATCAAGAACTGGCAATGAAGTCAGCAATTTTGGCCAGATACCATTACAGGACAAATTTGATTATGATTGCTAAAGGAATGAAAATATGTATACAATGGCATACACATCACACGCCTTGTTTTCCTGGCGCTTGAAGTTTAAGTGGATGTTTCAAAAACAGTACGTCATATTAATAAATTATAAAACTGCATCTACTTCATCCAAGCTTAATTCCCAGAACATATTTATATTTCCTAAGATTTCAAAATAGTGGTTTTAACTCTGGATTGAGATCTAAAGGTTTGCATGAAAAATAGATAAGCAAACCCGTAGATAATTGAAAAATATATATAAACATGCTGATGAAGAACAAACCCATTCAAAATATCATACCTTCTCTAATAATGATTGACCTGCCATACTTTTCCATCCTAAAATGTTTCCGTTAAGTTTATATTATGGTAATACTTTACTTTGTTCACCCATTTTTAAACTGCCCAAGTGTGTTAAAGATGTGGATTTTTCAGTGTTTCTCAATTTTGTTTGGATTTCTGGTGAGTATATGATTACACATTTCCCATAGCAGATTCGGTGTTTCTCAATTCTGTTTGGATTTTTAGAGAACATATGATTACACATTTCCCACAACAGATTGAGCTTCAGAAAGGACGATCTTAAAAGTCAATTCCACTCAAAGAAGAATGGAAAATATCACAAATTCAGAGGCAGAATTAACATTATAGCTAGTTCCAGATTATTTACTTAAACTATTATGCCCAACTTCTACGGAATATTTTCACCAAACATAGTTGCCTTTTATAACATGTCTTAAGCTGGCCTAGCTTATGGCAATTACTATCCATGTAAATTAATGTAATAAACGAGGGAAAGGGCTAATTTAAGGCATTTTCTACATTGAGAAAAAAGGTAATTCATAATCACATTGTAAATGAGCCTCACGAATTGTGATAATATGATAGAGATTTATATTAAGTGTGATAGGGATGTGATTCAATGCAAAACTACGGTCTTAAAGGGAATTTTGAAGGTATGAGGGAAGAGTTAACTGGTAGATTGGGAAAATACGCAGGAAGGTATGATGATGGAAGGCAATAATTATCATTTAAATACGTAAATTGCATAATTAGTTTCGTTTATTTTAGAGATACAGTATGGAAACAGGCCCTTTGGCCCGCCGAGTCTGTGCCACCCATTGATCACCCATTCACACCAGTTCTATGTTATCCCACTCTCTCATTCATTCCCCACACATTAGGAGCAATTTCTGCCTAATGTGGTCTGCGGTCTATTTAAAATGCACCTCGGCCCACGGTCTAGTTGTGGGAAATGTGTAATCATATGTTCACGGTAGAGATGCTTCCTTACAGCGAATACAGCGGCGGAGCCCCGGGTTCGATCCCGACTACGGGTGCTGTCTGTATGGACTTTGTACGTTCTCCCCGTGACCTGCATGAATTTTCTTCGAGATCTTCGGTTTCCTCCCACACTCCAAAGACGTACAGGTATGTAGGTTAATTGGCTTGGTAAATGTAACAATTGTCCCTTGTGTGTAGGATAGTGTTAATATGCAGGGATCGTTGGTTGGCGCGGACCAGGTGGGCTGAAGGGCCTCCAAACTAAACTAAACTAAACTCAGAAGCTGGAAATAATGTTTTCCGTTATGATGTTCAAAAGGCATCAAATTAAGAATTAGGCAGATAAGTATTTTAGCTTTCATTTCTATTCTTGCCAGCGTTAGTATTGCTCACAGTTTTGAGGCTAGGATTTTGCACTCATAGCCAACTACAGAAAGTTGAGCACACATTCTGATGACACTCAAGCGTATTATTATATAGGAAATGTGGGAGTGTCCAGTGGTAAAATTGAGTATAGTGTTTCCCCCAATGCCTTAACAGGCATGGGCGGAAATCCTGGGGGGCACAGGGGGGACGCGTCCCCTCCATGTTTTGAGAGGTGCGGGACAATTCCCCCCCCCCATGTTTTGTAATTGGATTTTGAAATTCGGTGAAAAGAAATCTATTAAATATCTCCGCTTTCCGCGAGACAGTGGGGGTGGGACTGATGATCGAGGGCGCCGATTGGACGAGAGAGACGTCAGTTAGCAGGCCATGGGGGGGGGGGGGACATGATGATTCAGCGCGATGATTAGAGGAGAGGGGTGTCGGTCAGAGGCGGAAGTAGGGGGGGATGGGACTGAGGATAGAGCGCGGTGATTGGAGGAGGGAGACGTCCTGGTGGAGTAAAGATGATAGAGCGGAGCTTGAATCGGCCCGTTCACGGGGCCTTTCATCGCCCTGTGCGGCTTAAAATTGGCCGCGGGATGTTGCACCGCCCTGCGGTCAAATTGCTGCGTCAAGGCGATGGAGGCTCCAGATGTTGAAGCCCGCTGGGCGATGGAACCGGTTTTAAGCCGCGCCGGGTGATGAAACCCCGTGAAATTCAAGGGGGGGGGGTGTGAGTGTGCGATGTTTTGATAGCGATTTCTGCCCCTGAACAGGCATTATCCTGCAATTAACATTGATAAAATAGATTATCTGATCATTTGTGTAGGAAAGAACTGCAGATGCTGGTCATTTGTCAGATTTATATTTGAAATGACTCATTTCTTTATAATGCACAATAAATACTATACTATACTTCAACAGGTACACAATGACACATCCTCCCCACAAACCAGTAGTTTATTCTAAAATATGCTGCATACAGAAAATAAATGGTCATTTCCTTCCATTGACCAAATCCCAAACATTGCAGCCGACACATCACACTTGCCTTCCCTTGTTAAAATCACTCCCTGAGCAACAAAACTGCAACTAGGAAGATTTGATTATCTCAACATAGTATTACAAACTTTACAACATCTCAATAAGATTACCAATTATAACACTAAAAAACACATCTGTGGTATTTTTGAAATTGCAAAAAGATTCAACGTAGATGTAAAATATATAATTATAAAGTTCTTCAGAATGTGGAAGAGAAAAGTGTCATTTTGGATTTTCATAACAAAAAACAAAATCATTTACTGGGTAATCTGTTAAATTGAAGTGGCCTGTTGAAATTGTCACTTGAATGATAATAATTGCAATGGTGAATTTTGCAATGTGTGAGCTTAGAGTTTTTTTTATTGATATACGAGTCACAAGTCTGAGTTTCGTTTCATGGCTGCAATGCAAACAACTGGTATGTAGCACCATTCATCCTTTATTTTGCTTTTACATTACACAAAAAGGAATGTTATTAAGAAGGCAAACCCTCCTGCTATTCAGAGATGCCTAGTTTCTGAAATGGTTTCCAAAGATTCTAGAATATAGCCAGGAGAATGGAAAGCAATCTATTTGGAAAAAGTAGTCAGAAATGGGAGAACCTTACACAAAGTTGCCTATCAGCTGTCAGAATAGATCTTAACCCTCCATGACTTCCGTTTTCCAGGCCCCCACTCCCTCATCTTCACCACGGATGTCCAGTCACTCCACACCTCCATCCTCCATCAGGAGGGTCTGAAAGCCTTCCGTTTCTTCCTCGACCACAGAACCAACCAAACCCCGTCTACTAATACTCTCCTCCGCCTAGCGGAGTTGATCCTTACCCTCACCAACTTTTCCTTTGACTCCTCCCATTTCCTCCAAATCCAAGGCGTAGCTATGGGCACACGCATGGGCCCCAGCTATGCCTGCCTCTTTGCAGTGTACGTCGAACAATCCTTGTTCAAGGCGTATAGTAGCCCTATCCCCGAACTCTACCTCCGCTACATTGACGACTGCATTGGTGCCACCTGCACCCATGCAGAACACACCGTCTTCATCCATTTCACCACTAACTTCCATCCGGCACACTAATACACCTGGACCATTTCCGACATCTCCCTACTGTTTCTAGACCTCACTATCTCCATCGCATGTAACACACTACTGACCAAAATCTACTACAAACCCCCATGGCTCCCATCGCTATCTGGACTACACTTCTTCCCACCCTGCTTCCTGTAAGGTCTCTATCCCCTGCTCCCAATTCCTCCGTCTAAGCTGCATCTGCACCCAGGATGAGGTGTTCCAAACCAGGGCATTGGAGATGTCCTCATTCTTTAGGGAACGGGGGTTCCCCTTTTCGACTATAGATGAGGCTCTCACCAGGGTCTCCTCTATATCCCATAGTTCCGCTCTCACTCCCCATCCCCCCACTCGTAAAAGGACAGAGTCCCCCTTGTCCTCACCTTCTACCCTCCCAGCCGTCACATACAACAGATAATCCTCCAACATTTTCGCCACCTCCAACGGGATCCCGCCACTGGCCATTTCTTCTCATCTCCTCCCCTTTCGGCTTTCCGCAGAGACCGCTCCCTCCATAACTCCTTGGTCAATTCGTCCCTTGCCACCCAAACCACCCCCTCCCCTGGTACTTTCCCTTGCAACCGCAGGAAATGCTACACCATCGCTTTACCTCCCCCCTCGACTCCATCCAAGGACCCAAGCAGTCTTTCCAGGTGAGTCAGAGGTTCACCTGCACCTCCTCCAACCTCATCTATGGCATCCGCTGTTCTAGGTGTCAACTACTCTACATCGGTGAGACCAAGCGCAGGCTTGGCGATCGCTTCGCTCAGTTCGCATTAACCAACCTGATCTTCCGGTGGCTCAGCACTTCAACTCCCCCTCCCATTCCGAATCCGACCTTTCTGTCCTGGGCCTCCTCCATGGCTAGAGTGAGTTCCACCTCAAATTGAAGGAGCAGCACCTCATATTTCGCTTGGGTAGTTTACACCCCATCGGTATGAACATTGACTTCTCCAATTTCAGGTAGTCCTTGCTTTCTCCTTCCTTCCCCTCCCATTCCCAGCTCTCCCAAACCCTACTGTCTCCGCCTCTTCCTTTCTTCTTCCGCACCCCCAACCCCACATCAGTCTGAAGAAGGGTCTCGACCCAAAACGTCTCCCATTCCTTCGCTCCATAGATGCTTCCTCACCCACTGAGTTTCTCCAGCTTTTTGTCTTAACTCATAAAGTTAAATCGGTTTCCCATTCCCAGTATAGTGATGGGGAAACCAGCGGAGAGAAAAAAAGGTCTGGATTTTCAAGATTTGATCAATGTCCCATAAAAACGACCGAGAATACAGAATGAATTAAGCACTAAAAAAGAGTAACTTCAGGTTAGCAAACAAACATTTCTGAATGTATTGACGAGGCATGTGAACAATGCCAGAGGCAGAAAACATAGGAGAAATGAAAATTAATTATTGGGGAAAATGGGCTAGAGGAAACACATTGACATGCAACACTTAAAGTGCATGGTCAAGAATTGGGCAGAGAAGAAATGAAGATGGCACATGGTAGGTAATTGTTTCCAGTGGCGAACAAAAAAGAGAAACTAATGAAACGTATGGCGCGGGGAACAAAAGACAATTCAACAGGGAAAAAGAAAGAAAGGAGGAGTGGATGGTAGAGATGGAGGACAGTGTTCAATGACCATCACTATAGTACACAACGTAGACACAAAATGCTGGAGTAACTCAGCTGATCAGGTAGCATCTCTGGAGAGAAGGAATGAGTGACGTTTCGGGTCATTCTCTTCTTTCTCTCCAGATGCTGCCTGTCCCGCTGAGTTACTCCAGCATTTTGTGTCTATGTTCGGTGTAAACCAGCATCTGCAGTTCCTTCCTCCACAATCAATGCATTTTCCTAAGGACAGTCCCCTTGTCGGTTTTAATACTAGACAAACAAACGCAATAGAACCAAGAGTAAGCGGTAAGATGCGAGACCTGATACCCCAGCAAACAGCAGCCAGTTCCAGCTGAATCCTCCACTCTGCTCCCGGCAACAGGAAGGCCGACTGCAGGCAGCCCCAAAGATCACTGGCCAGGCTTCAACCCACCGCCGCGGATTCCCTGCCCGCCTGTCTACGCCGAGAAAAGGAAAATAATAAAAGCCAACGTTAAGCTAGAAATAGGCGGGAGTATTTTTTACATTTTTGGGGGATCTGTTACGTTATTCTTTCGATCGCAAAACCCGCGTAGCTGGTGAAGCGAAAGTGCGGCTGAGGGGCGGGCGGGCTGACGGACGGACGGACGATTCAGCGGTGGAAATGGCGGCGGTTCCTCCCCGAGCTCCCGGCTCTCAGAAAGCTGCTGCAATGGCCAGGCCCGTCAGGTCCGTAAGTATAACCAGAAACAGTGGAGGAGAGAGGATTAGAGCATTGGAGAGAAACCGGGGGACGAGGAGAGAGAGAAAGTGGAAATGGAGGAGATGCTTGGGTTGAGGAGGTGGAGAGGGGCAGATGATGTTACATGAGGGGAAATGGAGAGGGGCAGAGGGCCAGGAGAGGACCAGACGACGAGGGGTGAAGGCCGAGGGGCAGAGTACTAAGAGAGAGGCAGAGAGACACATGATGAGGGGAGATGGAGAGGGGCCGAGGTCCAGTAGAGAGGATGACCAGGAAGAGAAGCAATGGATAGGGCCCGAGGACCAGCAGAGAAGCAGAGGGCCAAGAGATGGGTGGAGGACGAGGGGAGCTGGAGAGGGGCAGAGGATGAGAGGGGCAGAGGACCAACAGAGAGTATGACCAGTCGAGGGGCAGAGGGCCAGGTGAGAGTCAAAGGATGAGGGGAGATTGAGAGGGGTCGAGGAGCAGGAGAGAGGCAGAGAATGAGTGGAGAAGGGCTTAGGACAAGGGGAAAATGAGTTGGGATGATGGCACTGAGAGGAAGACTGCAAACTGAGAAGAGAGAGGCCATTAAGTGAAATAGCCCAGAAACAGATCCTTATCATTGTCTTAACTAGCCATCAAGCACCATTCCATGTCTGTTCCCACCTTCCCATCAACTCTCACCACGAGGAACCAGGGCCAATCAACAATAAGCAATTGATCTATCATTCAACATAATCTTAATGTGGGAGGAAAACGGAGCAGCCTCAGCAAATCTATGCAGTCACAGTGCAAGCATACAAACTTTACACAGAAGTTAAGACCAGAATTGAACACGGGCCACTTGAGGGTTTTTTGGAGGGGGGAAGGTGGGAAGAAGGAAGAGAGAGAGAATGGAGGCCACAGAGAGAGAGGGAGATAAAGAAAAAACCTACGTAGGCAAGTGTAGAGAGAAAGGGACTGAGGGCTTAGAGAGGAAAAGTGGGCATTTGTCCAGAGTTACCAGGCGGGAACAATAGCTGGTTTCCAGGTCAACTATAATACACTGAACACGACTGTGTGGTGTAGAGAAGATAAAATAGACTGTGGGTCAAGAGAAATAGAGAAGACAGGTTGGGGATAGAGAAATGGGAAGACCACAAACCAGAGGGTAGAGAAGGAAGAGGATGCAATAGACTGGGGGTTCAGGGAGAGATGGGAAGACACCATATTGTCAACAGAGAGAGATGTGGTGACAACAGGTTGTGGGTAGAGGGGAAATGGGGAGACAACAGACTGGGGTCACAGATATCAAAATACAAACTGCTAGAAGAACTCAATGGTTCAGGCAGCATCCATGGAGGGAAATGGTCAGTCAATGTTTTGGGTCAAGACCGTTCATCTGGACTGCCAAACTGCTTGAGGTAGAGAGAAATGGGAGAGGTGATATATTGGGGGTATAGGGAGATAGAGATGGCAGGTGTTGCTAGGGGGAAGTAACAGAATGAGAGTGGAGAAAGATGGGGAAGGACTGGGGATGGAGAGGGTACTCTGGGATTGATGCTAGAAACAAACCGGTGAGAGATGGAGGACGAGAGACTGGGGCTGCATGGGAGATGGAGGAGGTCCATTACAGAACGGTTAGTATGGGAATTGCAAGGGGAGTTAAAATGGTTAGCAATTGTGAGATCCAGTAGGTCTTGCTGGATCCAGTCCAAGTGTTTAGTAAAATGGTTGCCTAGTTTATGCTTGGTCTCGCCAATGTAAAGGATGTCACATCGGAAGCAGCAAATGCAGTAGATGAGGTGCACATGAACCTCTGTCTCATCTGGAAAGACTGTTGGAGTCCCTGAATTAATGTGTGGGAGGAGGTATAGCGACTGGTGTTGAATCTCCTGCGGTTGCTGGGCAAAGTACCTGGGGAGGGGATAGTTTGGGTGCAAAGGGATGAGTTGCTCAGGGAGGGGTCTCTGTGGAAAGGAGTGAGGATGGGAAGATGTGAGTGGTGGTATCACGTTGAAGGTGGCGGAAATGTTGGAGAATGATGTGTTGGATGTGGAGACTCTTGGCCTCCAAAGCAACTCTCCTCAGTGGCTGCCTGCAGTTTTTAACAGACAATGGCTACTGTTTTATTATTGCAAGGAGGTGAAACACACAGGTGTTTGGGTAATGGAAATTTGGCCTTAGAAGATTCACTACCCAAAAATTTAACATACAAAATAAAATTTCCTTTCATGGGATAAATGTGAAAAAAGTAAATAAATAAACAATTTTTTTTTTTTGCAACTCATGATTCTGGACACACGCTCAGGCTTTTGTTTACAGAAAATCACAATAATCACTGTTTTCTAGGAACAAATTAACTAGCTGATACCCCTAGTCCATAACTAAAAGATTTTTGAATTTCTACAACTGACTTTCTTGAAAAATTCTTTAAAAAATAGTGGAATGAACTGCATTAAATTAGATTTCTGTCAGCCTGGTCTTCAACAACCGGGGACCTCTGTACCATTCAATCGTTACTGGGGCAGGATAATGAGAATGGTAATAAAGAGAGGAAGTGGGGGAGTGATAGGATGGGATGATGGAGTCAGGGAGGGATTGCAGCAATTAGCTTTTTATTTCAGATTTATTTATTTCTGATTATGTATAGATCTGAAGTTGGTGCCAAGTGTCAGTTTTACCTATGTATGGACTAGGACAGCTGGTGAAACCACAGTTCGAAGAACATGCAGATGAAATGGTGAAAGCAGGAGTTTGCAGGGTGGAAGCAATTTAAGAATTTGACCATAGGTGAAAGAGATAGTGTTAAAGAAAGGACTAGAGAGAAGCATCTCTTGAAGCAAGCTTTGAGACGTATTGTTGAGAAACTGGGGCAGATCTCAGTAGCATTTCTCAGTGCTACAGGATTATACCTCTGCACTTTGATACCATTTTACTTTGGAAAAGTGCCATAATATTGGCTTCCAAATGAAATTTCAATACTTATTTATTTATTTAAAATGTTAAAATGCGAGTCACAGATTAAGATGATAGCTTTGTCATCTGATGATTTTTGTTTATAGTGATGTTTTTCATTCTGTATACAATATAACATGTGTGAAGTAATTTGTATACAAATATAATAAAAATATTTATGGTCTTTTAAGTTGGTTAGTGTACATTCATGTAGTGGGCGAAGCTGTTGTTTATATTGGGTCGAAATTGGTGTGTCATGAGAGTTGTGGCAAAAGTGTTTTTATATAGAGGCTTGGTTTTCATATTAAGTAAGATTGGGATGTCCCAATTCAGTGGTAGGTGTTATGAAATGTGAAGGGATAATGGAGGGGAAAAAAGGAGATATTGACAATGAATGTGGATTTATTTAGAAATCTGCAGCAAGTTGAACATTAATATACAAAGATTAAGAGGAGAAGGTAAGAGAAAATATCCATTTGATTTAGTTTTGTAACAAGTAAATTGATTTGGTGAGATGAATTTCCAGGACCTAGAGAAAGAAAGAAAGGGAAAGTTAGCAAAAAGCTATGAGAAATTTTGAAAATTGAAAATTAGAAATTAGATAAAACGATTCATAGTTATGAAGGAAATGGGGAAGGTGTTATTGGATTATGCGAACAGTGTTTTAATGGTCTGTGGAGAGCAGGAAGGTTGAAATACTTTACTGTGATGGTAAAAGGATTAATGTTTTTTGATTAAGCTTGGGAGGGTGTTTATCAGGGTTTGGAGTGATGGCAGGGAGGAAAGAAATTGTGTTGTAGGGATTGTGGAGATAGTATTCAAACTGTGAATACCTGGAAAGGGTTTAAGATTTTCAATATAATACTTAAACTAGGGTATGAACATTGATTATAAAACCCTGAAAAGAATATCACGTATTGTATTGTCAAGTTCAACTAGAGGTTAGTAGAAACGAGGAACTGCAGATGCTTAGTCTGGCAATGCAGGGGGGCCCTGACAGAAAGGTCAATATGGGAATAGAGAGAGGAGTTATAGAGTCATACGCCATGGAAACAAGCCTATCCAACATCTATAGATTCACTATCCTGACTGATGAAGGCCAACGTGTCAAAAACCTTCTTGACCACTTTATCTACCTGTGACGCCACTTTCAAGACACTATGTACCTACACTGCAAATTTTATTTTAAAGTTCTTCTTATGTAACCATCTTTGAGTTAACCTGAATTTTTAAAGACGTCTAACTTTGAAAATGGTGGGAATACATAATTCAAATGGATTGTTGAAAGTTTTTACTGAAAAGTTTTTTTTTATCATTAGAAACAAGAAAATTGTAGACTACTCACAGTGTGGAGACTTTGATGATGGTAAGTTTGACAAATGTTATAACGTGCTCGTTGCTTTCTGTAGAATATTTAAAAATTGGTACTTTGCAGTGCTAAATGAATGTCAGCTCGCTCACTAAAGCTGCCTATGTAATATTATTTCCAAGCAATTTGTCTATCACCCTTTATTTCCTCAACTTAAATTTAATTAAAGTATGTGAATAACTATTGCAATTACTTAAAAAGGCAGAAAAAGATTTTTCTAATCATTCATTTTATACTTTCGTAATTACACTTGGATGAATACTTACTTGTTACAAATCTATTGACTTTCAGATTTCACCAGTGTACATAATGTTGTTTTTTTAAATTAAATCCATAACCTTTTCTGTCCCAGTTCCTGCATTTAAAAAAAAACATATTAAGAGCTGCAAAATATACAGGTCCATCACAGATTTTCTGGACAAAATTGCGAGAGCGCACTTGAAATTCCCCCCAGAAATCTCCCTGAAAATGTGGCGCCTAGTGGCTGATCTCGACCAGGGAGTTTTCCCCCTGCAAATGGGGCTCTTGAACATCAGCCTGGCCGGAGCCAGCAGATCCGTTCCCATAGCTGACTATCGAGGCTGAATTTGCTGGCCGGTATTTGGCCCCTCGGCAGCCCAGGTGGACCGTTCCGGTACTGTTCGACTCCTCTAGAAGGACGTGACCTCTGTTGGTCAGGCACAAGGATAATCCAGAAAAGTTCTGGAACCAAAGATGCTGTAAAATTAGTGGTGGACCTGTAAATGAAAAAATAACTTTATACCCAGCATTTTTTCCAGCATTCTCTGAAGTCTTTTATTTGCGGTTCTTTCTTGCTTGTCTAATCTTCTATCTAGTCTATTTAAATTGGCAATCTCTGCAATTACTACTGTTAAATTTTACTGAATCATTTCTTTGGTAACTTGAAATATAACTTCAACATAGTTTCTTTATTTATAATATTTCTTCATTTCATAAACTTTGACCGAACTGCAGTTAATATTGAGTGTGAAACATTTTATTGAGTTGTGAGCTCTGCTGTAATAGAAATTTAAGGAAAAAACGAATTAATAATTAGAACAGTGAATATTTATTAGTGTTGATATAATTTTCAGATGAAGATTTTGCATGTGTGTTGGCTCCTCCAAGTAAAAAGCCTCGTCTAAAAGTTGACCAGAAGCCAAAAAAAGGAAAGAATGTCAAAGATTCTGACAGTCAGGATTCAAAAATCAAAAAAGAACTGCCTAAGCAAAGGTGAGATTGGTTTGATACATAAGAGAATATCAGTGAGGATTGTTGATAGCTGGGATATCTGTGTAGCCTGATTTACCTCCTAGAAACCCTATCAAGGCCACCATTTATCATTGTTCCCTTTTCTTGTCTTGTAACCAATGAAAACAATTATTTATCAATATTAAAATATTCATGCTGTTGGAAGTATTACGATTAAATGTAATGTCTCTTACTTGAATGTAATTACTTTAGCCCTGTCCTGAGTATTTGAGGATATTTTTCCTCGTAGCTAAGATTTGAAACGAGTGCAAAATTGCAGTCACATTTCCGAATTCATGTAATTCTGTTCATTATATCAAACATAGAAACATAGGTGCCGGAGTAGGCCATTCGAGCCAGCACCGTCATTCAATGTGATCATGGCTGATCATCTAAAATCAGTACCCTGTTCCTGCTTTTTCCCCATATCCCTTGATTCCTTTAGTCCTAAGAGGTAAATCTAAATCTCTTGAAAACATCCAGTGAATTGGCCCCCACTGCCTTCTGTGGCAGAGAATTCCACAGATTCACAAATCTATGTCTGAAAAAGTTTTTCCTCATCTCAGTCCTAAATGGCCAATCCCTTATTCTTAAACGGTGAGCCCTGGTTCTGCATCTAGCCTGTCCAATCCTTTAAGAATTTTAGATGTTCAGTAAGATCTCCTCTCATCCTTCTAAATTCCATTGAATATAAGCCCAGCCGATCCATTCTTTCATCATGCGTCAGTTCCACCATCCCGGGAATTAACCTGATGAACCTACACTGCACTCCCTCAACAACAATAATGTCCTTCCTCAAATTAGGAGACCCAAATTGCACACAATACTCTAGGTGCAGTCTCACCAAGGCCCTGTTCAACTGCAGTAGGACCTCCTTGCTCCTAAACTCTTATCCTCCCGCAATGAAGGCTAACATGCCATGAGCTTTCTTCACCGCCTGCTGTACCTGTATGCTTACTTTCAGTGACTGATGTACAAGCACACCCAGGTCTTGTTGCACCTCTCCCTTACCTAACCTAACCCCATTGAGATAATAATTTAGCAGGCATTTAACATTACCGGTCGGTTTTCCTTGGACAGTGCACAGGAACTGATCCAGAGTCTATAGAACATTGGAAAATTATCACCAATGCATCCACGATTTCTCGGGCCACCTCCTTGAATACTCTGGGATGCAGATCATCAGGCCCTGGGGATTTATCTGCCTTCAGTCCCAACAGTTTACCTAACACCATTTCCTGACTAATGTGGATTCCCTTCAGTTCCTCCCTCCCACTAGATCCTTGGTCCCCTAGTATTTCTGGGAAATTGTTTGTGTCTTCCTTCGTGAAGACAGAACCAAAGTACTCGTTATCTGTTCTGCAATTTCCTTGTTTCCCACTATAAATTCACCTGTCTCTGATTGTAAGGGACCTACATTTCTCTTCACTAATCTTTTCCTTTTTACATATCTAAATAAGCGTTTACAGTCAGTAAAAGACAACTATTACCAAATAGATTAATGCACATTGATTTGGTTTCTGGTGAACTGATATGTGTCTAGTTGATTCTATTGATATTGTTCTAAACCAAGGTTGTTTTGTGATAGCTTTACCAATAAACTAGTGTATTCATGATGTTTAAATATTCCGCTTTAAAAAATCCACTCAAAATGAGATTATATTGGGGAATATTTTGACAGATTTACTGAAGTTTTTCTCAATGAGAACAATGTGAATTTCTCCATAGATAGTGGATAGTTACAAATTTCCTGCATAAATTTCCTGCATACAATTTTCCTGCATAAAATCAATCTCGGTTTTGTGCAGCATGTCTCTTTCTGAGGCAGGTCTAAGTCAAGTTCCCTAATTGCTGATTTATTTTACTTTGGTTTTATTTGACAGTGTTCACTTATTTTTAAGAATTATCGGTTAACTGGATGCACTTTGAATTCAACATTGAATAGAGCCATTACATACATTTTACTTCTATAATGATAAATAAACACACCAATAGAAACATTGCCATTGAATGGGAAATATATTACTCCAAATGAGTATAAGAGTTTTTATTGACACACTCAGCTGTTGATAGGGGCTTCCTCTGTATCATTATTTTCACCAAAAGTGACCAGTTCTTAATGGGTGCTCATGTCATAATATTCAGGTATTGCTTTCAATTTTACTTCAATCCACAAATTCAATTTTGGGGAGAATACTGCCAGTAAGAAAATACTAAACCAACTGAATATCTTCATGTTAAATATTCTGTAAAGTTACATAACGAAGAAAATGAAAATTCCAATAATTGTTCTGGTTCTTTGATTTTGAAGGTTTAGGTTTTTTCTTAATATAGTCATTGACACCACACAAATGGTGTGTGGTGTCAATTCTATTTGTTACATTTTCTTCTTTTGCTGATGATTGCCCTTAGATCTTGATTATTTTGCTAGTCTGGTTGCTTTATAACATAGATTGCCGCTTGATGAAAAGATTTACCAAAGAAACTTAAAGACTGCATTCATCTTATCAGTGCAAGAGTCGACTAGTGAAGGTGAGACTGATTCATTTTAACAAAGTACAAGTTTCCTTTGCTGTAGTAAGTAATAGAGATTGTTGCTAATTTATTTATTTTTTATTTAATTCTTTATTTCGAACAGAATAAAAGAATAAAAAGCGTGTGAAACAGCATACAAAAAACAAAACAAGAATATTTATAAAGTGTCATAACAATATCTATAAATAAATGAAATCGTATATGTCCAAAAAGGAGCAGGAAGAAGCCAAAGCTTATTAATTCCCACCCCTTATTCAACTGCTTATAATTATCTTATACAAATTTAGCAGCTATATGTACACCATATGTACACCAGCAGCTATATGTACACCAGCAGCTATATGTACACCAAATTATTTACATATATACACTAATCAAATATTTACAAAGCCATACAAAAAAAGAGAGAGAAAAAAGATTTAAAAACAGATCGAAACATTTCATTACATGTTTGTTATGTAATTGGACTGAAATACAAAATAATCTTACCATTAAAATGCATTTGTATTTATGAATGAATGAATAAGTTTGTTGGCCAAGTATTCACATACAAGGAATTTGCCTTGGTGCTCTGCCCGCAAGTGGCAACGACATACAGTGACATATAACATATAAAAATGTTGAACACATTTATAGATGAAAATATATAATCGCCACCTTTTTAATGGAATAATCTATGATGGGTACATTCATACCACCTTTTGGTATAAGAGTGGGCTCAGGAGTTATTTTCAAAGGTTTGTACAACAAGTCAGAAACATTTTTTTTAACCTGACTGAAGTCTGTTATTCAGTCAGAAGTTTTATTCTGTGATTCTGGCAGTCTCGTTCTCTACTGCAAGGACATGGATAGTATTCACTATACCTGTAGAATACACCATATTGAAGCTTTTCCTGACTATTAAAGAGCTGAAAAACTTAGTAGATAGAATGCGTTTTTAAATTGGGACCCAGTCAAATGCAAAGAAGTACCACCCTGCAGTGTTCAGCAATGCAGGGCATTGGACATATGTTTTATTTATACCAAATTTTAAAAGTTGCTCTAGTCAAATGAGTGGATTTAAAGTATTATTGAAGTACGAAGGTAGATATCTTCAACAAAAAAAAGTGCAACAGGAACTCAGTGCTTCAGGCACCAAGTGGACCAGCGACGTTTCGGGTTGGGACCCTTCAGACTGATGCGGAAATCTCCAGTTGGTATCAGAGTTTCACAACTAGTTGGTGAATAAGGAACCTATAAAATCATGGACTGAGTTTAGTTATTGATTCTTTCCTCAAAAGATGGATAATGAAATAGCTGGCAAATGTTAAAAAGTCATGCTGACACCCATGGCTCTGAAGATGCCATTTGTGTTGCTACAGTACATTAGTGACACCTGAAAACAGAATCAAAGTGGAACTTCTTTCATAAAAAGCGCAAGGAAAGATTGTGGGTTTATATGAGATTGTACAGAAATGTAAAGCTTGGGGTATCCTTACAAATACAGTTTCTAACCTGATATGCTTACATTACAATGGTACCAGTGATGTACAACCAAATATAGAGAAAAGGAACTGCTGAAGTTGGTTTAAATAGAAAAAACACAAAGTGCTCACCTATTGAGAGGTGCTTAGTAAATATTCAAATTTATATTTATTTTTTTATTTTTTAATATTTTTATTTTATTAGAAGTACAATTGTATACAATCATATTTTCATAATACATTTTATGTACAGCTTCTTATTTTTTTATTATAATAAAGAGGAAAAAGAAGAAATTAAATAGTAAAGTATAGAAAAATGTGAGATATATAGTGTGTGGAAAAGAAAAATAGAGTGAAAGAGGAAAGTTAAAGAGTAGAAAATAGGAAAAAGAGAATAAAAGAAAAAAAAGAAAGAAAAAGAAAAAAGAAGTAAGGAGATCTTATTTATAATCTTGACCATTCCTCGCCCAGTCACGAGTTAGCTTTTACAATTGTGTTGCACCATATGATTCCAAAAAGACGACAAATGGAGACCAACTCGTTGTGAATTGGTCAAATTTATCTATTAGGAGGAATCGCATTTCCTCAAGATGTGCGGTGTCCAACATACTTGCAATCCACATTTTGAGCGTTGGTATTGGTGTATTTTTCCAAAATTTAAGTATTAATTTTTTTGCTATTATTAAACCATAATTAAAAAATAATTTTTGAGATGGATTCAATTTATTCCCATCTTCCATTACCCCAAATATAATCAATTCATTATTAGGTTCCATTTTAATCTTAAATAATGTTGTGAATATTTCAAAAATATCACTCCAGAATCTATAATGTTTTATACAGGAAACAAAAGAGTGTGTTATAGTTGCGTTTTGGGTTAAACATTTATCGCAAGTGGGGGATATATTTGGATAGAATTTATTTAATCTTGTTTTTGAATAATATAATCTATGTAAAAGTTTAAATTGAATTAGATTATGTCTTGCATTAATCGAACATTTATGACTATGTCAAATACTTTTCCCATGTAACCTTCGTAATTTTTATCATTAATTCCCGTTCCCACTCTTCTCTAAGTACCTCTGTCGCTGGTATGTCTATATTTAAAATACTATTATATAAATATGATATTAATTTTTGTGCATCAGCTTTAATATTCATTGCTTCTTCCAATAAATCAGGAGTTATTTTTTGATATCCTTGTATGTATGTCTTCAAGAAATCGCAAATCTGAATATATTTAAAATAATGATTATTTTTCAATTTAAATTTTAATTGTAATTGTTGAAATGATAATAAATCTCCCATTTCATACATATCCCCGATCCTTTTTTATTCCTAGACTTTCCCATTGATTATATATTTTGTCCATAAGAGATGGTTTAAATAAAGGATTATTCGCTATTGGTGTTAACAATGATGGGTTTCTTAATTTTAAGGATAATTTTATTTGTTTCCATATTCTTATTGTATCCTGTATAATTGGGTTCTTCTTATATATTGTATTGTTCAGTTTTTTCGGGGAGAAGAGGATCGTTCCTATATTACAAGGAAAACAATCCTCTTTCTCCATTTTTATCCATTCAGTCTGTTGGGTAGAACTATCCAACCAGTAAATTATATTCTTAATATGTATTGCCCAATAATAATACAGAAAATTCGGGAGTGAAAGTCCCCCGACATCTTTTGGTTTACAAAAGTGTTCTTTTTTAATTCTATGTGATTTATAATCCCAAACAAAATTAGTAATATTAGAGTTTAATTTTTTTTTAAATATTTTGGTACATATACTGGTATAGACAAATTTATATGTTGAGTCTAGATTGTACACTGTCTTCAATTCTGTTTGATGTTTTCATCAAGGATATATTCACCTAGTACCAAGGTATTTCTATTAATATTATAGCAGTTGCTGATAACAAAACTAGGTTGCTGACTGGCTTATCTGAAGCCAGTGGTCATTTAAATATTTGCCTAATCAGTAGGATCTGGGTGTATCTCAAAACGCAAGCCTAAAGGGTGCCTAGTAAGTATTGATTCAAAGAGCCAAATGCCATCTTTACTGATGATTCACAGCAACACCTAAGAATTTTGCTAGATGCCATATTATATACATTTCTCTGGGTCTAGACTTGGAAGAAGTCAAGAAATCAAGGGTTTTTTCATTTTTGTTATTTAAATGTCATTTGTGGTGTAATGTACACATATCAAAATAATTCTCTTGCGTGTTTCAAGGCTTTCTCTGGTAGAGTACAAGCTCCTGTACCAAATGCAGATACCTCTCATACAGCTGAAATTAAAACTGAATCTGAAGTTTACAGTGGCTGGAATGTGTTAACTTGATAATTCAGGGAATGTGCATTCATTTCTCATATATTGCTTAATATATGATTACGCTTTGGGTTTATTCATGGTGATTCATCGATAGTCCTGACACCCTAAATGGGGGTAAATGTAATTTTTCACAGATTTAAACAGACAACTGAAACTACAAATATGCCCATCATATGCTCAGAAACTTATCCTGATGTTATGTATGTATGCTCTGCTGCTGTATACTGCATGTATATTTTGGCATAGTTTAGGGAAGAGCCATATTTGCACTTTCTCATTTTGTCAAATAATTCTGTTTCAATAGAAAGTGCCCTCCATAATGTTTGGGACAAAGACCCATCATTTATTTATTTGCCTCTGTACTCCACAATTTGAGATTTGTAATAGAAAAAAAATCACATGTGGTTAAAGTGCACATTGTAAGATTTTATTAAAGGGTATTTTTATACGTTTTGGTTTCACCATGTAGAAATTACAGCTGTGTTTATACATTGTCCCCCCATTTCAGGGCACCATAATGTTTGGGACACAGGGCTTCACAGGTGTTTGTAATTGCCTCCTTAATGCAAGTAATAGAGAGCTCTCAGCACCTAGTCTTTCCTCCAGTCTTTCCATCACCTTTGGAAACCTTTATTGCTGTTTATCAACACGAGGACCAAAGTTATGCCAATGAAAGTCAAAGAAGCCATTATGAGACTGAGAAGCAAGAGACATCAGCTAAACCTTAGGCTTACCAAAATCAACTGTTTGGAACATCATTAAGACGAAAGAGCACTGGTGAGCTTACTAATGGCAAATGGACTCCACAGCTGATGACCAGAAGAATTCTTTCTATAATAAAGAAAAATCCACAAACACCTGTCCGACAGATCAGAAACACTCTTCAAGAGTCAGGTGTGGATTTGTCAACGAGCACTGTCCGCAGAAGACTTCATGAACAGAAATACAGAGGCTACACTGCAAGATGCAAACCACTGCTAGCCACAAAAATAGTATGGCCAGGTTACAGTTTGCCAAGAAGTACTTAAAAGAGCAACTACAGTTCTGGAAAAAGGTCTTGTGGGCAGATGAGACGAAGATTAACTTATATCAGTGTGATGGCAAGAGCAAAGTATGGAGGAGAGAAGGAACTGCCCAAGATCCAAAGCATACCAACTCATCTGTGAAACACAGTTGGGGGTGTTATAGCCTGGGCATGTATGGCTGCTGAAGGTACTGGCTCACTTATCTTCATTGATGATACAACTGCTGATGGTAGTAGCATAATGAATTCTGAAGTGTATAGACACATCCTATCTGCTCAATTTCAAACAAATGCCTCAAAACTCATTGGCCGGCGGTTCATTCTACAGCAAGACAATGATCCCAAACATACTGCTAAAGCAACAAAGGAGTTTTTCAAAGCTAAAAAATGGTAAATTCGTGAGTGGCCGTCAATCACACGATCTGATCCCAATTTAGCATGCCTTTTATATGCTGAAGAGAAAACTGAAGGGGACCAGCCCCCAAGAGAAGCATAAGCTAAAGATGGCTGCACTACAGGCCTGGCAGAGCATCACCATAGAAGACACCCAGCAACTGTTGATGTCCATGAATCGCAGTCCAAGCAGTCATTGCTTGCAAAGGATATGCAACAAAATACTAAACATGGCTACTTTCATTTACAGGACATCGCTGTCCCAAACATTATGGTGCCCTGGAGTGGGGGGGGGACTATCTATTACTGCTGTAATTTCCACATGGTGAAACCAAAATGTATAAAAACGGCCTTTATTAAAATCTGACAATGTGCACTTTAACCACATGTGATTTTTTTTCAATTACAAATCTCAAATTGTGGGGTACAGAGGCAAATAAATAAATGATGGGTCTTTGTCCTCATACACTGTATGATGGGA
Organism: Malacoraja senta; assembly: GCA_038087875.1. Taxonomy (NCBI): domain Eukaryota; kingdom Metazoa; phylum Chordata; class Chondrichthyes; order Rajiformes; family Rajidae; genus Malacoraja; species Malacoraja senta. Next base: position 22,022,707 of record CM075985.1, on the reverse strand, counting down.
ACTACCATTAAAGGATTGATCATAGAGTAATAGAACACTAAGAGTTTTATTTAATCCACAGATCTTTGAATTTTAGGAGTAGAAATGGCTAAGTTGCTTGCTTTGTATTAATGGAAAGCCAATAGTGAAACTCTGGTTCATTGCTGATGTCATGCGTGCTTCTGAATGGAAAAACAGTCTAGCTAGTGAATTGGGTAACAATTTCCCAGATCATAACTTTAAGGAGCTTAAAAGTAGAGAGTGCCGATGATTTAGATTCCCAGCTAGATTCAGATGATGTCTATAGATCTTAATTTTGGTGGTGATTTAAAAGGTTGTATCAGTTTATTCACCATTAGCTAGACCAATGCTAGCTAAAACATATTTTCTGATAGTCTGTGTTAATAATTTTTAGAGTGAAGTATTTTTGAATAAATACCTATCAATCTAAGAGCAATATAATTAACATTTTATATTGTTTTATTTCTACTTGAAACACTGCATTGGATTGTTTCTCTATTTTAAAGTATGCATACAGTATACAGCATACAGTTGTTGGGACATCATATATAGTATAACAAACTTTTTAAAATTTTGTGAGGTTGGTGTCACTTGCAAAGCTAATATTTATTGCCCATCCTTAATTCGTAATCTAAAATGTTTTACTTTATTTCATAAACAGCAAATGAATCAGCTGAAGCTACAAACACCGATACATCATTACATTCTAACTGCAATGAGGATAGCAATTATCTTGGTAAGTTTGCAATAAAAATTGAATCATGCTATGCCACTTTCTTGTGTGTAGGAAGGAACTGCAGATGCTGGTTTAAACCGAAGACAGACACAAAAAGCTGGAGTAACTGAGCGGGTCAGAGAGCATCTCTGGAAAAAAGGATGTTTCGGGTCGAGACCCTTAGACTGAGAGTCAGGAGAAAAGGGAAATGAATAATATACACTGTAGATCAGGGGTCGGCAACCTTGTTCTGCATAGGGGCCGGGACGCATGTCTGTGAGCGGATGGCAGGCCACATCTATCACGTGCACACATGGATCCCGCCCCGGATGGCAGGCAACAAATCACGTGTCACAAAGATCCCGCCCCTTCGAGGATGCCCCCTGGTGCACTGGCCAAAGATCATACTCCACTATGCAGAATATGCACTATGCAAAATCTGCAGTATCAACAATGCCAACCATTTGCATGGGTTTGTAACTGAATGTACTGGGTACAAAGGCAAGGAGGTTGTGTTGAACTTCGTTAAAACATTGGTTTCATTAAGGCTGGGATATTGGGCACTGCACTATACAGCACGAAAGCATGGCAGAGAGCGCAGTCAAGATTTACTAGAACAATGTAGGAATGAACTGCAGATGCTGGTTTACATCGAAGGTAGATGCAAATTCTTCAGACCGAAGGGGCTCGATCCGAAACATTACCCATTCCTTCTCTCCAGAGATGCTGCCTGTCCCGCTGAGTTACTCCAGCATTTTGTGTCTATTACTTAGAACAGCCCTGCGGCCTGGAACTTTGGTTGCAATGCTGGAGAAAGTCTTTTAGGAGGAGCGAAGGCTGAGAGGATATTTGGTTCAAAATCATCACGGGCAGAGGGATTAAGGTGGAACGGGTTGCGGAGTTTGGGCTGTTTGATCTAATGTTTTGATTTCATTGCACAGTATTTTTCTTTTCACAGACTTGTACAATTTATGTATAATTTATGTTTTGGTAAGCATCTGAACTGAAACAGGTTACGGAGATACATAAACAATGGCAATAAATCGACTGCTCTTACAGAAAGCATATGGACAGACACTCCAAGCAGACACTCCACCTCTCCCATCCCACCATCAGTCCAAACCAGTTATATAATTCCATACAACACCTCCACGGGGTCTATATTCCACAGAGATTTTGTATCTTGTGAATAGACACAAATTGCTGGAGTAACTCAGCGGATCAGGCAGCGACTCTGGAGAGAAGGAATGGGTGACGTTTCTGTCGCCGTTCGGCGGTGCTCGGCGGCTCCGCCATTGCAGCCGTCAGCGGATGCGTCCTTGCGTCACCGCGCCGGGATGCCGCAGCCTCAAGCCCGGGAGGTACCGGAGATGATGAAAGTCTGCGGGCCGGATGAATATAGAAAAAAAAACGCCTGCGGGGCGGATGATTTCTGGTTACGGGCCGCATTCGGCCCGGGGACCGTAGGTTGCCGACCCCTGCTGTAGATGATATAGAGAGATATAGAAATGAATGAAAGATATACAAAAAATACTGATGATAAAGGAAACAGACCATTGTTAGCTGTGGACAAGGTGAAAACGAGTTACAGACAATGGGACTCAACAAGACGACTTTGAAGCTAGTATAACGCTGGGTAGGGGAGGGATGGAGAGAGAGGGAATGCAAGGGTTACTTGAAGTTAGAGAAATCTACAGCTAGGTTGTGAGCTGCCTAAGCAAAATATGAGGCGCTGTTCCTCCAATTTGCATTTGGTAAAGACATTTTCTACTCCTGACCATGCTCTGACATTTAGACTTGAATTTATAAATCTGGGTATTTGGAGTGTATTTGATAGGTTACAGCAATGCTGAACTCATGGAATGTTTTAGTTGAGATTCTTCTCATCATTTCATTCCATTTTTTAGAACATTAATGAAATTATTGTAAAACCATGAGTTGGAGGGTGAGGGAGAGAAGGAGGTAAGGGGTAGGGAGGGTACGTAAGGAAATAAAACACAAACAGGCAGGCAAATTCCCTGCTTTGTGTAGCAGCAGTTTGAAACAAACTTCTTCTAGTCTGTCTTCCATCTCTGATTTAAAATTATTAATTTATCTAGGATCTAATGCCATTTAGCATGAGAATTTATATGAAATGTTGCAGAATGGATGCATGTGTTCTTAAATTTTGTGCTGCTTTTACTTTATGTTGATTTTCTCAAACTCTGAGAACATTATGGATTTTTCTACCTGCATTGTGCGCCCTTGGTTATCCAAGACTTGAACTTGCCTAACGAATCAGGAGCCCTATTTTGAAAGGTCTGAAAGTGGCAGGGTCCTTAATAACACAAACCCTGCCTCAAAATCTCCTGATAACTGGCAAAGCTTAATACAAGCTTATATTGTTGTTAGTTTTAAATATTTCTGACATTAAGAAATATTAAAAAACTATTAGAAATATATTTCTCTAACATTTTCTTAATTCCATCTAATGCACTTTATTGAACAAATCCTATAGGAAAAACTATTCAAATAATTAGAAGCATTAAGGAATTTGCCTTCTTACTTTTCTTCATCAATGTATGAGGAAAATATTTTGACAATCCCAAATCACAGCAATTGGCAACAACAAAGGTGGGATATCAGTAGCAAAGAACCAATTGGTTGCATTTTAATAAATTGGATTGAAGGCGGCAGGGAAATGTCTGCAAAGGGTTGATTGCTAATTAAACTCCAGGATAGAATCATGGTTATATTACTTTGATTATTAAGTTGCAATGGTTCTGATATTTTAGTTTTTTGAATATTTTTACTTTATAATAAAAGCTCAAAATGTGAAACACTTGAAATATAACCATCAAATAGGTGTAGAAATATGGTAGGCTAAATGTATATCATACATTTAGCCTCTACCATATTTCTACACCTATTTGATAACATTTTAATGTAATGAATTATAAACTATTGGATGATATTTTCTGCATATTAATGAATAATACTATTGTAATCCATAAAGGGTCTTTCTCAACAGGCATAGATAATACTACTGCTGAAAATGAAGGAGTACGGCCTAGACAGAGACAAGCAGCATCTGGAGCTATGGTAAAACAGAGGAAAATACTACTTGATGATCGAGGTAGTGACGGTGAATGTGAAAAGGATTCTGAAAGTGAACAAGACTATGTGACAAGTAAGTGGTTAGTAAAAAAATTGGATCAAGCAAATGTTTCCAATAAATGTAAATGAACTTGAAAATGTTTTTAAAATCCCCTACATTTGTAGTAATGCTTGCTTTTTTTTTTTTTAAAGCAGTGAATTGCTTTACACTTATTAAATTAATATATGTGTTCATCTTTGAGGTGGTGGAACCAGATGCAATTATCAGGTAAAGGTGGTATTTGGACAGACACATAAATAGGAAAGGCACAGAAGTACATGATGCTAATGTGGATAAGTAAGATTAGCAGAGATGGACAGAATGGTCAGCATTGATGCGGTAGACTGATGGGTGCATTTCTATGCTGTAAACCTCTACGACTTTATTGATGGATCTTTTTTTAAAAACATTAAAGGGCCAGTCCCACTTTGCGATTTTTTTCGGCGACTGCGGGCGTCAGTGACTGACGCCCGCAGTCGCCGGGAAACCGTCAAGTTGATACGACAGGCCACGACACAGTTGACGTCAAGCTGCGACAATCTGCGTCAGCCGATGTCACAATTTCCAGGACCTCAACAGTGACAACATACGACAGCCTACGACAGCGCCTACGATATCCTGCGACCGCACAGACATCAAACAGCGACAGCCGAAGTCAACATACGTCCACCCGCGACAAGATACGACAGGCTGCGTCACTGTCTACGACATCTTAGGACAACAGGTTGACGCATTATGATGCAGGCTATTGCAAAATGAATTAGCCGAGGTCATGACCTTGCGTCACCGGGCATCACCCGCAGGACAGCCTACGTCAGTGTGCGACAGGGCCCACGACATAAGAAGTCATGCAGCGTCAAGCCCGGTGTCGCGGAAAGGTTTTGAACATTCTAAAATCCAGCGGCGGCAAGGAGACACCACGCGTCATTACATGCGTTACCCCGCGTCACGCCGCGACAACCTTTTTTCAGGCTGTTGCTGAAAATGTCGCTCAAGTGGGACAGGCCCTTAAGTGAATAAAGAAAGCAATTTGAAATGCACAATTTTAAATACCCAAAGAAACCTAAGGTCAACTAAAATTATTTGGAACTTCACTTAAAGGTTTAAATGTAGTTATCGTCATTGAATCACTATTTTTCTGGACTCAATGATCTGAGGCACCGAACATTTCTTGTGTCTTTTGTACATTCATTATACAAATGTAAAATGTAACATAACTGATGGAATGCTTTGAATGATAAGATCAGCAGATATCTGGATTCAGCCACTGTAAATTTAAACATAAAATTGCATGCATAATAAGATTCTAGTTCTTGTTCAGAATCATTGAAATTAATAGGGATTTTTTTTTAAATGTGAATCAAGTCATATTAATTATTTGAGAGGTAGACAAAAATGCTGGAGAAACTCAGCGGGTGAGGCAGCATCTATGGAGCGATGGAATAGGTTACGTTTCGGGTCGAGACCCTTCTTCAGACTGATGTGGGGAGGGGGCGGGAAGAAGAAAGGAAGAGGCGGAGACAGTAGGCTGTGGGAGAGCTGGGAAGGGGAGGGGAAGGAGAGAGAAAGCAAGGACTACCTGAAATTGGACAAGTCAATGTTCATACCGCTGGGGTGTAAGCTACCCAAGTGAAATATGAGGTGCTGCTCCTCCAATTTGCGGTGGGACTCACTCTGGCCAAGGAGGAGGCCCAGGACAGAAAGGTCGGATTCGGAATGGGAGGGGGAGTTGAAGTGCTGAGCCACCGGGAGATCAGGGTGGTTAATGCGAACTGAGCGGAGGTGTTAGGCGAAGCGATCGCCAAGCCTGCGCATGGTCTCACCGATGTAGAGCAGTTGACACCTTGAACAGCGGATGCAATAGATGAGGTTGGAGGAGGTGCAGATGAACCTCTGCCTCACCTGGAAAGACTGCTTGGGTCCTTGGATGGAGTCGAGGGGGGGAGGTAAAGCGATGGTGTAGCATTTCCTGCGGTTGCAAGGGAAAGTACCAGGGGTGGGGGTGGTTTGGGTGGGAAGGGACGAATTGACCAAGAAGTTACGGAGGGAGCGGTCTCTGCGGAAAGCCGAAAGGAGAGGAGATGGGAAGATATGGCCAGTGGTGGGATCCCGTTGGAGGTGGCGAAAATGTCAGAGGATTATCTGTTGTATGTGACAGCTGGTAGGGTGGAAGGTGAGGACAAGGGGGACTGTCCTTGTTACGAGTGGGGGGATGGGGAGTGAGAGCGGAGCTACGGGATATAGAGGAGACCCTGGTGAGAGCCTCATCAACAGTCGAAGAGGGGAACCCCCATTCACAAAAGAATGAGAATTATTTGGGAGAATACTTCACCTTTCACCCCAACAGCCTCCACATCCAACACATCATCCTCCGACATTTCCGTCACCTCCAATGTGATCACATTTTCCCATTTCCACCTCATTCTGCCTTTTGCAGAGACCACTCGCTCAGCAACTCCTTGTTTAACTCATCTCTTCCCACCTAAACCACCCCCTCTCCTGATACTTTCCCCTGTAATTGCAAGAGATGCCTCCTCCTTCGACTCCATCCAGGGACCCTGACAACTGCAGGTGAGACAGGTTCACATTCGCCTCTTCTAACCTCTTCTACTGCATCTGGTATTCCCGATGTGGGCTCCTTTACATTGGCGAGACAAAGTGTAGACTCGACGACCGTTTTGAACACTTAAGCTGGATCTCCTGGTCACTAGCCACTTTACCCCCCCCCCCCCCCCCTCCCATTTCCTTTCTGTTCTGGGCCTCTCCATTGCCAGAGTTAGGCCACATGCAAATTGGAGGAACAGCACTTCATATTTTGCTTAGGAGCTTACAACTAAGTGATATGAATGTTGAATTCTCCAATTTTAGGCAATTTCTATAACACCTCCCTCCACCCTTCCCTCCCTCTTCGACCCCTTCCTCCACTAAATATCCGTTAACCAATTCCACAATTTGCAATGATGAGCCCTTTTGGGCTCTCATCGTCGTTATCCAACAATCTGCCTATCAGGGAACCTCCTTGCCTGTAGTCATCTGTTGTTGGTGCTGATTTGTCCTGTTTTTTTCTCGCTTCCATGTGCGCCCCCCCCCCCCACTAGAATCAGTCTGAAGAAGGGTCCCGACCTGAAACGTCACCCATCCATTTTCTCTAAAGATGTTGCCTGACTCGCTGAGTTACTCCTGCATTTTGTGTCTATCTTTGATTATTTGGGAATCACATGAGATCTAGGGATGCGCGCTGATAATCAAATCTTGTGCAATTCACTTATTGATGTCACTTGCTCAAAATTATTTTGTACATTCATGTCCTATGATTAGTGCAACCCATTCACAGCGAAATAGGCCTTAACTGGAAGACTGAGGACCACTTTTTAATTGTTGTGTTGTTAGTGGTATCCATCATTCAAAGTGCTGAGAACTGCAGATGCTGGGTTTACACCGAAGATGGACACAAAATGCTGGAATAATTCAACGGGTCAGGCAGCATCTCTGGAGAAAAGGAATAGGTAATGTTTCGGGTCGAGACCCTCCTTCGGGTCGAGAACGGTCTCGATCCGAATCGTCACATTCCTTTTCTCCAGACATTCTAAGAGCATTCCTTGAAGTTTATGCCATGTCATTGCCTTGCTACTTATTTACTTAATCCCCCTGCTCGTGTAGCTGTCCATTTCTTTTCCTCCCCATTATACACCCATGTCCTTGCCAAATAAACTGTCCCTCTCCATTTAACCCATGCCTGCCACCCACGATCTTGTATCCAGCCCCTTCTCTCTCTGCTGGGGAGATCCTGTGGAAGGTCCAATGCTCTTTCCTGTTCTTAGGCCTTCTGCCCAATGGCATTTCTCTGCCAAGGGTTCTTGCTTAAAGCAAGTACTGGTCCCCTCTGCAATGCATTTAACATGTATTTGCAGATGCTTCATGATTTTTCACCCATTGCTTCACGCAGCATGTCATTTTAACATGAATGCTTGACTAAAGTAATAGGTGGATTACATAGATGAGAAGTATTTGAAGTGTACAAAAGAGTATGGAGAATGGGGCAAGGAATGAGACCTAGTTCCTATTGAAGAATTAGCATTGACAATTGAAGCAATAGACTAAATGGACAAATGGTTTCCTCTGCATTGAAAGGCAATAATGATGGAAGTGCAATATATTCTTCGTCTAGAATGAATACCTTTGCCTTGTTCAGGGATGGGCTGGGCTAATGATTGATCTTGCTGTCTAGCCACTTGATAGTTAACTTTGTATTGGAGATAAATCTGCAGATTTTACTTTCCTATGTAAGGGATTAAATATTTGATTTGTGCAGTCCAGATTTCTGAGACATTGGAATCTGTTCTGTTGCAGATGTAGTTTGTATGGGATTAATAGCTGGGCTTAACTCCTCAGAGGCGTGTTAGCAATATTTTAGAGAAATGTAAGATGATGCAACAGAAAAATCACCCAAAAAGGTCAAGGAGTGTTGGGATCATAAAGGGAAAAAACAAGTAATTGTATTACTATTCAGAGTTTGTACATTCAACATCAGTTGCAATTCTTTCCAGTGTGGCCGTGGGTACAGTTTTATATTGAGCACCCAGCTTCCAGCTCTTCAAGCCTTTAGGTAATGCAAAACCTCTCATGACACCAGTGGCTGGCTACAGTGGCAAGGAAGACATTGTCGGCTGTGAGGCTCTGCAACTTGTATGCCAGCTATTATATCTGTTATTTAAGTATTCAGTTACTCAGAAATTGCTCGAAAAATATTCACACACAACACAGATAAGCACACTCACTCAATCATGGAGACATACAGCATGGAAATGGGCCCTTTAACGCACCAAACTCTTACAGGCCAACAACCACCCATTTATGTTAATCCTAATTTTCTCCCCACAATCTCATTGACTCTCCACCAATTACCCGCACAGGGGCAATTTCAGTCACCAAGTACAGCAACATTTTGATCAGTTGGGCAAGTGGGCTGAAGAATGGCTAATCAAGTTTACTACAGATAAGTGTGAGGTGTTATCCACACAATCGTTCCACTCTTTTACTTGTGAGTGATTGTACTCATGGTGTGATTTGACTGGACAGTACATAAAACAAGGCTTTTCACTGTATCTCAGTGTGTGTAACAATAATAAGCTTAACCAGACTCGCAGAATCCTCCCTTTCATTCAGCATCTAAGAATCCTTGAGTAACAGAAACCCACTAAGATTGCAATGTATACAGTTGGGAAAACCACCTACAACACTGTTCTAAACTCATAAAATCTAATGGCAGTAAGTCACAAATGGTCATGAAAACCTCCTGATTACTACCTACTGCTGTACTCTTCCATGTTGAATACCATCTAGGAGGGCAACAAACTAGGGTTAGTGTTAGGGAGCAGGCAGACCACAATCAGTATGAATTATAAACAACTGTTCCTCCTCGATGACCATCAACACAGAAGGTTGTGTGCTCAGTTCCCTGCTCAACTCTCTCTATATCTATGACTATGTAGCCAGACACAGCTCCATCATTGTTGGACGAATAATAGGTAACAATGAGTACAGGAGGGAGATTGATAATCTGATTGAATGGTGCTAGAACAAAATTCTTGTTCTCAATGTTAGCAAGAGTAATGAGTTCAGAAAGTGAAAGGTGAGAATCCACGAACCTGTCTTCATCGATGAAACGGCGGTGTAGAGAGTCAACAGCTTCAAATTCCTATGTGTGCACATATCAGAATCAGATCAGAATCAGAATCAGAATCACACTTTATTCACCAAGTATGTTTTGCAACATACGAGGAATTTCATTGGCCAGGTCAGTCATACAATTAAAAGTAACAGATCACTTCAAACATATTTTAACATGAACATCCACCACAGTGACTCCTACACATTCCTCACTGTGATGGAAGGCGAAATAAAGTTCAAGTCATTCCCCTAGCTCTTCCTCGGTTGTGGGCCTCGAGCCCCCATTGACGGGACGATCCTGACTCCCGTAGCCGGCGGCGTTCGTGCCCTCCGCGTCGAGGCGATCAAGCTCCCGCATCGGGGGGGGTGTCAGCTCCCCCGCACCGGGCGATCGAACCTCGCGTCGGGGCTGGACGAATCTTCCGCGGCGTTAGAGCTCCCGACTAGCGTCCCCCGAGACTGCGAGCCCTTGATGGTAAGTAAGTCCACAGTGGTCACGGTGGGAGCGATCCCAGGCAAGGGATCGGCTCCGATGTTAAGTCCGCGCCCCGCAGTGGGGCTCACGACAGTCCGAGACGGCTTCCAGCTCCATCGATGGTAGGCCGCAGAGCCGGAGAATGTGATCCGAAAATTGATCACATCTCCGGGAAGGTAGGAACCTGAAAAAAAGTTTCCCCCAATCCCCTCCCCCCTCCCCCCACACCAAACAAACTGAAGTACATTAAAACAAACTTTTAACAAACGCTAAAAATAACAAAAAAGATGAAAAAACAAACAGACTGCCGGCAGGGCTGCCATCTACCCGGCGCCCCTCGTGGTCTTTTGTCTCGGCTCCCCGCGCCGGGCGATCGGACCCCTAGTCGGGCTGGTCGAACCTCCTGTGGCTTTGGAGCTTCCCGACATCAGTCTCTACACGAGACTGCAAGCTCCTCGATGTTGGAATCCGCAGACCGCGGTTGGAGCGTCCATCCCAGGCAATGGATCGCAGGCTCCAATGGTAAGTCCACGGCCCCGCGGTGGGGCTCAAAGTCAGTCTCGAGCAAGGCCGCCAGCTCCATGATGTTAGGCCGCAGAGCGACCGGAGATACGATCCGAAAAACAATTGTATCTCCGGCAAGGTAAGAGATTGAAAAAGAGACCCCCCCCAACATAAAACAAACCAGAGAACATTAACACATACTTTTTAAACATACTAAAAATAACAAAAAAGACAAAAAGACAGACAAACCATTGGCGATGCTGCCATCGCTGACAGCGCCACCCGGTGGAATATCAAACTTCTACAGGTGTGCAGTAGAGATCATACTGGCTGGAGGCATCACAGCCTGGTTCGACAACTCAAATGCCCAGGAATGAAGGAGGCTGCAGAAAGTGGTGGACATTGCCTAGTCCATCATGGGTACTGAATCTCCACCATTGAAGGGATCTACTGGAGGAACTGCCTCCAGAAGGCAGCTAATGTCATCAAAGACCCACCACATCAAATGAGACTCCAAGCATGCATTATGCTTGTGGAGATAATGCTTGAAGAGACAATGTTGCAACTTCTTACCTAAGATATGTTCTAGTTATATGGCACTGCCACCTTGCAAAATATGTTTCAGAACAGTTCTCACGTCTCACAGTTGACTGTGAGGTACTGCCTGTCAGGAAAACCAATGGATTGTCTTCCACTACTGTCAATAATGTAATGGCGTAGCCACACCTCACTTTAACATTGCCATCAACCCAAATCTAATCTTGATTCAGCATGAAAGAGTATGAGGTGCAGCACCATTCATATTTAAAAACTTGGAATCAGTACACATCATCAAGGGATCTAATCTGTTTTGCCATATCCAGTCATGAAAGGTGGCAGAAGTTAAAACAGCTTAAAGGAAGAGGTGGTTCCAGGAGCATCCACAATTCACAATCTCAGAAGCCAAGGCATAGGTGCAAAATCCATTGCTGTAGAATTTCCATCAATCGTCAGCATGAATACTAAATAGATAATCCAAGGTGGCCTATTCCCAACGACCGCAGCATCGCAAAAATCAGTTTTCAGCAAATTCAGTTCATTTCTCATGATACCACAGGATTTCTGAATCCACCAAGTAAAGCAAAGCTCCTGGTCTTTGACCGTATCCTCTGTTTAGTTTTAGAAATGTCAGTTCCAGCATCACTCTAAGCTCAATATTTCTAGAACAGAAAATCTCCCTCAACTAGCAATGGAGAAATCTACAGGATGTAATATAAAATCTTATCATTACATGGAGAGTGCCTGCCAAATGTGCAAGCTCAGCTACCGAGAACACTCTACAGGTTCGCCTTCAAATTACATAATAATAATAATAATAGATTTTATTTTAAGGGCGCCTAATACCGAGGTCTCTAGGACACCTTACAATTTAAGAAACATAAACATATAATCAGAGTAAAACAAGTTATAAAGACATCACAAATACACAAATTAAAAACAAATCCGATCCAAAAAAAGACAACAACAAAATTCAGAAAACACAACACGACATGCAGTATTCTGGAAATAATTTGTTGGATCTTAATCATGACTGTTTCAAAATCCTATCAATATGGATTGCCATTCTCCTAGGTAAACATATTACACTTTCACAAGTTTGTTTGTGATATTTTCTATTTCTGACATAATGGCATGTGGATATTACAATCTTTGGTTTTGATTTTACAATTTTAGTAAATGTCAAAAATGACAACAGTGCAAGGATTGCCACATACAAAACTTAGTGGAAATCTTGAAGCTTCTTAAAATATTTACAAATCAATCATTTTAAAATATCTGACAATTTTTCTTTTGTTATTTGAGTAACGCTGTACTAAGGCAGGATTGCAGCTTAGTTAAATCACTGGCCCTATAAAAGCTACCTTAATATAATATATACATATATAGTATGTATATGGATATAATTCCCCAGTATAAATATTTCACAATTGAATGCATTTTAAAAGCATTTTATTTGTGTATGATTAATAGTAAGATTAAACGAGAACTTACCAAATTTGAAGTTTGATCTTTATTTTATGAGGAGTAACGTTGAGGGATTACGTGAAGAAGCCCCGTCCAGCCGCACACGCGTCAATCTTTCAAAGCAGCGGAGTGACAATCACAGACGATAATTACTGAAGTATGATAGTAAGATGCATAAAGACTTAGAACTACCAGTTTGATCCTTTTATGAGGGTGGGAGCGGAGGGCACGTAATCCCTCAACGTTACTCCTCATAAAATAAAGATCAAACTTCAAACTTGGTAAGTTCTCGTTTAATCTTACTATTTTACTTCGGAGGCACGTGAGTGACTACGTGAAGATTTCAAAGCTCTGTGATTTCACACCGTGGATTCAAATCCAGGTGTTCACTGCATCGATTGACTCTATTTGAGTAAGCACAATCAACAATGCATAACCACAACATTTGAATGTAATCAGTTACTGGTTTTATTTATTTTAATAAAAATAACAAAATTAGGCCCATTTATTATAATGGGGGATTTAATACTGTATCCAGCACGGCATTACCAAACCCTCTGAGATCTTTAATCTCATTGTGGTAATACTTGTGAAACATCTGTTCACTTGCCCATCCTGCGGCCACGAGAATAAGGTCTATTAGCACGTCTGAATCCCTGGCCGCTGATGTTGATGCCGCCCTGGAGGAATGAGATTTAAATTTATCAGTATCAATACCTGAATATCTCAACACCTGTTTCAACCATCGTGAAATTGTTTGTGTTGACACTTTCTTATGAGGCTTTTTATGACATAAAAAATGCCAATTCGGCGCCTCTTAAAACTTTTGTTGTTTCTGTGTAACATTTCACATATGTTACTACACACAGTCGTGAATCTGTAGGATATGCTAAAAATTCCAACTTGCATCCTGTGAACCCAGGTCTACTTTGCTTCAGTAAATCATAGACATAGAATGTCACGGCATTTTGCCCTACTTTCATTCTATCAATTCTGAATTTCTGTAATGTTTGAACTCTGCGCTGAAACTAATGCCATGAGCATAACCAATTTCATGGTAATTTTGGATAATGACAGAGTTTCAACTGGATTCCAATTCCTTAGGAACATCAGTACATCTTTTATATTCCAAATTTCTGTATACCTGGGTCTGGGAGGATTAGAGTTGAAAATTCCTTTCATAAACCTACAGACCCAAGGATGTGCTCCAATTGGAGTTTGTTCTGATTCATTGCTTAAATATGCAGAGAGTGCCCTTCGTGCAGTATTAATTGCACTATAACTTAATTTCAATTCATAGTGTAGAGTTGAAAGAAACTCTATTACATCTGAAATTTCTGCTGGTGTTATATGCAATATTCTTTCCTGAACAAAACACCTCCCATTTCTTAATATAGGAAATGTACTGCTTCTGGGTACTATTCCTCCAGGCTGCTGTCATAACATCCACCGTATGGTCTGATAATCTTTTTCCAAGATATGGCCTTCTTAGAATCTGCAAATCAACAAACCAATACGATTGTGTAAAGGATGTGATTCATTAGTCACAGGGTGTACAAGCAGTTTAATCTGCTTTGGAATAACCATAAGGGTTTTTTTTTTTGGTTTTTTTTTCTCCCCATTTTTAACACCAGTGGGTACCATACCTGTGTAGGCCAATCTGGTACTACCAAAATCCCTGAGGCTGAATCTTGTTTAATTTTCTGTATGCATTTGTGGATTAAACAAAATGGTGGAAAAACATACAGAAACATACCACCCCAATGTAGCGAGAAAGCATCCACCACTACTGCTCCAGGATCAGGTTCCCATGACACATACTTAGGCAACTGGTGGTTCAATCTTGATGCAAACAGATCAATTTCTGGCATTCCAAATTGTGTGATAATTTGTGTGAATATTTTCCGACTTAACATCCATTCTGTATTATCATTAAATTTACGTGATCTTTTGTCTGCAATTGTATTCATTTTTACCTGGTAAATATATTGCTGACAGCCACATTTTTCTGGCAATACCCCAGGTCCAAATTTAATTTGCCAATTTATCACATGATTCTGATTTTATACCTCCCATGTGATTTATGTATGCTACAGCTGTAGTATTGTCAACCTGTACCTGAGGCGCCCCACCTGGGGCGCCGTTGATTATGGCTGCCCTGCCAGCAGCTGTTAGTTTTTTCACCCTTTTTTTAATTTTTAGTTAGTTAAAAGTGTTTGTTTTTGGAGGTCTTTAGTCTTTTTATGTGGGGGGTTGGGGGGGGGGGAAGGGGGAAACTATTTTCGCAGTCCCTACCTGGTCGGAGATGCGGCTTTTCTCCGAGCCGTATCTTCGCCCCTTCCTCGCGGCCTCGGAGTGTCTGGAGCGGCCGTTTCCTGCCGGGACCGGCCAGGACTTCAGCTCGGGCGGCCGGCTGAAGTCCACGGAGCCGGGCGATGCCGGCGCCGGTCGATGCTCCGGAGCTGCTGGCGACCTCGGCGTCAGATCCGCAGGGCTCCGCGGTGTTTAGAGCTCAGCGCCGCCCGTGGCTGGAAGC
>CM075985.1:21937597-22007467 GCA_038087875.1 Malacoraja senta | reverse complement strand
GAGACCGCTCCCTCCATAACTCCTTGGTCAATTCGTCCCTTGCCACCCAAACCACCCCCTCCCCTGGTACTTTCCCTTGCAACCGCAGGAAATGCTACACCATCGCTTTACCTCCCCCCTCGACTCCATCCAAGGACCCAAGCAGTCTTTCCAGGTGAGTCAGAGGTTCACCTGCACCTCCTCCAACCTCATCTATGGCATCCGCTGTTCTAGGTGTCAACTACTCTACATCGGTGAGACCAAGCGCAGGCTTGGCGATCGCTTCGCTCAGTTCGCATTAACCAACCTGATCTTCCGGTGGCTCAGCACTTCAACTCCCCCTCCCATTCCGAATCCGACCTTTCTGTCCTGGGCCTCCTCCATGGCTAGAGTGAGTTCCACCTCAAATTGAAGGAGCAGCACCTCATATTTCGCTTGGGTAGTTTACACCCCATCGGTATGAACATTGACTTCTCCAATTTCAGGTAGTCCTTGCTTTCTCCTTCCTTCCCCTCCCATTCCCAGCTCTCCCAAACCCTACTGTCTCCGCCTCTTCCTTTCTTCTTCCGCACCCCCAACCCCACATCAGTCTGAAGAAGGGTCTCGACCCAAAACGTCTCCCATTCCTTCGCTCCATAGATGCTTCCTCACCCACTGAGTTTTCTCCAGCTTTTTGTCTTAACTCATAAAGTTTAAATCGGTTTCCCATTCCCAGTATAGTGATGGGGAAACCAGCGGAGAGAAAAAAAGGTCTGGATTTTCAAGATTTGATCAATGTCCCATAAAAACGACCGAGAATACAGAATGAATTAAGCACTAAAAAAGAGTAACTTCAGGTTAGCAAACAAACATTTCTGAATGTATTGACGAGGCATGTGAACAATGCCAGAGGCAGAAAACATAGGAGAAATGAAAATTAATTATTGGGGAAAATGGGCTAGAGGAAACACATTGACATGCAACACTTAAAGTGCATGGTCAAGAATTGGGCAGAGAAGAAATGAAGATGGCACATGGTAGGTAATTGTTTCCAGTGGCGAACAAAAAAGAGAAACTAATGAAACGTATGGCGCGGGGAACAAAAGACAATTCAACAGGGAAAAAGAAAGAAAGGAGGAGTGGATGGTAGAGATGGAGGACAGTGTTCAATGACCATCACTATAGTACACAACGTAGACACAAAATGCTGGAGTAACTCAGCTGGTCAGGTAGCATCTCTGGAGAGAAGGAATGAGTGACGTTTCGGGTCATTCTCTTCTTTCTCTCCAGATGCTGCCTGTCCCGCTGAGTTACTCCAGCATTTTGTGTCTATGTTCGGTGTAAACCAGCATCTGCAGTTCCTTCCTCCACAATCAATGCATTTTCCTAAGGACAGTCCCCTTGTCGGTTTTAATACTAGACAAACAAACGCAATAGAACCAAGAGTAAGCGGTAAGATGCGAGACCTGATACCCCAGCAAACAGCAGCCAGTTCCAGCTGAATCCTCCACTCTGCTCCCGGCAACAGGAAGGCCGACTGCAGGCAGCCCCAAAGATCACTGGCCAGGCTTCAACCCACCGCCGCGGATTCCCTGCCCGCCTGTCTACGCCGAGAAAAGGAAAATAATAAAAGCCAACGTTAAGCTAGAAATAGGCGGGAGTATTTTTTACATTTTTGGGGGATCTGTTACGTTATTCTTTCGATCGCAAAACCCGCGTAGCTGGTGAAGCGAAAGTGCGGCTGAGGGGCGGGCGGGCTGACGGACGGACGGACGATTCAGCGGTGGAAATGGCGGCGGTTCCTCCCCGAGCTCCCGGCTCTCAGAAAGCTGCTGCAATGGCCAGGCCCGTCAGGTCCGTAAGTATAACCAGAAACAGTGGAGGAGAGAGGATTAGAGCATTGGAGAGAAACCGGGGGACGAGGAGAGAGAGAAAGTGGAAATGGAGGAGATGCTTGGGTTGAGGAGGTGGAGAGGGGCAGATGATGTTACATGAGGGGAAATGGAGAGGGGCAGAGGGCCAGGAGAGGACCAGACGACGAGGGGTGAAGGCCGAGGGGCAGAGTACTAAGAGAGAGGCAGAGAGACACATGATGAGGGGAGATGGAGAGGGGCCGAGGTCCAGTAGAGAGGATGACCAGGAAGAGAAGCAATGGATAGGGCCCGAGGACCAGCAGAGAAGCAGAGGGCCAAGAGATGGGTGGAGGACGAGGGGAGCTGGAGAGGGGCAGAGGATGAGAGGGGCAGAGGACCAACAGAGAGTATGACCAGTCGAGGGGCAGAGGGCCAGGTGAGAGTCAAAGGATGAGGGGAGATTGAGAGGGGTCGAGGGGTCGAGGAGCAGGAGAGAGGCAGAGAATGAGTGGAGAAGGGCTTAGGACAAGGGGAAAATGAGTTGGGATGATGGCACTGAGAGGAAGACTGCAAACTGAGAAGAGAGAGGCCATTAAGTGAAATAGCCCAGAAACAGATCCTTATCATTGTCTTAACTAGCCATCAAGCACCATTCCATGTCTGTTCCCACCTTCCCATCAACTCTCACCACGAGGAACCAGGGCCAATCAACAATAAGCAATTGATCTATCATTCAACATAATCTTAATGTGGGAGGAAAACGGAGCAGCCTCAGCAAATCTATGCAGTCACAGTGCAAGCATACAAACTTTACACAGAAGTTAAGACCAGAATTGAACACGGGCCACTTGAGGGTTTTTTGGAGGGGGGAAGGTGGGAAGAAGGAAGAGAGAGAGAATGGAGGCCACAGAGAGAGAGGGAGATAAAGAAAAAACCTACGTAGGCAAGTGTAGAGAGAAAGGGACTGAGGGCTTAGAGAGGAAAAGTGGGCATTTGTCCAGAGTTACCAGGCGGGAACAATAGCTGGTTTCCAGGTCAACTATAATACACTGAACACGACTGTGTGGTGTAGAGAAGATAAAATAGACTGTGGGTCAAGAGAAATAGAGAAGACAGGTTGGGGATAGAGAAATGGGAAGATCACAAACCAGAGGGTAGAGAAGGAAGAGGATGCAATAGACTGGGGGTTCAGGGAGAGATGGGAAGACACCATATTGTCAACAGAGAGAGATGTGGTGACAACAGGTTGTGGGTAGAGGGGAAATGGGGAGACAACAGACTGGGG
This sequence comes from Malacoraja senta, assembly GCA_038087875.1. NCBI lineage: Eukaryota > Metazoa > Chordata > Chondrichthyes > Rajiformes > Rajidae > Malacoraja > Malacoraja senta. The sequence continues at coordinate 22,004,371 of CM075985.1, read as the reverse complement.
TCACAGATATCAAAATACAAACTGCTAGAAGAACTCAATGGTTCAGGCAGCATCCATGGAGGGAAATGGTCAGTCAATGTTTTGGGTCAAGACCGTTCATCTGGACTGCCAAACTGCTTGAGGTAGAGAGAAATGGGAGAGGTGATATATTGGGGGTATAGGGAGATAGAGATGGCAGGTGTTGCTAGGGGGAAGTAACAGAATGAGAGTGGAGAAAGATGGGGAAGGACTGGGGATGGAGAGGGTACGCTGGGATTGATGCTAGAAACAAACCGGTGAGAGATGGAGGACGAGAGACTGGGGCTGCATGGGAGATGGAGGAGGTCCATTACAGAACGGTTAGTATGGGAATTGCAAGGGGAGTTAAAATGGTTAGCAATTGTGAGATCCAGTAGGTCTTGCTGGATCCAGTCCAAGTGTTTAGTAAAATGGTTGCCTAGTTTATGCTTGGTCTCGCCAATGTAAAGGATGTCACATCGGAAGCAGCAAATGCAGTAGATGAGGTGCACATGAACCTCTGTCTCATCTGGAAAGACTGTTGGAGTCCCTGAATTAATGTGTGGGAGGAGGTATAGCGACTGGTGTTGAATCTCCTGCGGTTGCTGGGCAAAGTACCTGGGGAGGGGATAGTTTGGGTGCAAAGGGATGAGTTGCTCAGGGAGGGGTCTCTGTGGAAAGGAGTGAGGATGGGAAGATGTGAGTGGTGGTATCACGTTGAAGGTGGCGGAAATGTTGGAGAATGATGTGTTGGATGTGGAGACTCTTGGCCTCCAAAGCAACTCTCCTCAGTGGCTGCCTGCAGTTTTTAACAGACAATGGCTACTGTTTTATTATTGCAAGGAGGTGAAACACACAGGTGTTTGGGTAATGGAAATTTGGCCTTAGAAGATTCACTACCCAAAAATTTAACATACAAAATAAAATTTCCTTTCATGGATAAATGTGAAAAAAGTAAATAAATAAACAATTATTTTTTTTTGCAACTCATGATTCTGGACACACGCTCAGGCTTTTGTTTACAGAAAATCACAATAATCACTGTTTTCTAGGAACAAATTAACTAGCTGATACCCCTAGTCCATAACTAAAAGATTTTTGAATTTCTACAACTGACTTTCTTGAAAAATTCTTTAAAAAATAGTGGAATGAACTGCATTAAATTAGATTTCTGTCAGCCTGGTCTTCAACAACCGGGGACCTCTGTACCATTCAATCGTTACTGGGGCAGGATAATGAGAATGGTAATAAAGAGAGGAAGTGGGGGAGTGATAGGATGGGATGATGGAGTCAGGGAGGGATTGCAGCAATTAGCTTTTTATTTCAGATTTATTTATTTCTGATTATGTATAGATCTGAAGTTGGTGCCAAGTGACAGTTTTACCTATGTATGGACTAGGACAGCTGGTGAAACCACAGTTCGAAGAACATGCAGATGAAATGGTGAAAGCAGGAGTTTGCAGGGTGGAAGCAATTTAAGAATTTGACCATAGGTGAAAGAGATAGTGTTAAAGAAAGGACTAGAGAGAAGCATCTCTTGAAGCAAGCTTTGAGACGTATTGTTGAGAAACTGGGGCAGATCTCAGTAGCATTTCTCAGTGCTACAGGATTATACCTCTGCACTTTGATACCATTTTACTTTGGAAAAGTGCCATAATATTGGCTTCCAAATGAAATTTCAATACTTATTTATTTATTTAAAATGTTAAAATGCGAGTCACAGATTAAGATGATAGCTTTGTCATCTGATGATTTTTGTTTATAGTGATGTTTTTCATTCTGTATACAATATAACATGTGTGAAGTAATTTGTATACAAATATAATAAAAATATTTATGGTCTTTTAAGTTGGTTAGTGTACATTCATGTAGTGGGCGAAGCTGTTGTTTATATTGGGTCGAAATTGGTGTGTCATGAGAGTTGTGGCAAAAGTGTTTTTATATAGAGGCTTGGTTTTCATATTAAGTAAGATTGGGATGTCCCAATTCAGTGGTAGGTGTTATGAAATGTGAAGGGATAATGGAGGGGAAAAAAGGAGATATTGACAATGAATGTGGATTTATTTAGAAATCTGCAGCAAGTTGAACATTAATATACAAAGATTAAGAGGAGAAGGTAAGAGAAAATATCCATTTGATTTAGTTTTGTAACAAGTAAATTGATTTGGTGAGATGAATTTCCAGGACCTAGAGAAAGAAAGAAAGGGAAAGTTAGCAAAAAGCTATGAGAAATTTTGAAAATTGAAAATTAGAAATTAGATAAAACGATTCATAGTTATGAAGGAAATGGGGAAGGTGTTATTGGATTATGCGAACAGTGTTTTAATGGTCTGTGGAGAGCAGGAAGGTTGAAATACTTTACTGTGATGGTAAAAGGATTAATGTTTTTTGATTAAGCTTGGGAGGGTGTTTATCAGGGTTTGGAGTGATGGCAGGGAGGAAAGAAATTGTGTTGTAGGGATTGTGGAGATAGTATTCAAACTGTGAATACCTGGAAAGGGTTTAAGATTTTCAATATAATACTTAAACTAGGGTATGAACATTGATTATAAAACCCTGAAAAGAATATCACGTATTGTATTGTCAAGTTCAACTAGAGGTTAGTAGAAACGAGGAACTGCAGATGCTTAGTCTGGCAATGCAGGGGGGCCCTGACAGAAAGGTCAATATGGGAATAGAGAGAGGAGTTATAGAGTCATACGCCATGGAAACAAGCCTATCCAACATCTATAGATTCACTATCCTGACTGATGAAGGCCAACGTGTCAAAAACCTTCTTGACCACTTTATCTACCTGTGACGCCACTTTCAAGACACTATGTACCTACACTGCAAATTTTATTTTAAAGTTCTTCTTATGTAACCATCTTTGAGTTAACCTGAATTTTTAAAGACGTCTAACTTTGAAAATGGTGGAAATACATAATTCAAATGGATTGTTGAAAGTTTTTACTGAAAAGTTTTTTTTTATCATTAGAAACAAGAAAATTGTAGACTACTCACAGTGTGGAGACTTTGATGATGGTAAGTTTGACAAATGTTATAACGTGCTCGTTGATTTCTGTAGAATATTTAAAAATTGGTACTTTGCAGTGCTAAATGAATGTCAGCTCGCTCACTAAAGCTGCCTATGTAATATTATTTCCAAGCAATTTGTCTATCACCCTTTATTTCCTCAACTTAAATTTAATTAAAGTATGTGAATAACTATTGCAATTACTTAAAAAGGCAGAAAAAGATTTTTCTAATCATTCATTTTATACTTTCGTAATTACACTTGGATGAATACTTACTTGTTACAAATCTATTGACTTTCAGATTTCACCAGTGTACATAATGTTGTTTTTTTAAATTAAATCCATAACCTTTTCTGTCCCAGTTCCTGCATTTTAAAAAAAACATATTAAGAGCTGCAAAATATACAGGTCCATCACAGATTTTCTGGACAAAATTGCGAGAGCGCACTTGAAATTCCCCCCAGAAATCTCCCTGAAAATGTGGCGCCTAGTGGCTGATCTCGACCAGGGAGTTTTCCCCCTGCAAATGGGGCTCTTGAACATCAGCCTGGCCGGAGCCAGCAGATCCGTTCCCATAGCTGACTATCGAGGCTGAATTTGCTGGCCGGTATTTGGCCCCTCGGCAGCCCAGGTGGACCGTTCCGGTACTGTTCGACTCCTCTAGAAGGACGTGACCTCTGTTGGTCAGGCACAAGGATAATCCAGAAAAGTTCTGGAACCAAAGATGCTGTAAAATTAGTGGTGGACCTGTAAATGAAAAAATAACTTTATACCCAGCATTTTTTCCAGCATTCTCTGAAGTCTTTTATTTGCGGTTCTTTCTTGCTTGTCTAATCTTCTATCTAGTCTATTTAAATTGGCAATCTCTGCAATTACTACTGTTAAATTTTACTGAATCATTTCTTTGGTAACTTGAAATATAACTTCAACATAGTTTCTTTATTTATAATATTTCTTCATTTCATAAACTTTGACCGAACTGCAGTTAATATTGAGTGTGAAACATTTTATTGAGTTGTGAGCTCTGCTGTAATAGAAATTTAAGGAAAAAACTAATTAATAATTAGAACAGTGAATATTTATTAGTGTTGATATAATTTTCAGATGAAGATTTTGCATGTGTGTTGGCTCCTCCAAGTAAAAAGCCTCGTCTAAAAGTTGACCAGAAGCCAAAAAAAGGAAAGAATGTCAAAGATTCTGACAGTCAGGATTCAAAAATCAAAAAAGAACTGCCTAAGCAAAGGTGAGATTGGTTTGATACATAAGAGAATATCAGTGAGGATTGTTGATAGCTGGGATATCTGTGTAGCCTGATTTACCTCCTAGAAACCCTATCAAGGCCACCATTTATCATTGTTCCCTTTTCTTGTCTTGTAACCAATGAAAACAATTATTTATCAATATTAAAATATTCATGCTGTTGGAAGTATTACGATTAAATGTAATGTCTCTTACTTGAATGTAATTACTTTAGCCCTGTCCTGAGTATTTGAGGATATTTTTCCTCGTAGCTAAGATTTGAAACGAGTGCAAAATTGCAGTCACATTTCCGAATTCATGTAATTCTGTTCATTATATCAAACATAGAAACATAGGTGCCGGAGTAGGCCATTCGAGCCAGCACCGTCATTCAATGTGATCATCACTGATCATCTAAAATCAGTACCCTGTTCCTGCTTTTTCCCCATATCCCTTGATTCCTTTAGTCCTAAGAGGTAAATCTAAATCTCTTGAAAACATCCAGTGAATTGGCCCCCACTGCCTTCTGTGGCAGAGAATTCCACAGATTCACAAATCTATGTCTGAAAAAGTTTTTCCTCATCTCAGTCCTAAATGGCCAATCCCTTATTCTTAAACGGTGAGCCCTGGTTCTGCATCTAGCCTGTCCAATCCTTTAAGAATTTTAGATGTTCAGTAAGATCTCCTCTCATCCTTCTAAATTCCATTGAATATAAGCCCAGCCGATCCATTCTTTCATCATGCGTCAGTTCCACCATCCCGGGAATTAACCTGATGAACCTACACTGCACTCCCTCAACAACAATAATGTCCTTCCTCAAATTAGGAGACCCAAATTGCACACAATACTCTAGGTGCAGTCTCACCAAGGCCCTGTTCAACTGCAGTAGGACCTCCTTGCTCCTAAACTCTTATCCTCCCGCAATGAAGGCTAACATGCCATGAGCTTTCTTCACCGCCTGCTGTACCTGTATGCTTACTTTCAGTGACTGATGTACAAGCACACCCAGGTCTTGTTGCACCTCTCCCTTACCTAACCTAACCCCATTGAGATAATAATTTAGCAGGCATTTAACATTACCGGTCGGTTTTCCTTGGACAGTGCACAGGAACTGATCCAGAGTCTATAGAACATTGGAAAATTATCACCAATGCATCCACGATTTCTCGGGCCACCTCCTTGAATACTCTGGGATGCAGATCATCAGGCCCTGGGGATTTATCTGCCTTCAGTCCCAACAGTTTACCTAACACCATTTCCTGACTAATGTGGATTCCCTTCAGTTCCTCCCTCCCACTAGATCCTTGGTCCCCTAGTATTTCTGGGAAATTGTTTGTGTCTTCCTTCGTGAAGACAGAACCAAAGTACTCGTTATCTGTTCTGCAATTTCCTTGTTTCCCACTATAAATTCACCTGTCTCTGATTGTAAGGGACCTACATTTCTCTTCACTAATCTTTTCCTTTTTACATATCTAAATAAGCGTTTACAGTCAGTAAAAGACAACTATTACCAAATAGATTAATGCACATTGATTTGGTTTCTGGTGAACTGATATGTGTCTAGTTGATTCTATTGATATTGTTCTAAACCAAGGTTGTTTTGTGATAGCTTTACCAATAAACTAGTGTATTCATGATGTTTAAATATTCCGCTTTAAAAAATCCACTCAAAATGAGATTATATTGGGGAATATTTTGACAGATTTACTGAAGTTTTTCTCAATGAGAACAATGTGAATTTCTCCATAGATAGTGGATAGTTACAAATTTCCTGCATAAATTTCCTGCATACAATTTTCCTGCATAAAATCAATCTCGGTTTTGTGCAGCATGTCTCTTTCTGAGGCAGGTCTAAGTCAAGTTCCCTAATTGCTGATTTATTTTACTTTGGTTTTATTTGACAGTGTTCACTTATTTTTAAGAATTATCGGTTAACTGGATGCACTTTGAATTCAACATTGAATAGAGCCATTACATACATTTTACTTCTATAATGATAAATAAACACACCAATAGAAACATTGCCATTGAATGGGAAATATATTACTCCAAATGAGTATAAGAGTTTTTATTGACACACTCAGCTGTTGATAGGGGCTTCCTCTGTATCATTATTTTCACCAAAAGTGACCAGTTCTTAATGGGTGCTCATGTCATAATATTCAGGTATTGCTTTCAATTTTACTTCAATCCACAAATTCAATTTTGGGGAGAATACTGCCAGTAAGAAAATACTAAACCAACTGAATATCTTCATGTTAAATATTCTGTAAAGTTACATAACGAAGAAAATGAAAATTCCAATAATTGTTCTGGTTCTTTGATTTTGAAGGTTTAGGTTTTTTCTTAATATAGTCATTGACACCACACAAATGGTGTGTGGTGTCAATTCTATTTGTTACATTTTCTTCTTTTGCTGATGATTGCCCTTAGATCTTGATTATTTTGCTAGTCTGGTTGCTTTATAACATAGATTGCCGCTTGATGAAAAGATTTACCAAAGAAACTTAAAGACTGCATTCATCTTATCAGTGCAAGAGTCGACTAGTGAAGGTGAGACTGATTCATTTTAACAAAGTACAAGTTTCCTTTGCTGTAGTAAGTAATAGAGATTGTTGCTAATTTATTTATTTTTTATTTAATTCTTTATTTCGAACAGAATAAAAGAATAAAACGTGTGAAACAGCATACAAAAAACAAAACAAGAATATTTATAAAGTGTCATAACAATATCTATAAATAAATGAAATCGTATATGTCCAAAAAGGAGCAGGAAGAAGCCAAAGCTTATTAATTCCCACCCCTTATTCAACTGCTTATAATTATCTTATACAAATTTAGCAGCTATATGTACACCATATGTACACCAGCAGCTATATGTACACCAGCAGCTATATGTACACCAAATTATTTACATATATACACTAATCAAATATTTACAAAGCCATACAAAAAAAGAGAGAGAAAAAAGATTTAAAAACAGATCGAAACATTTCATTACATGTTTGTTATGTAATTGGACTGAAATACAAAATAATCTTACCATTAAAATGCATTTGTATTTATGAATGAATGAATAAGTTTGTTGGCCAAGTATTCACATACAAGGAATTTGCCTTGGTGCTCTGCCCGCAAGTGGCAACGACATACAGTGACATATAACATATAAAAATGTTGAACACATTTATAGATGAAAATATATAATCGCCACCTTTTTAATGGAATAATCTATGATGGGTACATTCATACCACCTTTTGGTATAAGAGTGGGCTCAGGAGTTATTTTCAAAGGTTTGTACAACAAGTCAGAAACATTTTTTTTAACCTGACTGAAGTCTGTTATTCAGTCAGAAGTTTTATTCTGTGATTCTGGCAGTCTCGTTCTCTACTGCAAGGACATGGATAGTATTCACTATACCTGTAGAATACACCATATTGAAGCTTTTCCTGACTATTAAAGAGCTGAAAAACTTAGTAGATAGAATGCGTTTTTAAATTGGGACCCAGTCAAATGCAAAGAAGTACCACCCTGCAGTGTTCAGCAATGCAGGGCATTGGACATATGTTTTATTTATACCAAATTTTAAAAGTTGCTCTAGTCAAATGAGTGGATTTAAAGTATTATTGAAGTACGAAGGTAGATATCTTCAACAAAAAAAAGTGCAACAGGAACTCAGTGCTTCAGGCACCAAGTGGACCAGCGACGTTTCGGGTTGGGACCCTTCAGACTGATGCGGAAATCTCCAGTTGGTATCAGAGTTTCACAACTAGTTGGTGAATAAGGAACCTATAAAATCATGGACTGAGTTTAGTTATTGATTCTTTCCTCAAAAGATGGATAATGAAATAGCTGGCAAATGTTAAAAAGTCATGCTGACACCCATGGCTCTGAAGATGCCATTTGTGTTGCTACAGTACATTATTGACACCTGAAAACAGAATCAAAGTGGAACTTCTTTCATAAAAAGCGCAAGGAAAGATTGTGGGTTTATATGAGATTGTACAGAAATGTAAAGCTTGGGGTATCCTTACAAATACAGTTTCTAACCTGATATGCTTACATTACAATGGTACCAGTGATGTACAACCAAATATAGAGAAAAGGAACTGCTGAAGTTGGTTTAAATAGAAAAAACACAAAGTGCTCACCTATTGAGAGGTGCTTAGTAAATATTCAAATTTATATTTATTTTTTTATTTTTTAATATTTTTATTTTATTAGAAGTACAATTGTATACAATCATATTTTCATAATACATTTTATGTACAGCTTCTTATTTTTTTATTATAATAAAGAGGAAAAAGAAGAAATTAAATAGTAAAGTATAGAAAAATGTGAGATATATAGTGTGTGGAAAAGAAAAATAGAGTGAAAGAGGAAAGTTAAAGAGTAGAAAATAGGAAAAAGAGAATAAAAGAAAAAAAAGAAAGAAAAAGAAAAAAGAAGTAAGGAGATCTTATTTATAATCTTGACCATTCCTCGCCCAGTCACGAGTTAGCTTTTACAATTGTGTTGCACCATATGATTCCAAAAAGACGACAAATGGAGACCAACTCGTTGTGAATTGGTCAAATTTATCTATTAGGAGGAATCGCATTTCCTCAAGATGTGCGGTGTCCAACATACTTGCAATCCACATTTTGAGCGTTGGTATTGGTGTATTTTTCCAAAATTTAAGTATTAATTTTTTTGCTATTATTAAACCATAATTAAAAAATAATTTTTGAGATGGATTCAATTTATTCCCATCTTCCATTACCCCAAATATAATCAATTCATTATTAGGTTCCATTTTTATCTTAAATAATGTTGTGAATATTTCAAAAATATCACTCCAGAATCTATAATGTTTTATACAGGAAACAAAAGAGTGTGTTATAGTTGCGTTTTGGGTTAAACATTTATCGCAAGTGGGGGATATATTTGGATAGAATTTATTTAATCTTGTTTTTGAATAATATAATCTATGTAAAAGTTTAAATTGAATTAGATTATGTCTTGCATTAATCGAACATTTATGACTATGTCAAATACTTTTCCCATGTAACCTTCGTAATTTTTATCATTAATTCCCGTTCCCACTCTTCTCTAAGTACCTCTGTCGCTGGTATGTCTATATTTAAAATACTATTATATAAATATGATATTAATTTTTGTGCATCAGCTTTAATATTCATTGCTTCTTCCAATAAATCAGGAGTTATTTTTTGATATCCTTGTATGTATGTCTTCAAGAAATCGCAAATCTGAATATATTTAAAATAATGATTATTTTTCAATTTAAATTTTAATTGTAATTGTTGAAATGATAATAAATCTCCCATTTCATACATATCCCCGATCCTTTTTTATTCCTAGACTTTCCCATTGATTATATATTTTGTCCATAAGAGATGGTTTAAATAAAGGATTATTCGCTATTGGTGTTAACAATGATGGGTTTCTTAATTTTAAGGATAATTTTATTTGTTTCCATATTCTTATTGTATCCTGTATAATTGGGTTCTTCTTATATATTGTATTGTTCAGTTTTTTCGGGGAGAAGAGGATCGTTCCTATATTACAAGGAAAACAATCCTCTTTCTCCATTTTTATCCATTCAGTCTGTTGGGTAGAACTATCCAACCAGTAAATTATATTCTTAATATGTATTGCCCAATAATAATACAGAAAATTCGGGAGTGAAAGTCCCCCGACATCTTTTGGTTTACAAAAGTGTTCTTTTTTAATTCTATGTGATTTATAATCCCAAACAAAATTAGTAATATTAGAGTTTAATTTTTTTTTTAATATTTTGGTACATATACTGGTATAGACAAATTTATATGTTGAGTCTAGATTGTACACTGTCTTCAATTCTGTTTGATGTTTTCATCAAGGATATATTCACCTAGTACCAAGGTATTTCTATTAATATTATAGCAGTTGCTGATAACAAAACTAGGTTGCTGACTGGCTTATCTGAAGCCAGTGGTCATTTAAATATTTGCCTAATCAGTAGGATCTGGGTGTATCTCAAAACGCAAGCCTAAAGGGTGCCTAGTAAGTATTGATTCAAAGAGCCAAATGCCATCTTTACTGATGATTCACAGCAACACCTAAGAATTTTGCTAGATGCCATATTATATACATTTCTCTGGGTCTAGACTTGGAAGAAGTCAAGAAATCAAGGGTTTTTTCATTTTTGTTATTTAAATGTCATTTGTGGTGTAATGTACACATATCAAAATAATTCTCTTGCGTGTTTCAAGGCTTTCTCTGGTAGAGTACAAGCTCCTGTACCAAATGCAGATACCTCTCATACAGCTGAAATTAAAACTGAATCTGAAGTTTACAGTGGCTGGAATGTGTTAACTTGATAATTCAGGGAATGTGCATTCATTTCTCATATATTGCTTAATATATGATTACGCTTTGGGTTTATTCATGGTGATTCATCGATAGTCCTGACACCCTAAATGGGGGTAAATGTAATTTTTCACAGATTTAAACAGACAACTGAAACTACAAATATGCCCATCATATGCTCAGAAACTTATCCTGATGTTATGTATGTATGCTCTGCTGCTGTATACTGCATGTATATTTTGGCATAGTTTAGGGAAGAGCCATATTTGCACTTTCTCATTTTGTCAAATAATTCTGTTTCAATAGAAAGTGCCCTCCATAATGTTTGGGACAAAGACCCATCATTTATTTATTTGCCTCTGTACTCCACAATTTGAGATTTGTAATAGAAAAAAAATCACATGTGGTTAAAGTGCACATTGTAAGATTTTATTAAAGGGTATTTTTATACGTTTTGGTTTCACCATGTAGAAATTACAGCTGTGTTTATACATTGTCCCCCCATTTCAGGGCACCATAATGTTTGGGACACAGGGCTTCACAGGTGTTTGTAATTGCCTCCTTAATGCAAGTAATAGAGAGCTCTCAGCACCTAGTCTTTCCTCCAGTCTTTCCATCACCTTTGGAAACCTTTATTGCTGTTTATCAACACGAGGACCAAAGTTATGCCAATGAAAGTCAAAGAAGCCATTATGAGACTGAGAAGCAAGAGACATCAGCTAAACCTTAGGCTTACCAAAATCAACTGTTTGGAACATCATTAAGACGAAAGAGCACTGGTGAGCTTACTAATGGCAAATGGACTCCACAGCTGATGACCAGAAGAATTCTTTCTATAATAAAGAAAAATCCACAAACACCTGTCCGACAGATCAGAAACACTCTTCAAGAGTCAGGTGTGGATTTGTCAACGAGCACTGTCCGCAGAAGACTTCATGAACAGAAATACAGAGGCTACACTGCAAGATGCAAACCACTGCTAGCCACAAAAATAGTATGGCCAGGTTACAGTTTGCCAAGAAGTACTTAAAAGAGCAACTACAGTTCTGGAAAAAGGTCTTGTGGGCAGATGAGACGAAGATTAACTTATATCAGTGTGATGGCAAGAGCAAAGTATGGAGGAGAGAAGGAACTGCCCAAGATCCAAAGCATACCAACTCATCTGTGAAACACAGTTGGGGGTGTTATAGCCTGGGCATGTATGGCTGCTGAAGGTACTGGCTCACTTATCTTCATTGATGATACAACTGCTGATGGTAGTAGCATAATGAATTCTGAAGTGTATAGACACATCCTATCTGCTCAATTTCAAACAAATGCCTCAAAACTCATTGGCCGGCGGTTCATTCTACAGCAAGACAATGATCCCAAACATACTGCTAAAGCAACAAAGGAGTTTTTCAAAGCTAAAAAATGGTAAATTCGTGAGTGGCCGTCAATCACACGATCTGATCCCAATTTAGCATGCCTTTTATATGCTGAAGAGAAAACTGAAGGGGACCAGCCCCCAAGAGAAGCATAAGCTAAAGATGGCTGCACTACAGGCCTGGCAGAGCATCACCATAGAAGACACCCAGCAACTGTTGATGTCCATGAATCGCAGTCCAAGCAGTCATTGCTTGCAAAGGATATGCAACAAAATACTAAACATGGCTACTTTCATTTACAGGACATCGCTGTCCCAAACATTATGGTGCCCTGGAGTGGGGGGGGGACTATCTATTACTGCTGTAATTTCCACATGGTGAAACCAAAATGTATAAAAACGGCCTTTATTAAAATCTGACAATGTGCACTTTAACCACATGTGATTTTTTTTCAATTACAAATCTCAAATTGTGGGGTACAGAGGCAAATAAATAAATGATGGGTCTTTGTCCTCATACACTGTATGATGGGAACTACCATTAAAGGATTGATCATAGAGTAATAGAACACTAAGAGTTTTATTTAATCCACAGATCTTTGAATTTTAGGAGTAGAAATGGCTAAGTTGCTTGCTTTGTATTAATGGAAAGCCAATAGTGAAACTCCGGTTCATTGCTGATGTCATGCGTGCTTCTGAATGGAAAAACAGTCTAGCTAGTGAATTGGGTAACAATTTCCCAGATCATAACTTTAAGGAGCTTAAAAGTAGAGAGTGCCGATGATTTAGATTCCCAGCTAGATTCAGATGATGTCTATAGATCTTAATTTTGGTGGTGATTTAAAAGGTTGTATCAGTTTATTCACCATTAGCTAGACCAATGCTAGCTAAAACATATTTTCTGATAGTCTGTGTTAATAATTTTTAGAGTGAAGTATTTTTGAATAAATACCTATCAATCTAAGAGCAATATAATTAACATTTTATATTGTTTTATTTCTACTTGAAACACTGCATTGGATTGTTTCTCTATTTTAAAGTATGCATACAGTATACAGCATACAGTTGTTGGGACATCATATATAGTATAACAAACTTTTTAAAATTTTGTGAGGTTGGTGTCACTTGCAAAGCTAATATTTATTGCCCATCCTTAATTCGTAATCTAAAATGTTTTACTTTATTTAATAAACAGCAAATGAATCAGCTGAAGCTACAAACACCGATACATCATTACATTCTAACTGCAATGAGGATAGCAATTATCTTGGTAAGTTTGCAATAAAAATTGAATCATGCTATGCCACTTTCTTGTGTGTAGGAAGGAACTGCAGATGCTGGTTTAAACCGAAGACAGACACAAAAAGCTGGAGTAACTGAGCGGGTCAGAGAGCATCTCTGGAAAAAAGGATGTTTCGGGTCGAGACCCTTAGACTGAGAGTCAGGAGAAAAGGGAAATGAATAATATACACTGTAGATCAGGGGTCGGCAACCTTGTTCTGCATAGGGGCCGGGACGCATGTCTGTGAGCGGATGGCAGGCCACATCTATCACGTGCACACATGGATCCCGCCCCGGATGGCAGGCAACAAATCACGTGTCACAAAGATCCCGCCCCTTCGAGGATGCCCCCTGGTGCACTGGCCAAAGATCATACTCCACTATGCAGAATATGCACTATGCAAAATCTGCAGTATCAACAATGCCAACCATTTGCATGGGTTTGTAACTGAATGTACTGGGTACAAAGGCAAGGAGGTTGTGTTGAACTTCGTTAAAACATTGGTTTCATTAAGGCTGGGATATTGGGCACTGCACTATACAGCACGAAAGCATGGCAGAGAGCGCAGTCAAGATTTACTAGAACAATGTAGGAATGAACTGCAGATGCTGGTTTACATCGAAGGTAGATGCAAATTCTTCAGACCGAAGGGGCTCGATCCGAAACATTACCCATTCCTTCTCTCCAGAGATGCTGCCTGTCCCGCTGAGTTACTCCAGCATTTTGTGTCTATTACTTAGAACAGCCCTGCGGCCTGGAACTTTGGTTGCAATGCTGGAGAAAGTCTTTTAGGAGGAGCGAAGGCTGAGAGGATATTTGGTTCAAAATCATCACGGGCAGAGGGATTAAGGTGGAACGGGTTGCGGAGTTTGGGCTGTTTGATCTAATGTTTTGATTTCATTGCACAGTATTTTTCTTTTCACAGACTTGTACAATTTATGTATAATTTATGTTTTGGTAAGCATCTGAACTGAAACAGGTTACGGAGATACATAAACAATGGCAATAAATCGACTGCTCTTACAGAAAGCATATGGACAGACACTCCAAGCAGACACTCCACCTCTCCCATCCCACCATCAGTCCAAACCAGTTATATAATTCCATACAACACCTCCACGGGGTCTATATTCCACAGAGATTTTGTATCTTGTGAATAGACACAAATTGCTGGAGTAACTCAGCGGATCAGGCAGCGACTCTGGAGAGAAGGAATGGGTGACGTTTCTGTCGCCGTTCGGCGGTGCTCGGCGGCTCCGCCATTGCAGCCGTCAGCGGATGCGTCCTTGCGTCACCGCGCCGGGATGCCGCAGCCTCAAGCCCGGGAGGTACCGGAGATGATGAAAGTCTGCGGGCCGGATGAATATAGAAAAAAAAACGCCTGCGGGGCGGATGATTTCTGGTTACGGGCCGCATTCGGCCCGGGGACCGTAGGTTGCCGACCCCTGCTGTAGATGATATAGAGAGATATAGAAATGAATGAAAGATATACAAAAAATACCGATGATAAAGGAAACAGACCATTGTTAGCTGTGGACAAGGTGAAAACGAGTTACAGACAATGGGACTCAACAAGACGACTTTGAAGCTAGTATAACGCTGGGTAGGGGAGGGATGGAGAGAGAGGGAATGCAAGGGTTACTTGAAGTTAGAGAAATCTACAGCTAGGTTGTGAGCTGCCTAAGCAAAATATGAGGCGCTGTTCCTCCAATTTGCATTTGGTAAAGACATTTTCTACTCCTGACCATGCTCTGACATTTAGACTTGAATTTATAAATCTGGGTATTTGGAGTGTATTTGATAGGTTACAGCAATGCTGAACTCATGGAATGTTTTAGTTGAGATTCTTCTCATCATTTCATTCCATTTTTTAGAACATTAATGAAATTATTGTAAAACCATGAGTTGGAGGGTGAGGGAGAGAAGGAGGTAAGGGGTAGGGAGGGTACGTAAGGAAATAAAACACAAACAGGCAGGCAAATTCCCTGCTTTGTGTAGCAGCAGTTTGAAACAAACTTCTTCTAGTCTGTCTTCCATCTCTGATTTAAAATTATTAATTTATCTAGGATCTAATGCCATTTAGCATGAGAATTTATATGAAATGTTGCAGAATGGATGCATGTGTTCTTAAATTTTGTGCTGCTTTTACTTTATGTTGATTTTCTCAAACTCTGAGAACATTATGGATTTTTCTACCTGCATTGTGCGCCCTTGGTTATCCAAGACTTGAACTTGCCTAACGAATCAGGAGCCCTATTTTGAAAGGTCTGAAAGTGGCAGGGTCCTTAATAACACAAACCCTGCCTCAAAATCTCCTGATAACTGGCAAAGCTTAATACAAGCTTATATTGTTGTTAGTTTTAAATATTTCTGACATTAAGAAATATTAAAAAACTATTAGAAATATATTTCTCTAACATTTTCTTAATTCCATCTAATGCACTTTATTGAACAAATCCTATAGGAAAAACTATTCAAATAATTAGAAGCATTAAGGAATTTGCCTTCTTACTTTTCTTCATCAATGTATGAGGAAAATATTTTGACAATCCCAAATCACAGCAATTGGCAACAACAAAGGTGGGATATCAGTAGCAAAGAACCAATTGGTTGCATTTTAATAAATTGGATTGAAGGCGGCAGGGAAATGTCTGCAAAGGGTTGATTGCTAATTAAACTCCAGGATAGAATCATGGTTATATTACTTTGATTATTAAGTTGCAATGGTTCTGATATTTTAGTTTTTTGAATATTTTTACTTTATAATAAAAGCTCAAAATGTGAAACACTTGAAATATAACCATCAAATAGGTGTAGAAATATGGTAGGCTAAATGTATATCATACATTTAGCCTCTACCATATTTCTACACCTATTTGATAACATTTTAATGTAATGAATTATAAACTATTGGATGATATTTTCTGCATATTAATGAATAATACTATTGTAATCCATAAAGGGTCTTTCTCAACAGGCATAGATAATACTACTGCTGAAAATGAAGGAGTACGGCCTAGACAGAGACAAGCAGCATCTGGAGCTATGGTAAAACAGAGGAAAATACTACTTGATGATCGAGGTAGTGACGGTGAATGTGAAAAGGATTCTGAAAGTGAACAAGACTATGTGACAAGTAAGTGGTTAGTAAAAAAATTGGATCAAGCAAATGTTTCCAATAAATGTAAATGAACTTGAAAATGTTTTTAAAATCCCCTACATTTGTAGTAATGCTTGCTTTTTTTTTTTTTAAAGCAGTGAATTGCTTTACACTTATTAAATTAATATATGTGTTCATCTTTGAGGTGGTGGAACCAGATGCAATTATCAGGTAAAGGTGGTATTTGGACAGACACATAAATAGGAAAGGCACAGAAGTACATGATGCTAATGTGGATAAGTAAGATTAGCAGAGATGGACAGAATGGTCAGCATTGATGCGGTAGACTGATGGGTGCATTTCTATGCTGTAAACCTCTACGACTTTATTGATGGATCTTTTTTTAAAAACATTAAAGGGCCAGTCCCACTTTGCGATTTTTTTCGGCGACTGCGGGCGTCAGTGACTGACGCCCGCAGTCGCCGGGAAACCGTCAAGTTGATACGACAGGCCACGACACAGTTGACGTCAAGCTGCGACAATCTGCGTCAGCCGATGTCACAATTTCCAGGACCTCAACAGTGACAACATACGACAGCCTACGACAGCGCCTACGATATCCTGCGACCGCACAGACATCAAACAGCGACAGCCGAAGTCAACATACGTCCACCCGCGACAAGATACGACAGGCTGCGTCACTGTCTACGACATCTTAGGACAACAGGTTGACGCATTATGATGCAGGCTATTGCAAAATGAATTAGCCGAGGTCATGACCTTGCGTCACCGGGCATCACCCGCAGGACAGCCTACGTCAGTGTGCGACAGGGCCCACGACATAAGAAGTCATGCAGCGTCAAGCCCGGTGTCGCGGAAAGGTTTTGAACATTCTAAAAATCCAGCGGCGGCAAGGAGACACCACGCGTCATTACATGCGTTACCCCGCGTCACGCCGCGACAACCTTTTTTCAGGCTGTCGCCGAAAATGTCGCTCAAGTGGGACAGGCCCTTAAGTGAATAAAGAAAGCAATTTGAAATGCACAATTTTAAATACCCAAAGAAACCTAAGGTCAACTAAAATTATTTGGAACTTCACTTAAAGGTTTAAATGTAGTTATCGTCATTGAATCACTATTTTTCTGGACTCAATGATCTGAGGCACCGAACATTTCTTGTGTCTTTTGTACATTCATTATACAAATGTAAAATGTAACATAACTGATGGAATGCTTTGAATGATAAGATCAGCAGATATCTGGATTCAGCCACTGTAAATTTAAACATAAAATTGCATGCATAATAAGATTCTAGTTCTTGTTCAGAATCATTGAAATTAATAGGGATTTTTTTTAAAATGTGAATCAAGTCATATTAATTATTTGAGAGGTAGACAAAAATGCTGGAGAAACTCAGCGGGTGAGGCAGCATCTATGGAGCGATGGAATAGGTTACGTTTCGGGTCGAGACCCTTCTTCAGACTGATGTGGGGAGGGGGCGGGAAGAAGAAAGGAAGAGGCGGAGACAGTAGGCTGTGGGAGAGCTGGGAAGGGGAGGGGAAGGAGAGAGAAAGCAAGGACTACCTGAAATTGGACAAGTCAATGTTCATACCGCTGGGGTGTAAGCTACCCAAGTGAAATATGAGGTGCTGCTCCTCCAATTTGCGGTGGGACTCACTCTGGCCAAGGAGGAGGCCCAGGACAGAAAGGTCGGATTCGGAATGGGAGGGGGAGTTGAAGTGCTGAGCCACCGGGAGATCAGGGTGGTTAATGCGAACTGAGCGGAGGTGTTAGGCGAAGCGATCGCCAAGCCTGCGCATGGTCTCACCGATGTAGAGCAGTTGACACCTTGAACAGCGGATGCAATAGATGAGGTTGGAGGAGGTGCAGATGAACCTCTGCCTCACCTGGAAAGACTGCTTGGGTCCTTGGATGGAGTCGAGGGGGGGAGGTAAAGCGATGGTGTAGCATTTCCTGCGGTTGCAAGGGAAAGTACCAGGGGTGGGGGTGGTTTGGGTGGGAAGGGACGAATTGACCAAGAAGTTACGGAGGGAGCGGTCTCTGCGGAAAGCCGAAAGGAGAGGAGATGGGAAGATATGGCCAGTGGTGGGATCCCGTTGGAGGTGGCGAAAATGTCAGAGGATTATCTGTTGTATGTGACAGCTGGTTAGGTGGAAGGTGAGGACAAGGGGGACTGTCCTTGTTACGAGTGGGGGGATGGGGAGTGAGAGCGGAGCTACGGGATATAGAGGAGACCCTGGTGAGAGCCTCATCAACAGTCGAAGAGGGGAACCCCCATTCACAAAAGAATGAGAATTATTTGGGAGAATACTTCACCTTTCACCCCAACAGCCTCCACATCCAACACATCATCCTCCGACATTTCTGTCACCTCCAATGTGATCACATTTTCCCATTTCCACCTCATTCTGCCTTTTGCAGAGACCACTCGCTCAGCAACTCCTTGTTTAACTCATCTCTTCCCACCTAAACCACCCCCTCTCCTGATACTTTCCCCTGTAATTGCAAGAGATGCCTCCTCCTTCGACTCCATCCAGGGACCCTGACAACTGCAGGTGAGACAGGTTCACATTCGCCTCTTCTAACCTCTTCTACTGCATCTGGTATTCCCGATGTGGGCTCCTTTACATTGGCGAGACAAAGTGTAGACTCGACGACCGTTTTGAACACTTAAGCTGGATCTCCTGGTCACTAGCCACTTTACCCCCCCCCCCCCCCCCCTCCCATTTCCTTTCTGTTCTGGGCCTCTCCATTGCCAGAGTTAGGCCACATGCAAATTGGAGGAACAGCACTTCATATTTTGCTTAGGAGCTTACAACTAAGTGATATGAATGTTGAATTCTCCAATTTTAGGCAATTTCTATAACACCTCCCTCCACCCTTCCCTCCCTCTTCGACCCCTTCCTCCACTAAATATCCGTTAACCAATTCCACAATTTGCAATGATGAGCCCTTTTGGGCTCTCATCGTCGTTATCCAACAATCTGCCTATCAGGGAACCTCCTTGCCTGTAGTCATCTGTTGTTGGTGCTGATTTGTCCTGTTTTTTTCTCGCTTCCATGTGCGCCCCCCCCCCCCACTAGAATCAGTCTGAAGAAGGGTCCCGACCTGAAACGTCACCCATCCATTTTCTCTAAAGATGTTGCCTGACTCGCTGAGTTACTCCTGCATTTTGTGTCTATCTTTGATTATTTGGGAATCACATGAGATCTAGGGATGCGCGCTGATAATCAAATCTTGTGCAATTCACTTATTGATGTCACTTGCTCAAAATTATTTTGTACATTCATGTCCTATGATTAGTGCAACCCATTCACAGCGAAATAGGCCTTAACTGGAAGACTGAGGACCACTTTTTAATTGTTGTGTTGTTAGTGGTATCCATCATTCAAAGTGCTGAGAACTGCAGATGCTGGGTTTACACCGAAGATGGACACAAAATGCTGGAATAATTCAACGGGTCAGGCAGCATCTCTGGAGAAAAGGAATAGGTAATGTTTCGGGTCGAGACCCTCCTTCGGGTCGAGAACGGTCTCGATCCGAATCGTCACATTCCTTTTCTCCAGACATTCTAAGAGCATTCCTTGAAGTTTATGCCATGTCATTGCCTTGCTACTTATTTACTTAATCCCCCTGCTCGTGTAGCTGTCCCATTTCTTTTCCTCCCCATTATACACCCATGTCCTTGCCAAATAAACTGTCCCTCTCCATTTAACCCATGCCTGCCACCCACGATCTTGTATCCAGCCCCTTCTCTCTCTGCTGGGGAGATCCTGTGGAAGGTCCAATGCTCTTTCCTGTTCTTAGGCCTTCTGCCCAATGGCATTTCTCTGCCAAGGGTTCTTGCTTAAAGCAAGTACTGGTCCCCTCTGCAATGCATTTAACATGTATTTGCAGATGCTTCATGATTTTTCACCCATTGCTTCACGCAGCATGTCATTTTAACATGAATGCTTGACTAAAGTAATAGGTGGATTACATAGATGAGAAGTATTTGAAGTGTACAAAAGAGTATGGAGAATGGGGCAAGGAATGAGACCTAGTTCCTATTGAAGAATTAGCATTGACAATTGAAGCAATAGACTAAATGGACAAATGGTTTCCTCTGCATTGAAAGGCAATAATGATGGAAGTGCAATATATTCTTCGTCTAGAATGAATACCTTTGCCTTGTTCAGGGATGGGCTGGGCTAATGATTGATCTTGCTGTCTAGCCACTTGATAGTTAACTTTGTATTGGAGATAAATCTGCAGATTTTACTTTCCTATGTAAGGGATTAAATATTTGATTTGTGCAGTCCAGATTTCTGAGACATTGGAATCTGTTCTGTTGCAGATGTAGTTTGTATGGGATTAATAGCTGGGCTTAACTCCTCAGAGGCGTGTTAGCAATATTTTAGAGAAATGTAAGATGATGCAACAGAAAAATCACCCAAAAAGGTCAAGGAGTGTTGGGATCATAAAGGGAAAAAACAAGTAATTGTATTACTATTCAGAGTTTGTACATTCAACATCAGTTGCAATTCTTTCCAGTGTGGCCGTGGGTACAGTTTTATATTGAGCACCCAGCTTCCAGCTCTTCAAGCCTTTAGGTAATGCAAAACCTCTCATGACACCAGTGGCTGGCTACAGTGGCAAGGAAGACATTGTCGGCTGTGAGGCTCTGCAACTTGTATGCCAGCTATTATATCTGTTATTTAAGTATTCAGTTACTCAGAAATTGCTCGAAAAATATTCACACACAACACAGATAAGCACACTCACTCAATCATGGAGACATACAGCATGGAAATGGGCCCTTTAACGCACCAAACTCTTACAGGCCAACAACCACCCATTTATGTTAATCCTAATTTTCTCCCCACAATCTCATTGACTCTCCACCAATTACCCGCACAGGGGCAATTTCAGTCACCAAGTACAGCAACATTTTGATCAGTTGGGCAAGTGGGCTGAAGAATGGCTAATCAAGTTTACTACAGATAAGTGTGAGGTGTTATCCACACAATCGTTCCACTCTTTTACTTGTGAGTGATTGTACTCATGGTGTGATTTGACAGGACAGTACATAAAACAAGGCTTTTCACTGTATCTCAGTGTGTGTAACAATAATAAGCTTAACCAGACTCGCAGAATCCTCCCTTTCATTCAGCATCTAAGAATCCTTGAGTAACAGAAACCCACTAAGATTGCAATGTATACAGTTGGGAAAACCACCTACAACACTGTTCTAAACTCATAAAGTCTAATGGCAGTAAGTCACAAATGGTCATGAAAACCTCCTGATTACTACCTACTGCTGTACTCTTCCATGTTGAATACCATCTAGGAGGGCAACAAACTAGGGTTAGTGTTAGGGAGCAGGCAGACCACAATCAGTATGAATTATAAACAACTGTTCCTCCTCGATGACCATCAACACAGAAGGTTGTGTGCTCAGTTCCCTGCTCAACTCTCTCTATATCTATGACTATGTAGCCAGACACAGCTCCATCATTGTTGGACGAATAATAGGTAACAATGAGTACAGGAGGGAGATTGATAATCTGATTGAATGGTGCTAGAACAAAATTCTTGTTCTCAATGTTAGCAAGAGTAATGAGTTCAGAAAGTGAAAGGTGAGAATCCACGAACCTGTCTTCATCGATGAAACGGCGGTGTAGAGAGTCAACAGCTTCAAATTCCTATGTGTGCACATATCAGAATCAGATCAGAATCAGAATCAGAATCACACTTTATTCACCAAGTATGTTTTGCAACATACGAGGAATTTCATTGGCCAGGTCAGTCATACAATTAAAAGTAACAGATCACTTCAAACATATTTTAACATGAACATCCACCACAGTGACTCCTACACATTCCTCACTGTGATGGAAGGCGAAATAAAGTTCAAGTCATTCCCCTAGCTCTTCCTCGGTTGTGGGCCTCGAGCCCCCATTGACGGGACGATCCTGACTCCCGTAGCCGGCGGCGTTCGTGCCCTCCGCGTCGAGGCGATCAAGCTCCCGCATCGGGGGGGATGTCAGCTCCCCCGCACCGGGCGATCGAACCTCGCGTCGGGGCTGGACGAATCTTCCGCGGCGTTAGAGCTCCCGACTAGCGTCCCCCGAGACTGCGAGCCCTTGATGGTAAGTAAGTCCACAGTGGTCACGGTGGGAGCGATCCCAGGCAAGGGATCGGCTCCGATGTTAAGTCCGCGCCCCGCAGTGGGGCTCACGACAGTCCGAGACGGCTTCCAGCTCCATCGATGGTAGGCCGCAGAGCCCGGAGAATGTGATCCGAAAATTGATCACATCTCCGGGAAGGTAGGAACCTGAAAAAAAGTTTCCCCCAATCCCCTCCCCCCTCCCCCCACACCAAACAAACTGAAGTACATTAAAACAAACTTTTAACAAACGCTAAAAATAACAAAAAAGATGAAAAAACAAACAGACTGCCGGCAGGGCTGCCATCTACCCGGCGCCCCTCGTGGTCTTTTGTCTCGGCTCCCCGCGCCGGGCGATCGGACCCCTAGTCGGGCTGGTCGAACCTCCTGTGGCTTTGGAGCTTCCCGACATCAGTCTCTACACGAGACTGCAAGCTCCTCGATGTTGGAATCCGCAGACCGCGGTTGGAGCGTCCATCCCAGGCAATGGATCGCAGGCTCCAATGGTAAGTCCACGGCCCCGCGGTGGGGCTCAAAGTCAGTCTCGAGCAAGGCCGCCAGCTCCATGATGTTAGGCCGCAGAGCGACCGGAGATACGATCCGAAAAACAATTGTATCTCCGGCAAGGTAAGAGATTGAAAAAGAGACCCCCCCCAACATAAAACAAACCAGAGAACATTAACACATACTTTTTAAACATACTAAAAATAACAAAAAAGACAAAAAGACAGACAAACCATTGGCGATGCTGCCATCGCTGACAGCGCCACCCGGTGGAATATCAAACTTCTACAGGTGTACAGTAGAGATCATACTGGCTGGAGGCATCACAGCCTGGTTCGACAACTCAAATGCCCAGGAATGAAGGAGGCTGCAGAAAGTGGTGGACATTGCCTAGTCCATCATGGGTACTGAATCTCCACCATTGAAGGGATCTACTGGAGGAACTGCCTCCAGAAGGCAGCTAATGTCATCAAAGACCCACCACATCAAATGAGACTCCAAGCATGCATTATGCTTGTGGAGATAATGCTTGAAGAGACAATGTTGCAACTTCTTACCTAAGATATGTTCTAGTTATATGGCACTGCCACCTTGCAAAATATGTTTCAGAACAGTTCTCACGTCTCACAGTTGACTGTGAGGTACTGCCTGTCAGGAAAACCAATGGATTGTCTTCCACTACTGTCAATAATGTAATGGCGTAGCCACACCTCACTTTAACATTGCCATCAACCCAAATCTAATCTTGATTCAGCATGAAAGAGTATGAGGTGCAGCACCATTCATATTTAAAAACTTGGAATCAGTACACATCATCAAGGGATCTAATCTGTTTTGCCATATCCAGTCATGAAAGGTGGCAGAAGTTAAAACAGCTTAAAGGAAGAGGTGGTTCCAGGAGCATCCACAATTCACAATCTCAGAAGCCAAGGCATAGGTGCAAAATCCATTGCTGTAGAATTTCCATCAATCGTCAGCATGAATACTAAATAGATAATCCAAGGTGGCCTATTCCCAACGACCGCAGCATCGCAAAAATCAGTTTTCAGCAAATTCAGTTCATTTCTCATGATACCACAGGATTTCTGAATCCACCAAGTAAAGCAAAGCTCCTGGTCTTTGACCGTATCCTCTGTTTAGTTTTAGAAATGTCAGTTCCAGCATCACTCTAAGCTCAATATTTCTAGAACAGAAAATCTCCCTCAACTAGCAATGGAGAAATCTACAGGATGTAATATAAAATCTTATCATTACATGGAGAGTGCCTGCCAAATGTGCAAGCTCAGCTACCGAGAACACTCTACAGGTTCGCCTTCAAATTACATAATAATAATAATAATAGATTTTATTTTAAGGGCGCCTAATACCGAGGTCTCTAGGACACCTTACAATTTAAGAAACATAAACATATAATCAGAGTAAAACAAGTTATAAAGACATCACAAATACACAAATTAAAAACAAATCCGATCCAAAAAAAGACAACAACAAAATTCAGAAAACACAACACGACATGCAGTATTCTGGAAATAATTTGTTGGATCTTAATCATGACTGTTTCAAAATCCTATCAATATGGATTGCCATTCTCCTAGGTAAACATATTACACTTTCACAAGTTTGTTTGTGATATTTTCTATTTCTGACATAATGGCATGTGGATATTACAATCTTTGGTTTTGATTTTACAATTTTAGTAAATGTCAAAAATGACAACAGTGCAAGGATTGCCACATACAAAACTTAGTGGAAATCTTGAAGCTTCTTAAAATATTTACAAATCAATCATTTTAAAATATCTGACAATTTTTCTTTTGTTATTTGAGTAACGCTGTACTAAGGCAGGATTGCAGCTTAGTTAAATCACTGGCCCTATAAAAGCTACCTTAATATAATATATACATATATAGTATGTATATGGATATAATTCCCCAGTATAAATATTTCACAATTGAATGCATTTTAAAAGCATTTTATTTGTGTATGATTAATAGTAAGATTAAACGAGAACTTACCAAATTTGAAGTTTGATCTTTATTTTATGAGGAGTAACGTTGAGGGATTACGTGAAGAAGCCCCGTCCAGCCGCACACGCGTCAATCTTTCAAAGCAGCGGAGTGACAATCACAGACGATAATTACTGAAGTATGATAGTAAGATGCATAAAGACTTAGAACTACCAGTTTGATCCTTTTATGAGGGTGGGAGCGGAGGGCACGTAATCCCTCAACGTTACTCCTCATAAAATAAAGATCAAACTTCAAACTTGGTAAGTTCTCGTTTAATCTTACTATTTTACTTCGGAGGCACGTGAGTGACTACGTGAAGATTTCAAAGCTCTGTGATTTCACACCGTGGATTCAAATCCAGGTGTTCACTGCATCGATTGACTCTATTTGAGTAAGCACAATCAACAATGCATAACCACAACATTTGAATGTAATCAGTTACTGGTTTTATTTATTTTAATAAAAATAACAAAATTAGGCCCATTTATTATAATGGGGGATTTAATACTGTATCCAGCACGGCATTACCAAACCCTCTGAGATCTTTAATCTCATTGTGGTAATACTTGTGAAACATCTGTTCACTTGCCCATCCTGCGGCCACGAGAATAAGGTCTATTAGCACGTCTGAATCCCTGGCCGCTGATGTTGATGCCGCCCTGGAGGAATGAGATTTAAATTTATCAGTATCAATACCTGAATATCTCAACACCTGTTTCAACCATCGTGAAATTGTTTGTGTTGACACTTTCTTATGAGGCTTTTTATGACATAAAAAATGCCAATTCGGCGCCTCTTAAAACTTTTGTTGTTTCTATGTAACATTTCACATATGTTACTACACACAGTCGTGAATCTGTAGGATATGCTAAAAATTCCAACTTGCATCCTGTGAACCCAGGTCTACTTTGCTTCAGTAAATCATAGACATAGAATGTCACGGCATTTTGCCCTACTTTCATTCTATCAATTCTGAATTTCTGTAATGTTTGAACTCTCTGCGCTGAAACTAATGCCATGAGCATAACCAATTTCATGGTAATTTTGGATAATGACAGAGTTTCAACTGGATTCCAATTCCTTAGGAACATCAGTACATCTTTTATATTCCAAATTTCTGTATACCTGGGTCTGGGAGGATTAGAGTTGAAAATTCCTTTCATAAACCTACAGACCCAAGGATGTGCTCCAATTGGAGTTTGTTCTGATTCATTGCTTAAATATGCAGAGAGTGCCCTTCGTGCAGTATTAATTGCACTATAACTTAATTTCAATTCATAGTGTAGAGTTGAAAGAAACTCTAT
The DNA here is from genome assembly GCA_038087875.1 of Malacoraja senta. Classification (NCBI taxonomy): domain Eukaryota; kingdom Metazoa; phylum Chordata; class Chondrichthyes; order Rajiformes; family Rajidae; genus Malacoraja; species Malacoraja senta. The sequence goes on along the minus strand of CM075985.1, from coordinate 21,978,035 downwards.
TACATCTGAAATTTCTGCTGGTGTTATATGCAATATTCTTTCCTGAACAAAACACCTCCCATTTCTTAATATAGGAAATGTACTGCTTCTGGGTACTATTCCTCCAGGCTGCTGTCATAACATCCACCGTATGGTCTGATAATCTTTTTCCAAGATATGGCCTTCTTAGAATCTGCAAATCAACAAACCAATACGATTGTGTAAAGGATGTGATTCATTAGTCACAGGGTGTACAAGCAGTTTAATCTGCTTTGGAATAACCATAAGGGGTTTTTTTTTTGGGTTTTTTTTCTCCCCATTTTTAACACCAGTGGGTACCATACCTGTGTAGGCCAATCTGGTACTACCAAAATCCCTGAGGCTGAATCTTGTTTAATTTTCTGTATGCATTTGTGGATTAAACAAAATGGTGGAAAAACATACAGAAACATACCACCCCAATGTAGTGAGAAAGCATCCACCATTACTGCTCCAGGATCAGGTTCCCATGACACATACTTAGGCAACTGGTGGTTCAATCTTGATGCAAACAGATCAATTTCTGGCATTCCAAATTGTGTGATAATTTGTGTGAATATTTTCCGACTTAACATCCATTCTGTATTATCATTAAATTTACGTGATCTTTTGTCTGCAATTGTATTCATTTTTACCTGGTAAATATATTGCTGACAGCCACATTTTTCTGGCAATACCCCAGGTCCAAATTTAATTTGCCAATTTATCACATGATTCTGATTTTATACCTCCCATGTGATTTATGTATGCTACAGCTGTAGTATTGTCAACCTGTACCTGAGGCGCCCCACCTGGGGCGCCGTTGATTATGGCTGCCCTGCCAGCAGCTGTTAGTTTTTTCACCCTTTTTTTAATTTTTAGTTAGTTAAAAGTGTTTGTTTTTGGAGGTCTTTAGTCTTTTTATGTGGGGGGTTGGGGGGGGGGAAGGGGGGAAACTATTTTCGCAGTCCCTACCTGGTCGGAGATGCGGCTTTTCTCCGAGCCGTATCTTCGCCCCTTCCTCGCGGCCTACGGGCAGACTGGAGCGGCGTTTTCCTGCCGGGACCGGCCAGGACTTCAGCTTCGGCGGCGGCACAGCGCTGAAGTACCATCGCGGAGCGGGCGATGCCTAACCCGGGTCGCCGTGCAGCAGGCTCCGGAGTGCTGTGACTGCCGGCACCAACATCGCGGAGCTGCGGTCAGCGGTCTGCGGTCAGTGGAGCTTCCAGCCGCGGGCGGCGCTGAGCTCTAAACACTGCGGAGCCTGGGATCTGACGACGAGGTCGCCAGAGTCGGAGCATCGACCGGCGCGGCTCGCGGCTCGTGGACTTCGGGAGCCGTGGTCTACTGGGAGGGAGCGGCCGCTCCAGACACTCCGGGCCGCTGAGAGTGTTCACCCGACGTCAGAATTCCATCATCCGGCGAGAGGGCCTGAGGCATCGTGCTGCCGTGGCGGCGACTGCAGAGGCCTCAATATGGGTGAACTGGGGATGGGACTGGACTTTGTTGCCTTCCCCCACAGTGGGAACCATTGTGGGGGGATGTTTTTATGTTGTTACATTCTTGGATGTGATCTTTATTTGTGTGCTGCATTGGCAAGTCAAATTTCACTGCACCAATTGGTGTATGTGACAATAAATGTTTATCTATCTATCTATCTATCTAACATGCACATTTCCCATATCAGTGCAATAAGCTCTAAGGCCGTAAAATGCGCCTAATAGCTCTAGGTAATTGATTCCCAGTTTTTCCAGCAAAGGTACTTCATTCACATTCCACCTACCTCCACAGCTGGAAATCATGTTAGTAGCGCCCCAACTCAGTGCACTTACATCAGTCTGTCGAGTGACGGAAGGTGTTTCTACCAGAACTTTTCTGGAAGCATTAGAAACATTGTTAATCCACCATTCTATTTCTGTAATGGATTGAATTGTTAATTTCATGGGCCTATCAAAATGCCCTCTATTCATTTTTAACGCTTGTACCTTAGCTCTCTGTAAACATTGATAATGCAATGGTCCAAACGTGACCGCTGGAAACCCTGCAATTAATTTGCCTAGCAAGCTTGCCACTTCTCTAATTGAAGGTGTGTCCTCGTTAATGAGTTTTATGCAACCTTCAATTAACTGCAGCTTTTTATCTTTTGGCAAAGTGATTACCATGTGTTCGGAGTTAATTGTGAACCCTAGGTAATCAATCTTTTTGCTTGGTAACAATTTAGATTTTTGTAGGTGAATAATGAAACCTAATTTCTCAAAATGTATTTGACTGGATACTGACAATTTTGCAGCAGCCAAAGTGTCCCCTACAATGAGGATATCATCTAAATAAGCCATTAATACATGGCCCTCAGCTCTTAACAGAGCTAAAATTGGTTTGAGTAATTTAGTGAATAATCTTGGTGCTGAAATCAGACCATTGGTCAATGCTTTAAATTGCCATAACTGACTCATCCATCTAAATTTCAAATATCTTTGATCATTACCATGCATTGCCACAGAAGAATATGCATTTTGCAGATTTACGCTTGCCTTGTAGCAATTCTTTGTGACTAGCTAAATGGCATTAGTAAATGTTTCCATTTTGAAATGTTTCTATTGTACATAAAGGTTAAGATTTGTCAGATCGGAAATGATTCTACGTCCACCATCCCTTTTCTAGGAGAATATTCCTAGGAGAATATTTGACACAAACTGATGGTGTTGTTCTACTGACATTTATATCATCCTTTTCTGCAAAACATTTTTCAATTCTCCTTTGATCAACCCATTCTCTTCCTTTGAAAAAAAATCTGTGACCAGTTTGAATTATGCTGAATTGGAGGATCCAAACGTGGAGAGAACTCAATTTTGAATCCTACAATGCTACATAGAATAAATGAATCATTTGTTATTGATTGCCATTCTTTTAGGAAGAATCGTAACCTTCCCCCTATTTGTGAGTGTGAAACATTTGTTGTGTTTCTTACCAGACCAAGCCCCCTAACCTCGGGGTTTGCCACCGGCAGTTGTTGTCCCCTTCTAGTAGGCACATTGTAACCTCCACGTATCCTCGGTGCAGCACGTCAACGTGTATACGAGAATGATAGGATTGTTCCTTCTCCAGCACCACATTTCGCCTGTAGGGATACTGCCTTCTCACCGCTCTGCTCAGCATAGGTGATCCTTTAGTTTCTTTGTTAGATTTTCTCCAAAACAGATTTAGGCATTTGTATATTGGATGGTTTGCAGAGCCTGCATACTTAGGATGAATATTTGGTCTTATGAATACAATTTATTTCAAAGTGCGCACTACACATGAGTGCTAAGGCATTTTGTTGTGAATACGATATATAACCTTCATCCAAACCACTGACCCCAGATATTTCAGCACTTGTGTAATTTCAATTCTTGTGAGCGTAAACCACTGCTCAAATTACCCATATCAAGTTATTCACTGCTGTAACTGCTACAATTTCCCGAGTCTCATATTTTTTGATAGTCTCATCCATGGTTAATTCCTGGGGCTGATGGGAGAGTAGATAATTTATAGTCATAGCTATTTCCTCTCTCAAAGGTTCCCCTGTTACTCTGGGAACAGCAACGTTTTGTGCCAGCCTTGGAACATTTGTGGCTCTGATAATGGGCTCTGGTCCTCATTTAAATCATCATCTAAATCTAGATATTCATTTTTATGTTGGTGTAATTTCTGGCTCCCCTGTTTCAGGTAAGTCTCTGCCAGATTCCCCCTGCGCGGGCTCTCTTGTAGGCCCACGGACAGGCAGCCCTGCTTCAGGTGCTGCTGGCGCTGGCTCAATTCTAGGCCAACGCTTCATTATTTTTACTCTTTACATTTGTCGGTGCTGGCACATTTATCATTGCACGTTTGTGCTGCCTTTTGTTCAGGCATTTCTAGTACTGGCTCTCCAATAGGCCAACACATAACTAGCCTTTTTTCTGGCATTTTTGGGCACCGGCTCTCCTGTAGGCCAACCTCATTAATGTTTCTGCACAGGCACTGATGGCTCTCCTGTAGGCCACCCTTGTGCCTGTTCCAAGGCACCTCCTGTGCTATACTTCATTGGCCAACACCGACTTAAATCCTCCTGTGGGGGTTCTTTACAAATCATCTGCCCCATAAGGAGTTATAAAGTTTTTGACCCTTGCAGTGTAATACTCTTTCCTGCCTGAGGAGGGCATACCTCCGGGTCTGACTCATCCGAGTCTACAGGTCGGGCCGATTTTTTTTTTTCTCAGCCTTGCGCCCCGCAGCCGGCGGTTTAACAGCACATTCGACCACAACGGGAGCTAATGGCTTCGCTGCCACTGACTCCCCTGACTGACGCCCGCTACCCTTCTGGGGTTTTACTACGGTGCGTCCCTGGCCGCCTCTCCTTCCCATTTCTCCATTATAAACTTGAGTGGAGCTCCACCAAACAAGTCTAAACGGGAAGGAAACGCTCCTGTAAGTGAAAAGTAACCCACTTACCTTCCGACTTTTGTGTTACTTTTGTTTTACTCACCGGCTGGAGGAGCTCCTGCTCCTCCACACACGGTCATGAACGCTATGCGTCTGATCGATAATGACGCGTGTGCGGCTGGACGGGGCTTCTTCACGTAGTCACTCACGTGACTCCGAAGTAAAATCTGTTCTACCTTGGTCTACTGTGTATGTTTTGATATTTGCAAATTTTTAAAATGTTTATAAAATTAATTTAGAACGCTGTGATTTCTTTCCTGGTTTGAATGTGACGGAGTATCTAATAACCAGCTCGATGATATAGTTACTGCTAGATTCTTTGTCACCCAGTGAAATGAAGTGAGCTGGCAGGTGATATCCATAGCACATAGATATCCCGACCTTTGAAGGCAGCTTTCACCCAAAGTAATCTGCGAATTACATTGCTTCACTGCTGGTTGCAGAATCTTGGCCATACTTTAGAGGAGTACATTATTAGTTGTTTTTAATTACAATATCATTTTGGGAAGTTGTACTTTAATCTCTTGGGTTACAGTTCAAAGACACACATTTCATTTAAAGCGGCATGTTCTTGTCAGGAAATGACGTGATTTTGGGTAAGGAGATCATTTCTGATGCTTGCCCTGCCCACATACACCCTTAGAACTTCTCCAACATGATAGATCTTATGAAGATATAGGATTTTAACTTTATAAAGTTTATTAAGTTACTCGAATGCAAAAAGAACAACAAAAAATTAATTAAAGTTAAGCCTACAAAGTGTAGTAATTCAAAATTGCCACCTGCACTTTACCCACAATAATTATGATAATTGTATATTAGTATGTGTAGTAGCCATTTAGCTTAACTCAGTATGTTATAACTATAATCAGTTACCTTTAAATTTTATCAGCCTGTAATTATGTGGGTGGAATTTATAGCAGTCTGAGACGCAGACTCCCAAGGAGTTTTTAAGTTTAGTTTGAAGAAGATCGGGGAAGAGACAGTTTTTGACCATGCACGAGCATGGCCATGAGTAAGATCAAAATGTACTTATACAAGAAGAAGCTAGTGTGGATTATCTTACTGTTTGTACTACTACAATAAAGAAACTATTAATCAAGAGACTGTTTTTGGAAGATGTATCTTTCGACAGCATTGAATGTCTCGTGGAGAGCTCGTGAGTGCGTGTTAATTACCTTCTGATCCTCGGTCATCAATTAAAGTGGCTATCGAGAAAAGAATCCTTGAGACGATATAAAATCTGTCACTACAGTATGCAACACTCAACCTCTGATGTCTCACTTCATTAGTTTCAATCAGAAATGGCAGAGTGCTGGTTTTGTTGTTGCACAAGCAACCAGAGGTCTCGACCATTATTCCAGAGACATGAATCAGAATTCCAATATAGCAGCTGGGGAATTTAAATTCAAATGATTAAATAATCCAGATTTTTAATTACATTATTGCAAAATCCAATCAAATTCACGTGTCATTTAGGGATGGAAATGTGCCCTCCTTGCCCCGGATGGTCCTTCTGTGACAAGCAACAATAATGGACAGGCATTAACTGCTGCCATAGTCATGTCCTGTGAAAAAATAAAACAAAACTGGGGGCTAGTCAATATAATAACATTTCTTCATTTGATCTTGTGGTGGGTTTTAGCTGTTAACTATCACAAATCTCATTGCATTATGTGTATGTGGCTCATGATGTAGAGCCAAAGTTAATTTATGACAAAAACTCGTTTTTAAAGACGTTAACAACAACAATTGCACTTCAAAGTGTTTTAGGACAAGGAAGAGTTATGGTTTTAACCTTGTCCCAGCTCTAATTATCTATTATTTATTTGGTTTAAATTCATTTAAATTGCAATATTTTTAATGATGGTTAGTATCTAACATCCTGGAAAAGTATTTAAGTTCAAGTCTAAATAAAGATGCAATCAATCCATTACTGGGCATGTTTGTGTGCACGTACTGGGTATTTACACAAAGAGTGAGAGGAAGGTCAATGTTGTTGGAATCAGAATGTGGTCAAACTCAGCCTCAAGATATGATTCTCATAAGAAAAAATGAGCCATTTGTGAATGTTCTTTTTTTTAAACCAATAAAATAATTTAACAGCTCACTTTTCATTACATTGTTGATGCATTGTTCAGCTTGAAGCATTTCTCAGATTGGTCTCACAATTGCTGATTATAATTGTTTTTAAAGTATTAGTAATAGAAATTGCTTCTTTTGGAATTAATTTTGTTCCATTGCTGTGATGTCCAAATGTTAAGTACTTGCTTGATGGTCACTGGTATTTTAAACAAATGTGCAATGGTAAAGCACATTGGAATATTGTGTGGAGCAGAATAAAAAGCAAACAAAATTAAAAATTATACAAAGTTAACAAGTTTAATAATAATTTAAAATTAAAAAACATGCTTTCTTATTAGTTTAACAATTGATACTGAAAATTAAAATTAAAATAGAGGAAAGGTTTTGCATTTATATACTAACTTTCAATGCTACACGATCTATAAATGCACTTTATAAATGATCGTAAATTTGAAGGGTGGTCAATGGAAAGGGAAATCATGGTGGCCATCTCGGCCTCGTTATGGTCGGGCAGGCGGCGCCGCGCCCCAGTGGTGGAGCTCCGGGCCTGCGGGCGGTCGAGTCGAGGAGTGTCGGTGGAGGGACCGGTCTAGAGTGGGTGAGTGTGTGTGAGTGGGTGAGTGTGTGTGAGTGGGTGAGTGGGTGGGTGTGAGTGGGTGAGTGGGAGTGGGTGAGTGAGAGTGGGTGAGTGTGAGTGGATGTGTGTGAGTGGGTGTTGGTGGGTGAGTGAGTGGGTATGTGTGAGTGAGTGAAGGCCCAGAGCTGCGGGAGTGTCAGGGCGATTTTGTGCCGGGCCGCCACCTCTGTAAAAATACATGAGTACCGTCTTTTTCTTTATTTGCTTGATAATTAGTGAGTGCAACCGTGCAATATTTTTGTCATATTATGAAATTAAGTAATATAGTAATTATTGTACTAGCTATACACTGGGATGTAATGATAGGCTATAATCTTGTTTGACCCTCTTGGGAGACGAGCTTGCCCCCCCCCCCCCCCCCCAAAGCAAAACTGGTAATTACGCCCCTGTTTGACAGCTCCGGCACCTAAAAAATTAGCACTGCAACACTGGTTGCAGATGACCATAAACTTTCCTTCTGAGTAAGGTAAAGTATTTTTCTGCCTAACTGCATTAGTGCATTTTGTTGAATTATATGGTTACAAGTCAAAATTGACAAGGTAAAGGACAGACTAGAGTATTCTCAATTAGAAACATCTTATGATGTATGAAAATAAAGAAGACAGGCCTGTACTTTATTGATATGTTTTGATTTACACATCATCCTGCTCCATTTCCCACATGTGGGTCGACAGTTTTACAATGTCTCGAGAAGGCTGAGAAACCTAAGCCAATGACAATTTAAGACAAAACAAGGACATTTTCCCCAACTGCATAAACCAATGGATGTTGGCTATCAGGTGATGCAGACTTTCTTCAGCATGTTGTACTTTAAGCTCACAGTAACTCCTCCAACTCCCTTTTGAATGCTTTGCATTCAAATCTATGGTCATTGCAAACACCATCAATTCATTCCAAGACTAATAACTTTCTATGCCGTGTAATACCTTTTAGCTTCGAACCTAATTCCATGCTATAGCAACTATCCCTCCCAAATTATAATCCTTTTAATTATTCTAAAAATCTCACACAGTCTACATTTCTCTATGATGCAATGTGTGGACAGAGCTTTCAATGTGAGGCCTTGAGACCCTGTTAAGGCCTTTTACACATTTTATTTTGTTTTGAATATAATCGTCTGAGCAATATATTCTATCTCCCAATTTGCTTTTGCTGCTGTCTTGCCCTGTAGGTCATTAACCTTTCGTAACTCGTGCATCTAAGCTTTCCCAAGTCAAGTCAAGTTTATTTGTCACATACACATACAAGATGTACAGTGAAATGAAAGTGGCAATGCCTGCGGGATTGTGCAAAACAACAGAACAACAGAACAGAACAGAACTAGTATTTACATTTTTTTTTAAAGACACAACAGTAATTACGCCCCGGTGAGATCAGAGTTTACAGTCCTGATGGCCTGTGGGAAGAAACTCCATCTCATCCTCTTTGTTTTCGCAGCGTGACAGCGGAGGCGCTTGCCTGGCCATAGCAGCTGGAACAGTACGTTGCTGGGGTGGTAGGGGTCCTTCATGATCTTGCTGGCTCTGGATCTGCACTTCCAGGTGTATAGGTCCTGCAGGGGGGGGGGGAGTGTAGTTCCCATGGTGCGTTTGGCCGAATGCACTATCTGCAGAGCCTTCCTGTCCTGGGCAGAGCTGTTGCCAAACCAGATCGAGATGTTTCCGGTCAGGATACTTTCTACTGTACCAGAGTAGCGGATTGAAGGATCCTCAGAGAGACTCTGAATTTCCTCAGCTGCCTGAGGTGGTAAAGGTGCTGCCTTGCCTTTCTCACCAGTGCAGCAGTGTGTGTTGTCTTTGCCAGATCCTCTGTGATTTGGACTCCCAGGTTTTTGAAGCTGCTCACCCTATCCCAGTGGCGTGTAAATCCTTGGTTGTTGTGCCCTTCTAAAGTCCACAATCGGCTCCTTAGTTTTAGTGACATTCAAGAGGAGGCTGTTGTTCTGACACCAGAGTGCCAGGTCAGCCACCTCCTCCCGGTAGGCCTTCTCATCATTATCAGTCCCACCACCACAGTGTCATCAGCAAACTTGATGATGGAGTTGGAGCTGAACCTGGCCACACAGTCATGTGTGTACAGGGAGTACAGTAGGGGGCTGAGGACGCAACCCTGGGGGGATCCTGTGTTCAGGATGAGGGGGTTTGGAGGTATGTCTCCCCATCTTAACCACCTGGGGCCTGGCGGTGAGAAAGTCCAGGACCCAGGCACACAGGGGAGTGTTCAGTCCCAGTTCCAGCAGCTTCTCAGCAAGTCTGGTGGGGACTATGGTGTTGAAAGCTGAACTGAAATCAATGAACAGCATCCTCACATAGCCCCCCTTCTGGCTGTCAAGGTGAGAGAGAGTGGTGTGCAAAACCTGGGAGACCGCATCATACGTGGATCTGTTTGGACGATATGTGAACTCCCCCGTTTGTTACCACCCTGCCTGATGCACACGTGGTGTCTCTCCCCTACCCAAGGGGCCTCACTAGTGACTGGGTCTCCCACATCACACGGAACCACGACCATTTATAATTATTTTGTGTCTATGGGAATATTACCAGTTCGACACAATATCTGCTTGCCAGTCCCACAGGACTCGACCTGTTTTGTAACTTTTTTGTACACTATGACGTCAAAGGCTATTTGAAAATCAAAATATACACTGTTAACTGGGCTCCTGACTTCCATTACTTTAATAACTTCCTCAATAAAAACAACCTAACATGAACCAAGAAAAAGCTAACTGAAAGAAAGAAAATCAAACTAAATGCATTTCTAAAAATAACTTAAGATTTTTTTTTACAAATCTTCGACTTTTCTGATCAAGCCTCGGGCTAATGGTTGAACAATGGTTTTATAAAAATTGGTATTTCCAGATCACCAGTGTTAGGAATAACTATAAACAGTCCTTCCTAGTATTTTAAAAACGTGATTAATTGCATCAATCGCACTTAAAATTCCAGTCTTGTACTTGATGTTTTTCTTAGATTCATCACTGAAATCCCCAAAAGACCCCTCTGAACATATACAGTTTTTTTCGAACATTCCTCTGTATGTTGCTCTCCTGTGAACTGGCACGATGTCCTTGTGATATAAAGTTACATTGTTCTGTCAAAATTTCAAAACTAGCAGACAAGAGTTCCAACTTAGACAGATGGTTTTGATGAGAGAATAAAGAAATTTAGACCATTTATCGGAATTATTCAATCAAAACTCACAGCACACTGTGTCGTACCTGTCTACAAATCCCTTTCCAATATTTAGCCATAGCTGGTGTATGCTCCTGCATCTTCTTCCCAACTCTTCACACTGCTATCACTAGTTAACCCAAATGTCAAGTTATACTCTACAAAATTGTCAGATTTCTAGGTATCTGCATGGTCATAGGATCTCCTTGTTGTTGCTATACATCTCAATGTTGTCAAATCCTAAATTGTACCCTACTGGTTTCAAAGATGCACACAAAATGCTGAAGTAACTCAGCAGGTCAGGCAGCATCTCTGGAGCAAAGGAATAGGTGATGTTTTAGGTTGAGACCCTTCTTCATCTGCAGTTCCTTCCTACACATTAAAACCAGCAAAATAGGTTAATATAAAATGAAAGTCAAGCACCATTTTCATTAGTCAAGGAACTGAAAGGCAGAGGAGTTATGTTAAGTGTACATTGAACCTTGGCCATATAACACATGGAGTACTGTACTCTGATCTATCTATCTATCTATATTTAAAATTCTGTGTGTGTGTGTGTGTGTGTAAGTATCTGCTTGACTTGTGCCAGCCAGCAGCCTTTGATTCCTCGCTACGCCAACACTGCACGCAGAAACGCCGAGATTTTTTCCATTTCGGTAGAGATTTCACTTTTCTTTACGAGTGGCCACTCCTGATTAAATTTCGTCGTGTTTATGTACACATTTTTAAATACAATCCATCTTCCCCCCCCCCCCCCCCCACACTCCCTCATTTTGTCTCCTCCTGCTGGTCAGCCACCATAACGGCTGCAGCCGACCGCCTCTGCTCCAAAAACGACGCCATTTTTTTTTTCCTCTAGCGATTTTCGCCCCATGGTCTGATTCACGTTCAGGCTCGAAAACCCCGGGTTCTGAAGCACGTTCGTTGTCCCGGGGTCTGAATCATGTTCTGGGTTTTTTTCACTAGCGATTTTCACCCCGAGGTCTGAAGCACGTTCGGGGGTTTTTTCGCTAGAGATTTTCATCCCGGGGTCTGAAGCACGTTCGGAATCTAAAACCCTGGGGTCTGAAGCACGTTCGGTGTCCAGACCCAACGGGTCTGCACTTGGTCTAGTATATTATAGAAATGATACATAAGCAAGTGACTTTGCCAAAAAATGATTCACAATGACAATACCAAATCTAAGAAGATACTAGACCAAGTGTTCCTCCGGTTGCGGGGGGGGAGGAGGGTGACCTGCGACATCACACACACACTAACCACCCCTCCCCCCCCACACACACTCATCACACCCCTTGATATTATCTTAATTTTATTCATTGGCTTCTTTTACCCCATCCCCACCCTATCCATTGACGAATAGCCCTCGCCTCGCAGGTGCGTCTAGAGGGGGGGGGGCAGAGAGTGGGTGCAGAGACAGAGTGGAAGAGAGAGAGAGAGGGCAGAGAAAGAGATAACTAATCTAACATGTCAATGAAGAAAGGAAGTATATTTAAAAAACTCTCTTTGAATATAAATGTTAATGTTGAACAATAGGTCCAGGACTGGGTGGGGGGGGGATTGAAAGTGCGATGACAGCGTCTGCTTGAATCGAGAGCGGGTGGCGGTGCCGCGAGCGCAAAGGCATTGTGACGTCCGCAGGGGGGGTTGAAAGTGCGATGACAGCGTCTGCTTGAATCGAGAGCGGGTGGCGGTGCCACGAGCGCAAGGGCATTGTGACGTCCGCAGCTGCTGATTTAAAGAAAACAGTAAGTTTTGTGAAGGATTTTATTGAAAATGTGTACAGAAAAATGACCAAATTTAATGAGGAGTGGATATGCGAGTGTAAAAGTAAAATCGCTAGCGAAATGGTAAAAATCTCGGCGTTTTTTGCGTCTGGTTTTCGCGGAGTAACGAATCAAAGGCAAAATGCCGTGCACCCACATACACACACAGTTTTTAAAGTATATAGATACTTAGCACTATCAGCTGAACTGTCTACGATTATTTGCTCTTGAAATGGGAAGGTTTGGAGGTGATCTAATGTTTTCGCCAGGGTAGCTTGGTACCAGGGCTGGCAATATAAAATGATCATTTAAGAAATTCTGTCAGGAATTCAGGAAAAAATATTTTTCTAGAGATCATGAGAACTTGGAGTGCTCATCAAAAGTGGTAGTTGAAGAAAAGTGTACAAGTAATTCTGAGGGCAATTAAGGATAAGAGGCAGAAAATAATAGAAGAAAATGTAACTGCAGTTAGATAAAATATGCATTTAACAGGAAATATAAGCAACAGAGAAGGCTACGTTTTCGTCGTGGAGTAATTCAAAGGTCTTTTTCAGGGGACTGAATACAAAAAAAGTCAAACAAGTAGCATGCAAGAAATTTACCAAAATAGCATGTAAGTTAGTTGCCAAAAAGTAATGGGGGTTTGGGGTTAATGGTATGTTCAGTTTGAAGTAGGATGTGAAGTGATGTATCATTTGCCAGTTTTGAATCTGTTTAATTATATATTAAAAAGTATAAATTAAAAATGTAGACAGGGAAGATATGAAATGGTTATAGCACTGAGATTTGGGAAATATTACCCAATGATTTTAGGAGGACACAGACGTGTTACATATACGAGAGAAGCTACTTATGAAGACAAAGAATAATGTATCGAATGCAGGAGAAACAAATTAGCATGAACTTTCAAAAATGTAACATTGCAATTCCTTTAAATTAGCAGATCATAAAATGTGTTGCCTTTCTTTACAATAGGAGCCATGTGGTCTATGAGGAAAAATGTAATAATACCAAACAATTTTTTGACCACAGTTAGGGTACCATGTGCAAGTTGTAAGCACACCAAAGCTACAGAATACATTATAATATCAGCTAATGTGAGAAAATATGAACATTGGTATTGTTCCTACTGCTGTCAAGAAGGTACTGAGGATTATATTTAATAAACGATTATGATCGAAAGAAAGTATTTCATTTAATAAACGACTATGAATGAAAGAAAGTATTTCTTGTGGTTGAGGAGTCAGTGACATGAGAGTTATTGATCCAAAACTGTCACACAAGGAAGGATAAAGGTTAAAAATATATATTGTTATTGGAGGTTAGCTCAAATATCCTTCTGTGTTTGACATCCTGTGTTTAGCTATAGCAAGCAAGTATGTGCATTCATTTTGACATTTTACATTGTTTTAAAAATAACAAAGGAATAATCAGACGTGATGAATATTTAGTAACTTCATTTAAGGTGCTCAAGGCCAGTTTAGTAAATGATTTATTTTAAAAAGTAGTTTGTTGGTTAGAATCGCATTTTTGTAAGGTTGCAAATCATTTCCATCCCTAAATCAAAGTATTATATTGTATTTTCATCATTGTTAAACCTTCAGAGGTGCCCATAAATATCTATTTCCAACAGTGACACATCATTTCCTTATCTTTTATTTAGACGAAGTATGCACCAATGTCTATACAAACCATGGCTTTGAATCAATGATAATGTATACAGTTATCTGATTTAAACAATAAATGTTATCTTTCATCTGTTGCCTCATTTTATATTACCCAAGAGGGAAAAGTCCAAAATAAATAATTATTTTTGATGTTTGATTTCTGATCCAGTAAAATCCTTTTGAGTTTGTAAGAAATTATGTTTGGACACTGCTGAACCAATTGCAGAAATAATGAAGTTATTTTCAAATTTATCAATCCATTATTTGTTACTTTTCTGTAACGGTATTCAATAACCCACCAAATTTCAGTCTAGTTATTCAAGAAAAATGACTCGCTAGCCTTTTTTTAATTGAATGTTTGTGAAATTGTATTGCCTAAGAATATTAACAAAACAATTTGCATTAACAAAACCTGTTATTAAAAAGTGGGATATCCAAGGAAATCTACTGTAAGACAACAAATTTTGCATTTATATAAATCTGTTTACGGGCCATGCCGTCTGATACCAAAAGGAATAGATCATATAAGAAATACGTTGGATTCCTTCTTGTGGAGAACAAAATAGAAATGAACGGATTATAAGTTTGCATCCCTAATTTTCTTATCGAGTGCACACACAAGATTAGAAGTTGTTCAGCCAGAGCTGAACACACTTCTCGGCATCTGCATACAATGGTGTCTGTCTTGCGCTTCTTGTGCGTGGTGCTGGAAAGATTGGTGAAAACAGGGCCGCGACGTGAACCCTCTTTCCTTGACCCCCATCCCTTAATAATCCATTTACAATCTTGGACCACTGTTATAACAAATGTCAGCAAAGCTCATGTGGGTATAGTTTGTGCAAAAGTATATTGTCATTGCACCTTGCAGAAAGCCAGACTGTAGTTCATCAGCTGCACGTCCAAGGTCTGTTGACTGTACACTGCAAACACCTGATACTGTTCTCAAAAAATAAATATAGCTTTAACCCATTTTTCACTTTGGTAGAATTTGGAGCAGAAAAAACGAGGTGTAATGCGATAGATTTTTGAGAGACATGAAGGGTCAGGTCAAAGTGACTAAAGATAAATTGTTGGGCTTTGCGTTTGATTGGATTGTTCTTACAAAAATCTCAGCATTGCATCTACTTTTATGCTATAACAAATTTAATTTTAGATAATGTTAATAGATCCAAGGGAAATTTTAATTTGGTCTGAAATATATATTTGTTCACACTCGATTGAAAGATCACAGAATTTCATGTGTTACTTTCAACACAACTTCATTTTCTGAAAATTTTTGTTTGTAAAAAAATTAGAGCGAAAGACACTCACTCTCTCAAAACAGTCAAAGCTTTTTTTGTTTAGGTGCCAATTTCCATTTATCTAAAGTAGCAAAATATCTCTCAAGATGCTGGATCATTGAAGGAACATGTATAGGGGCAGAAATTTTGCAAAGAAATTCCAAAGCTCTGGACCCTTGCCAAGTGGCCACACAACTGCCAATAATGAAGCAATTGAATTAAGGGTGAGCAACATAATCGGAAGCGCACAAATAACTTGAAAGGTCAAGGCTCTTGAGATTACAGAGAAATTGAGGTGCAATAAAAAAGGAATAGAATTTTATGATCATGCTGTTGCTTAACCAGTAGACAATGTAGATTAGCAAGATCGGGGATGTGTGGCAGAATTTCAAATGACCTCCTTTATGGAGAGTGGAATGAAGAAGGTCTAAACCTACCCTTGAACCAAGATTACACCATCTACTGGTCAGAAGCAATTTAAGATAAATTGTTTGTTCTGATAAAATCTACAGGTAACTTCCTGTTGAGAAGGCTGAAGCATTTGTCTAGGATTCTGCAGGATAAAATAGGAGTGGTCAAGGTTAAAACAGTTAGTGTGCTTTTTAGTTGGTAAATGATGAAATAAAGGTTTCCTAGAAAAACCTTTGAAACTTCTCAGCACTAATGGTTAACTAAAACTGCTGAATTGACTGCTGAAGGTTTTCCATACACTGCAACGTCGGTTCAAGATCATTCCAGAATGAAGGGGTGAAAATCTCCTGTGTTGATTGAATCTAAATTAAATCAGTACAGAAAATGTGATCCTGCAACACAAACGTAGCAACATATTGGAATATTCAAAGAGACCATGGGTACGATACAGCTACACTGGTCATTTTCTGGTTCACTTGAAGTGAGAAATGGACTTTGATCTGCCCTTGCTTCATATGCAAAGTGTTAATATTGCATGCACAGACTGTAAAGCCACTTTTCCCCCCTACACTGGTCACTTCCACCATGTCAGCTCCTTTTTAAAAAAGCAAAGGTCAAATTTAAATTGTAGACCATTTTAATAAAATCTACGCATACAAATGTTTTGTTTCCTGAATTATTTGACATTTTAACCAGTGAAACCATTACCAGAAGCTCTTTCTGTATTGATGAATATATTATCGGACAGATGTGCTTGTGTTGTTATTTTAGGTTTCATTTGACTGAAATTTGATTTTAGAAGCATCTTAAAGTATCTATATACAACATAATATTGAATGAATGCTCTTTTCCAGAGAATTCCAGAGAAGCCTTTTCAGACAGAAGCATTCCAATAATGTGAGCTATAACTTAATAGTTGTCTAATATTGACAGAAAAAATCTGTCATAAGCACTGGCACAATTTCAGACATAGCATTATTTAAGAGGGTAAACTGCCATAATAAAGGCAATCTTTTTTGTCTTAGCTACAATTTCATTGTGCATGGGGGTGGGGAGAGGCTTATTCATTCTTTCAAAATTCATTATAGTTAATATTACACACTTTATTTTCCCTTTAACCGGAATGCTTTACTCTTTTTTGAAGGAAAATACTATTCATTTAGAATCATGTTATCTGCATCCTCCAGTTATCTTTTGGTTTCATATGTCCGTCCCCACCCATTGTTTTCCCTTTAGGTATCTTGGGGTTTTCTTGATTTTGCTTACTAATATTTTGTCATTCATTTTCTTTGATTGTATATACATATATGCCTTGATTTCATCCCTGTCCTATCTATACTCCACTTGGCTTTGTGCAGTAAAA
The DNA here is from genome assembly GCA_038087875.1 of Malacoraja senta. Taxonomy (NCBI): domain Eukaryota; kingdom Metazoa; phylum Chordata; class Chondrichthyes; order Rajiformes; family Rajidae; genus Malacoraja; species Malacoraja senta. Next base: position 21,961,201 of record CM075985.1, on the reverse strand, counting down.
GGCTTGTTGCATCTGACGTAAGCTTCCCTTTTTTGTATTGCACTACATCGACATCTAAAGGAGTGTAGTATGTGATGTCCCAATCCGTTTCTTAGTGGGAATGCAGTTGGTCTGCACCCTCACTATCTCCTTGAATGTCTCCCACTACACTGATACAAAATGATCTCCAAGTAGCTGTCTAGTCCCCTTTAATTAGTGTTAATAAAGCTCAAATCCTTTAAAATGATTGCAATACTACTTGCACTTCTCAGAAATTTGCCTACCTACTTGAATTTCTATCTCCCTCTGACTTATGGGGTCCTATAATTCAAATGTTACATTTTTTTCTTTATTTGTTCATCTTACTAGCATCTATCCTCACATCTGTCATTGTTACCTTGACCAATCGGCCTGCACCTTTATGCTTCTCTATATGATCTAAAAATCGTGTTACAGGAATTTCTCAACTATCAATCCTGTTCTTCTTTATACTGTTTATTTAATACTGTTTGTATGGCCGCCTGCCTGCAGTCCGTCCTCTAACTCTTTTATTGTCTGAACATTTATTTTTTGGAGTCTTCTTTCTATGTGGGGGGGGGGGGGACTGTTTTAACCCCAGTCCTACCTGGTCAGAGATGCGGTTTTCCTCCAAATCGCATCTCCGGTCTCCCCATGCGGCCTTCCATCGGGCTGGAACGGCGTTTCCTGCCGGGGACCACAGCTTCGGCGGCACAGCGCTGGGACATCAGCAGGGAGCGGGCGATGCCTTGTCGGGTCGCCGCTCCGGAGTGCTGTGGCCGCCGACCACCAACATCGGGCAGCCGCAGTCTGCGGTCTGCGGTCTGAGGGCGACACCGCGGAGTCGAGGCTCCAACCGGCGCGGCCTGAAATCCACGGGCGTCGCAGTCTCCGGGGAAGGAGCGGCCGCTCCAGACATTTCCAAGCTGCTGAGGACTTTTCCACCCGATGCGGGTGGGCAAACAACATCGGGCTGCCGTTGCGGCGACTGGCTACAGTGGCCTCAAACTGGCCCCGACCTCGGGTGGACTAGGAGGAGGAGGAGAACTGGACATTTTGGTGCCTTCCCTCACAGTGGAGAGTGGAGATTCTACTGTGGGGGGATGTTCGTGTTTGTGTAAAATCTCTTATAGTGTGTTGTCATTTTTTCTATCTCTTTTTATTATTTGTATGGTTAGTAACTGTAAAGCACTTTGGCTTTTGATTCAAATCAATTGGAAAATGTGCTATATAAATAAACTTATTATTATTATTATAATAGGCACAATATCATAATCCCACATATCTATCTGTACCTCAGCTTGCTGACTTTATTTCCTAGATTTGTTGTAATAAAGTATGTATTAAGCATGTCTAAACTTCTTTTTTGGCCTTTTTTTCTATCCTTATTTCCTCTCTTTCCAAATGTTTCATAATCTACCTCTTTCCTCGCCCAAGTGCGTATTATTCTTCTGAAATTGCTTCCAGGATCCTTCCCCCTGTTAAACGATAGCCCAGGAACCCAGAATTTTAAGATTAATTCCTGTTATACAGGACAATTAATGATCTGGGTTTTGAGAGAATTTGTCCAGGCCATCCAAAGATTGACATTATCCTACAAAACTCAATGCAACCTCAAAATTGCTGCACAATGTGAACGTTTGAAAATTACTGCTATCTATCAAGTACTTTCACAATAGCTTTCTGCTGTTGTGAATCAGTATGAACAGCTTGCCCCGGCTGGAACTTCATGCAGGAAGTTCAGCATTGATTTCAGTGAGTGGAAACAGTTGCAATGGAATAAGACAAGAAATAGCTTTAAATTGTTTGAATGTTTTGATTAATATTTTTAATACTTTTTGAAAATTCCTGTTAATTTGAATGGCTTTTAATGTTTTTTCATTGTTTCAGAATGTCTGAAAACAGCTTAATTTTTTTGACAGCTTTAATGGTCAGTTTTGTGAATTGACATGCTGTCAGATTTTTAAAGCTGTTTTGTGGTTGAGGCTTAATTTGGTTCTGACCATAATGCATTTAAAATGTGTGAATATCTGATCACAAATTTTGGGCCATTGTTCTATATAACCCTAGTAGATACTTCTTTAGACTATGAAACTTAAACACGAAGTTTTATAATATATTGTTTCCAAAATCAAATCCGTTGCTCTTCAGTGCAACATTACCATGTAGATGCACCATAGATTTTCTAATGAACTAATACATGTCAGAAAAGATTGTATAGCAAAATTTCTACAAATTTTATAACCCAGATTTTGTGGTCTTAAAGTACTCTAAGCTGAGATAAAGCCAAAATAGAATAATTCTTATCAATGATGTGGAAGGCATAATTAGTAAGCTTGCAAATGACATTAAAATAGGTAGTATAAGTTTAATTCAGATAAGTTTGAGGTGTTGTATTTTGGAGCCCTGGGGATTGCTTCCCTTAAAGTGGCATTGCAGGTAGATAGGGTGGTGAAGAAGGTTTTTGGCATGCAGACCTAGATTTAGTCAGAGAAATAAGTATAAAAATTTAGAGGTTATTTTACAGTTATACAGACATTGGGGAGTTTGCACCAGGGGTATAATGTTTGGTATTGGTCACCCTGTTATAGGACAGATGCCATTATGTGACTTGTTTTATGGAAATGTAACTATCTAATGTTATTCAGACATTCTGTGAGGAAATTATTAAATCGTGGCATTTGATATATGCAACACAATCAAAGCTTGAACTAAATTCACTTTTCCTGCTCCCGGGGGTTAGAGTAAATCGAATGATAGATGATTTAGACATGAGTGGGGCACAAACAGATTTGGTCAAGCATTTCTGCATTTTCCAACATGCTTTGGGAAGGAGAGAATAAATCTATTTTAAGTGGAGAAGTCAGAGACGTCAAAGAGCACAGATCATCAACAGCAAGATTTGCATTGGTAAAAAACCATTTGACAGATTGATACACTCTAAGGTAATCAATGGATATGGGGAGTTCGTGCAAGAAAGGGGTGCAGAGGTAAAAAAAAATCTTTCATGACTTTATTGAATGAGACAGTACATATGAACATCAAAATGGCCAAGCTCTATTTCTATTTCTAGTGTTCTAATAGGACTCATTTGGAGGAGAATATTTTTGCACAAAGGAGTTTTGAACAGAATATAATATTGCATGATGAAGCTATATTAATCTATATTTGAGATGAAATTAGAATTTTTTTAAACTGGTAACGTCATTGGGGAAAAGAGCAAGGTTGGACCAGAGCAAAGGATAAGAATATAACTGAAAAATTTAGGATGATTTTGGCAATTAACGGATGTTGTGCTTTATGGTTCATATAGCAGAGCTGCCAAGTAGTACAGATTTTCCATATTTTGTACGGAAATGCGATAAGAATACTGATGTACGATTTTGCATTGTTAAATACGGATTTTTTTAAAATCGGCCCGACTTCCTGTTTCATTAACATACCACTCGCCAATGGAAAAGTAATAACCTGGTGAAATTGACTTAAAATCTTGCTGCTTAAAAAATGCAAGGATATAAAAAGTCATACTGTACCTCTAAAAATGGTAGCAGATTAAATCTATTAGTATTTTAAATTTCAAGATCTGGATTATTATTTTTGTACGCTTTGATCTGCCTGTCCCGCTCCAGGTTTAAACAGAGCGCTGTCAGTTTAACTAGTGGGAATTTAAACGAAGAGCTGTCGGCTACAGCACTATGGGTTCTAAATATAGCGCTACTGGCTGGAGCGCTATGGGCTTTAAACATAGCGCTATGGGCTTTAAACATAGCGCTATGGGCTTTACACACAGCGCTATGGCCACAGCGCTATGGGTCACAGACTGTTCGGCAAAATTCTCGTTTAACAATGAGTTTGGAATTCTCTTTCTCAGTGGAAGTTGAGCCTTTGCTTATTTTTCAGACAGTGGTAGAATTCTGGATAAGCCTAGTGGTGAAAGGTTACCAGTGGGATTGCAGTTACAATGGGATTGGCCTTGATTTTACAGAACGGTGGGTGGGCTCAAGGGGGAGAGAGGGAGGGGTGGAGAGAGGGAGGGTGGAGAGAGGGAGAGGGGAGGGAGAAGGAGAGAGGGAGGGGGAGGGAGAGAGGGAGGGGGAGGGAGGGAGAAAAAATGGAAGGAGAGAGGGAGGGTGGGGGAAGGGAGGGAGAGGGAGGGAAAGAGGGGGGAGGGAGAGGGAGGGGGGAGAGAGGAAGCAGGGAGAGAGGGAGCGAGGGAGGGATAGGGAGGGTTCCAAAATGGCTTCTACATCATCATCTGGTGCTAAAAGCAGGAAGCAGCTGTTCAAACAGCAGTATACAAAGAGATGGCAATGAATGCATAACTTAAAAGAAGACATGTCAATTGGTAGCAAAGTTATGCATTCTTGTACTCTTACATGGGTATGACCACACAAAACAATTTAAAAAAATTCAGCAAAATGGCACCGCGTAAAAATACTGATTTCCTCAGCAAAATACTGATTTTCAGGTACTAGAATACTGAAATGCTCTGACGAAACTTGGCAGCTCTGATATAGACCTGAGGTTAATACAATATTTTTTTGTGTTGCAGCTGAAGAATCAGAAAGCAATGGAAGTAATGAAGATACAGATGAGGAATTTACTGTTAAAAACCCATCAAAGAAAAACAAGCCAAAAAATCAAATCAAAATACAAACAAAGAAGAAGGAGGAAAAGGCCCTAAACTCAAACAGCAGAGATAAAGGTACAGCATCCAATATTTCGCTTGGGCAGCTTACAGCCCAGTGGTATGAATATTGATTTCTGTCACTTCAGGTAGCCCCAGCATTCCCTCTCTCTCTATCCCTCCCCCACCCAAGTCGCACTAGCTTCTCATTTTCACCCTACAAGAAACTTACATTGGCCTGTTTTTCTTATCATCGTTACTTTTTTGTAATTACATTCATTGTTCTTTATCTCTCCAAATCACCGTCTATATCTCTCGTTGCCCTTATCCCTAACCACTCTGAAGAAGAGTCTCGACCCAACACATCGCCCACTCCTTCTCTCTAGAGATGCTGCCTGTCCCGCTGAGTTACTCCTGATTTTTGTGTCTATCTTTGGTTTAAACCAGTATCTATAGTTCCTTCCTACACAGTAGTCAGGTACGGAAATCGCTGTCAAAACATGCGGGGGACACAATTTTTTGGCAGCCGCACGCGCACATGCGCATACACACGCGCATGCGCACACACGCGAGGCTTCGGCCGTGGGCAACAGCAACAGCAGCTTCTTCCGCCCCGAATCGTGGGGCTTGAATCGGCCCGTTCACGGGGTCTTTCATCGGCTGGCGGGGGCTTCAACATCGGTAGCCTCGATCGCCTCGATGTAGCAACTTGATTTTAAGCCGCTCCAAGCGCTGAAATGCCCCGCGAACGGGCCGATTCAGCCCTTAGAAAGTGGCTGATAAAGCCCGGATTACAAAACATGGGGGGGTTCGTCCCCCACCTCTCAAAGCGGGGGGGGGGGGGACGTGACCCCCCCTGTACCCCCCGGGATATCCGCCCCTGACTGTAGTGATTAACTGACTGCAGATTATTTACCATGGATATCTGGAGACACTCAATTTATTTAAAGTCTTTTGCATGGCTTCAATGGTTTGAGGAAATGTTTATAAAATTAATAGATTTTTGCCATATTTTTTTTTGTCATGATTTTCTTAATTCTAACTGAAGCAATTTACTTTTTTTGCTAGTAATATGCCAGTTTGCTTAAACATGTTTTTATTATGCAGAGAACTTATTTGAATAAAAACAAAGCTACTCAATTGAATTGTAATTACTGTTGCATTGTATTGTAAAACACGATAACAAAATAACAAGTATTTTTTGCTGATGCTCCTTCTAATGGCTTGTGTTAGAAAAGCACAAACCAAGGTTTTGAAGCATATTCCTTATATAAATCTCTTGGGAAGTGTATAACTGGGGAGGTTTTTCATATCGATTTTCCTAGTTTGATACCCATGGGCTCCAAATTGTACCTCATAAAGTAGATCAATTCAGTTTTATTTTCCATGCTATTTTATTCAAAGAATTCATTCATGTCACAGTGAACCGCATACTGGTTCCAAGTGCAATGAAGTATTCCTAGGCATCTCCAATGAGTGGATGAGCAGAGTCCAGAACCAGGGGTCATTGTTTAAGAATAAGGGGTAGGCCATTTAGGACTGAGATGAGGAAAAATGTCCTCACCCAGAGAGTTGTGAATCTGTGGACTTCTCTGCCACAGAAGGCAGTGGAGACCAATTCACTGGATGTTTTCAAGAGCGAGTTAGATTTAGCTCTTAGGGCTAAAGGAATCATGGGATATGGGGAAAAAGCAGGAACAGGGTACTGATTTTCGATGATCAGCCATGAGCATATTAAATGGCAGTGCTGGCTCAAAAGGCTGAATGGCCTCCTCCTGCACCTACTTTTCTATGTTTCCATGAGTCAGAGGAAAGGATAATTAACAACAGTGAAATTATAATAATATGTATATAAAGTTTAAAAAAAATTCCACAGCAGCTCCAGTTCCTGCAAAAAACAAACCTTTGTTGGTGAAGGCAATGCCAGTTTCTCCACCATCCTCCAAATCACCACAGGCACAAAGTCCTTCCACTGGAATAAGAAAGCCAAAGTGGATTCCACCAGGTATGTGTCTGTGTGTTATCTAATAAATTGCATTTTATTGAACAATATACCAAAGAAACACATGTAGAGTGAGAGGCCCAAGTTGAAAGTATCATACTGTTTTAAGAAAACATTTAACAATTTTGGTTGCCTTGAAAATAAAATATATGGTGTTTAGACTTATAATGTTAGCAAATTGATTCTGAATAAAGCAAAAGATCAGGATAGCTAAATATAATTTAATTCCCGAGTTAGCAATGAAATTGGGAGATGGAAAGTGACTTAATTAAGCAGCATTTTACTTTAATAATACGTTTACATCAAAATGCCCAAATGACAAAACATGCATTATGTTGTACGTGCGTTATTATAGTCAAACAAATTGTGGATTATTGAGTGCATCTTGCAACGAGTGTTGAATTTGAATGTGAAGGTAAAGTTACATGAATTTGAGATAAGAGCAATATCCTGTAAACCAAACAAACTAGCTTTGATAGGTAGCCAACACTGAAATATTAGCTATAATTGCCCAATGTCACAACTTTGAGCATTGATAGTAATGACTCGGACTGAATCAGTGAGGAGTCCATTATCAAAAATGGAAGAATTTAATTCTACAATGGGCCTGCTCTTCCTGACTGCACAAAAAAAAGCAAGATTATTTTACCTTTTCTGAACATTACAGATACTCCCCGACTTACATAATAGACAACTAATGTAAACTCCCACTTACGTAAACAATTCACAATAGATGGTCCAGTTTCCTGAACGACCTGTGTTAATGCAAAGGGAGGATGGGGAGAATTCCCCATCCTCTTCATAGAGATAAAAGCATCACCTGGGCTCAGTGTGACACTGGGAAGGTGAGCGAGAATAAGGGAACGGTGAAGAGCAACTCTTGACTGAGTCACCTACATATTCCACAAGGTGCACCAGCAAGCCCTTATTCACCAGCAGCTGCACCATCTGGTTGACACGGCTGATGTTGCGGCTCACGTTGTTGCCCCTGGCCGACATTCTTTCTTCAGGCCACCACCACCAACAGGATGTGCACAGTCGCCGTGGGGCTTCCTCCCCTATCACCAGAAGCTGCTTCCTGTCGGCCGTCACTTTATCCACTCCCCTCTCCACTGCGGCGTCCTCCTCCTTCTCCCCTGGTGTCGCCAACATCTTCCACCTTGGACTCCGGGGGAAAAGGAGGAGGCGGCATGAAGAAAGCACTATCAGCCAGGGGCTACAACGTGAGCTGCAACAACAGCCGCATCAACTGGGTGGTGAAGAAGGACTTACTGGTGCAGACCACGCCATGCCAAGTTTTATGTTGAAATTATACAAAGTGCTGGGGTAACTTAGCAGCATCTCTAGAGAACATGTATAGGTGATGTTTTGGTCAGAACCTTCTTCAGATTGATTCAGTCGTTTTGTTACTTGAACCAACATCTGCAGGTCTTTGTTTCTACCTAGTTTTAAGATGATTCAGACTAGCGTAAAATCTGACTTGGGTAAGGGTTTACAGAATGTAGCCCTTACGTAAATCGGGGAGTGTCCATATTCACAACCTTTCTGGTTTCAACTGGGAAGAAGCTGTCTTGTTTTCTGTTCAATAAATTTTGATCAATCAAAATAACATTAGGCCAGCTATTTGCTGAGTAAGTGATCAGAGCTCCCATAAATTTCCATGGCCTTTATATCTTTCCCAAAGTGTGGGTTGATGCAAAATGGATACACCACCCCAACTTTAGCTGGACTAGTGTTTCATAAAGGTTTGTCATAGCTTCTTAGCGTTGTACTCTGTGCCATTATTTACAAAGTCCAAGATCCTGCTTTTGGTTTTCAATTAATTACTTTCTCTATATATCTGTAGATTTACAAATATATAGTATAAAAGTTTCACATTTCCCTTACAACATGGAATCTACAAACAGTTACATTTGCATTGAATTAGTTAAGGACATGCTTTTCTCTGCAGCTGTATTTTAAACTCCTTATGATATGACTGATGTTAAAGAGGTAGCCTTCAAATTGAGGTTACATAAATGGTGTTTTAATGTTGTCACTTTTAGAAGTAGCAATGTAAAACAAATGCAATCTAGGTCAAAATGGTATCAAAAGAGATTTTTACATGTCTCAAGAATGAATGTAAGTAAGTAAACTAAAATGATATCCTTTTTCCTTACTGCTTTCTGAAAGTTGCAAATGTTCAATTTGCTTTTACAGCCTCAAAAGAAAACAGCAATGCTTCATGGGAAAGAGTTTCTGTCAGAAGTCCAAGCCAAGGCCTCCGATTAGGCCTTTCTCGATTAGCTAAAGTCAAACCTTTACACCCCTGTGCAGACAATAGGTGAACATGGCTCTAAACTGTAATAAGAATGAAGCTTAATGTTCTGTTGCTGTAATAGTTATTTAGTTTTCGATATTTTAGTTCGCTTTTGATGTTTTTTTGTCATAGACTAATTTGCAAAGTTACTGTATTTGTCTATATAATTCTTTCAAAATTTGTTCCAAATTTTAATAAAAATAGCGAGTGGAGGAAATCATCTTGATCACAAACTACACTGATAATGTTGTACATATAGAGATCTTAACCATTGTTTTTCAACGTAAAAGCCATCAGACATTGACAACTTGAGTACACCTTTAAACCCTCCACTAAGATTTGAGGTATCTTGTATTTGTTTTTTTAGTCAAGACTAAATGCACAGGTTGTGCAGAAAATGTATTGATACAGGGTGGAACAGCGGTAGAGTTGCTGCCTTACAGTGCCAGAGACTTGGGTTCGATCCTGACTGCAGGTGCTTGTCTGTACAGCGTTTGTACGTTCTCCCCGTGACGTGCGTGGGTTTTCTCCGGGATCTCCGGTCTCCTCCCACACTCCAAAGACGTACAGGTTTGTAGGTTAATTGGCTTGGTATAATTGTAAATTGTTCCTAGTGTGTGTAGGATAGTGTAAATGTGCGGGGATCGCTTGTTGGCGCGGATTCGGTGAGCCGAAGGGCCTGTTTCCGTGGAGTATCTCTAAACTAAACTAAACTAAATATCATAGTTTAAATTCAACACCAGGTGGAAGTTTTATCGGGGCTAAGGCCTGTAAATTAAATTTGAACAGTCTTAGTCTGAATCCAATTGGTGCAAGACCACCTCAGAGAATACCATATTTTCCATGATGCTCTTATTTAAAGAGATCATGGTATTGCTGGTGCATTACAGTATGGTCTTCGAGGCTTTTCTTACAACATAGATTTAAGGATGATTTCCTCTGTCTGGTTAGACATTTCAAACATGCTCTTTCTAGGCATATTTGTAACATCTGTTTTACAGACAGTAAATCTGCTGTCACCAGACCAGTCTATACAATGAGAACTTTGGCTTACTCTCTGAAATTTTATCCGAGTGATTTATGAAAGCAAAACTGCTCTGGCACAAAGCTTGTTAATCCAATGTTTGGGAATTGCGATTAAAATACTATCAATGCTTAATAATTATACATTATCCATTTGTTTTTACGAAGAAAGTATGACTTCTTAACATTCAAACTCTCGTTATTGTTTGGGTACAACGTCCCACTGTCTTTTTTAAACATGTTGCCATTTTTTGGTCCCCACCTGAGAGTTTCAACTTTCAAATTAAAATCACTATTGTAAAAATTAAAAATAAACACATATTTGTAACAATCATGTAATGCATAGTGTTTTTTTTTCAGGTGCAAAAAACTCCTGAATTAATAATGGCACATTATTCAATTAATGGATAATATTTAAATTATATTGGTAAACAAAACTGTGCATTTACAGTGGCTTGCAAAAGTATTCATACCCCTTGAACTTTTCCACATTTTGTCACGTTACAACCACAAACGTAAATGTATTTTATTGGGATTTTATGTGATAGACCAACACAAAGTGGTGCATAATTGTGAAGTGGAAGGAAAATGATACATGGTTTTCAATTTTTTTTACAAATAAAAAACTGAAAAGTGTCGCGTGCAAAAGTATTCAGCCCCCCTGAGTCAATACTTTGTAGAACCACCTTTCGCTGCAATTACAGCTGCAAGTCTTTTGGGGTATGTCTCTACCAGCTTTGCACAACTAGAGACTGAAATTTTTGCCCATTCTTCTTTGCAAAATAGCTCAAGCTCAGTCAGATTGGATGGAGAGCATCTGTGAACAGCAATTTTCAAGTCTTGCCAGAGATTCTCAATTGGATTTAGGTCTGGACTTTGACTGGGCCATTCTAACACATGAATATGCTTTGATCTAAACCATTCCATTGTAGCTCTGGCTGTATGTTTAGGGTCGTTGTCCTGCTGGAAGGTGAACCTCCGCCCCAGTCTCAAGTCTTTTGCAGACTCTAACAGGTTTTCTTCCAAGATTGCCCTGTATTTGGCTCCATCCATCTTCCCATCAACTCTGACCAGCTTCCCTGTCCCTGCTGAAGAAAAGCATCCCCACAGCATGAAGCTGCCACCACCATGTTTCACAGTGGGGATGGTGTGTTCAGGGTGATGTGCAGTGTTAGGTTTCCACCACACATAGCGTTTTGCATTTAGGCCAAAAACTTCAATTTTGGTCTCATCTGACCAGAGCACCTTCCTCCACATGTTTGCTGTGTCCCCCACATGGCTTGTGGCAAACTGCAAACGGGACTTCTTATGGCTTTTTTTCAACAATGGCTTTCTTCTTGCCACTCTTCCATAAAGGCCCGATTTGTGGAGTGCACGACTAATAATTGTCCTGTGGACAGATTCTCCCACCTGAGCTGTGGATCTCTGCAGCTCCTCCAGAGTTACCATGGGCCTCTTGGCTGCTTCTCTGATCAATGCTCTCCTTGCCCGGCCTGTCAGTTTAGGTGGAAGGCCATGTCTTGGTAGGTTTGCAGTTGTGCCATACTCTTTCCATTTTCGGATGATGGATTGAACAGTGCTCCGTGAGATGTTCAAAGCTTGGGATATTTTTTTATAACCTAACCCTGCTTTAAACTTCTCCACAACTTTATCCCTGACCTGTCTGGTGTGTTCCTTGGGCTTCATGATGCTGTTTGTTCACTAATGTTCTCTAACAAACCTCTGAGGCCTTCACAGAACAGCTGTATTTATACTGAGATTAGATTACACACAAGTGGACTCTATTTACTAATTCGGTGACTTCTGAAGGCAATTGGTTGCACTGGATTTTATTTAGGGGTATCAGAGTAAAGGGGGCTGAATACTTTTGCATGCCACACTTTTCACTTTTTTATTTGTAAAAAAATGTGAAAACCATGTATCATTTTCCTTCCACTTCACAATTATGCGCCACTTTGTGTTGGTCTATCACATAAAATCCCAATAAAATACATTTACGTTTGTGGTTGTAACGTGACAAAATGTGGAAAAGTTCAAGGGGTATGAATACTTTTGCAAGCCACTGTATATGTGGAAAGGACCACCATTAGGCAAATGTGCTGGATGATCGGGCACCTTGACTTTGATGCTGGATTAAGGAAGGTTATTGGCCAGTGTGTGACAATGTGGGGAATGGAAAAACAATGGTTTATATTCTGACATAACCAATGATCAGAACAGATTTTCAGGTTTTCTTAATATTGATTTTGTTTTAATCTCCTTTTAAGGAATTGGGTAAATTTAGTTAAATTACTTATTTAAAGAAAATAAAGATTAAGCATGATTATTAGAAGCTGCAAGTGTGTGGCAAATATTTGTATTATCCTGATATGACTTCCAACCATTTTAAAGAGTGATTTTTATATCCATTTGTCCAGTAGAGTCCAAGTAAAATTGGAGTTAACATGGCTTTGCTGCCATTTATGGGTTGTTGTGTGCCAAATCTAAGTTTTTGAATGTATGCAAAGACTTTTTATTAACATACTGGTCACTCATTGAAAGTCATTGCATCCCAAAATAATTGGTGAGCCCACAACAGTACCTGATATTGGTGGAGCCAGCTGGAACTCTAGGACCCAAAATAATTAATACAGGCACTGCAATCCCTTTATGTGAAATCTTGTGAATGTCTTCTCACAGTTCATCATGTGTCAGCAGCAGCAGTTCCACCACCCAATACTTATGGCTGGAGATGGTCTTGGATCTTCTGAAAGGAAGTTCATCTCGTTAACTCAGTCATTATATTTCAATGAGGTACAGCAGATTAAAGTGAAACAAGACTGACAAAGCATCCAACGGTTGTCCTGCCCATTCTTTCCACTGAGAAACGAAAATGCTTTGTTTGTAATCCTTCCATTGATAGCATTTGATGTACTGTATTTTAAATGCAAGATGAAACATTGGAGTATTTTCCCAAGATTGATGGATCAACTCAATAGGATTCTTTTGCACTTTGAAGGCCTTTGTTAATGTAAATAGCAGTGAATTGCTTCCAATGATTGTTAGGAAACTGAATAAAATGACGAAAATGTAATGTAATCACAAAGAATTTGAAGATATCACTAGAATAATATGTTCTAAAAGGAGGAAATGATGTTACACGATTATGATGAGAACTTATTGCAAAAGCAGGAAAGGATTTGCCATGGGACTTTTTCTTTCACAATATAAAGCGTAATAAATGAGCATTGTTTATTATGTGAAGTAATAGCATCTCCAACTACAGACATGATTCATAGCGTTTATGTCAGAAAGAGCGGGCTATCAGGAAAATGGAACAGAAGCTCACTTGTAACTTTAACAGTATCATGCACTGACGTCAATCGGTGACAATACTTCAAACTGCATCAGCATTTCAAGAGGTTGTATAACGAGAGAAGACATCACGTGCCAAGAGTTAAGTGTTAAAACATACTGCTTAGCACGTTCAAGAAGTGACAGTGCTTGAAAACATGTATTCAGGATTCTCAGTTATGTCTAAAATGTGCATTAACTCAGCTATGAACTGGGGAATACATTTATTACCGCAGAATGACTTTGATAGCACTAATACATCTTAATTCATGGGCAGACGTGTAGCTTCTTTCTCACCATAAGCAACCTGTTAACCCCCGTCTAGCTGTCCCACAGACAAAGAGCCTCACAAATAAACACACTTCCACACATGCACACATTCCACACTTTCTGTTTCCAAAAATCAATCTCCTTTGATATTTCTAAGTGGTCCAAATTTATATCATAGTTACAGCAGGGATGGAGGCTATTCAACCCATCAAGTCCACACTGACTCAATGTTAGAGCAATCCAGCTAATACTATTGTCATGTTCTCGCTACATAGGATTGCAAATTTGTTCATACACTTTTCCATCTCCCTTTTTAATGCTATAATTGAATCTGCCTCCCCTACAGCAATGCATTTCAAGCTCTAACTATTCACTTTCTAAAAGTGTGTGTTCCTTCATGTCACCTTTGCTTCTTTTGCCAATCTCCTTCATTTATGTCTCCTGGTACTTGACTGTTCTGCAATGGAAGGTCTCTCTATCTTCTCCATCTGTAGTCTTTGTGATTTTAAATACTTCTGTCATATCTCCTCACAACCTCTCTGATCCAAAGAAAACAACCCCAGTTTACCCTATATTGCCATATAACTAAAGTTCTTCATCCCTGGAATCATGTTAGTAATTTACTTCTGGGATCTCTCGAAAGCCTTTATCTTATTTCTCAGAAGCATGTTGCCTGGAACTGGATGTAATTTCCAATTGTGGCCGTAGCAGTACTTTGCAAAGGTTCATCACAATTTCCTTGATCTTGTGTTTAATGATTCCACTTTTAAAACCCATTATCTTCACTACAAGAACTGAACTGCAACAATTCAAGTTCACCTCAATCTTCTCAGGGAAGCAATTAAATTCTGGGTTTATCAGCAATGTTAAGATCCAATGAGTGAATTGGGAGGAATTTTGTTTGCACGAACCATTTCCGTTATGCACAACCTTCCAACAAAGCCATCCTCAGCTATCCTGAAATCCAACCTCTTCCAATTCCAGTGTGACCAGTGGTGGGGTCTGGTGACCTGCAGTCATTGGGTCCTGTACTAGCCAGGCTGTTCATTGATCTTCAGAGCCAGCCGATGATTTGAGAAAGGATTTAGAGCAGGTGGGCTGGAAACAAAGATTAACCAAAATATCAATAAGTAAATAATAGTCAACCTTCAACATAGAGAAACAAACCGATGATATTACCGATGGCAGAAAGATAAGATATTCCAGTCTAGAGTTCCCTGGATGATGAAAGGACGCGGAGGTTAAAATAAATCTGGAGATGTTTTATGACCTATCTGGTACAGACTACAACAAATAGAAGAAGCAGGGTACAGGGAAACATTTTAAATGTAGGTCAGAAGGGCAAGAAGTAAAAAATGTATGCAGGTAAAATAAAGGTGAACATCTTTTCAATAAATACATAAAAATAAAAGCGATGGTGTACTCAATTAAGGACAATAAGTTATTTTGCTGTCAGGTGACGTGACTGAAGTTCTAAATGGGGACTTCAGATCACTAAGATCCAGAATGAAATTAATCTCATGGTAGAGGAGGAGAAATATTAGACAAAAAGAAGGTTAAAGGAAGTGGACAGCAGACTGCTGAATAGACACTTTATTCCAACCTCTGTCATAGGAAGAGATTGTTAGGTAGATTAAAAGATGTATTCAAGCAGAAATTCCTCAGACTCCTACAAACCCATGGCCCATGACCTCGCAAAGTGGAGTGGGAGCATTCAGGTTGGTGTTATGAATCTCAAGGGCATGCATTGGGAATACAGAAGCCCTGCATATGTAGTGGAAGGACCATACCATCTCTACTAGATACCCGCCAAGTCCCAGCAGCACTTCCTGCTCCATCTGCGGTTCCCACGTTAACCTCATTAGCCACTCGGAGCCCACAAAACCAGAGTAGAAATCAGTCAATTCAAACCGAAGGGACTGTCTATGAATAAGAAAAAGAAGGGTGAAGATTCTGTAGATTCAGTGTGTGCAGATTCCAGCCCATCATTCACACCTGCACTAAACATGACTAAAATGATTGAACACAGCAAGTAAATGACAAACTAAAATTAATATTATCGTATCGATGGTGCACAGATTATGTCATATTGCTGTATAACGTTGTGCAAACCAGAATTGAAGCACTGCAGTGCAGAGAATTGATGAGAAATCAGCTCATTCTGGAGTTGTCTGGTATGTGCAAGGCCTTGCAATGTTTAAAATATCTAGCTCCACTCTCTGTACTTTCCCATGGTGACTGCAAATAAACTGCATTGTTTTCCTGCACTCACAGCATCTCTTGTAAAGTCAGATTGTCACTGCAAATATTCGTACAGTAAATGATTTATGCTGGAGATTTAAACAACTTAAACTTAAGAAACATTAAAAGATAGTCCCATTGTTAAACTTCTCTTACTTGGGGTAAGCATCTACAGTTTTGCCATATTTTTGTTATATGATTATTCCAGAGTTTCTACGTTCCCAGCTATTTAGTGAATGTTTTTATCTGTTTAGGTTTATGAGAAGGACACTGGTACCTTGCTTAGTGCTCAGGAAGCTATGGGCTGCACCCTGGCCGACACAGTGAGTGATTAGTTCTGCAACACCCTCTCACGCTGCTCCTCCTCTGTGATTCCTCCTGCTATCTTTCATTCATTGTTCTTTATCTCTCTACATCATCGTCTATATCTCTCATTACCCTTATCCCTAACCAGTCTGAAGAAGGGTCTCGACCCAAAACGTCACCCATTCCTTCTCTCCAGAGATGCTGCCTGTCCCGCTGAGTTACTCCAGTTTTTTGTGTCTATATACAGTGAGTGACATGCGTGTAGATACTACCTTAAAGACTTGTGGTGGAACATATTTATCTGCAGCAACATTACTGTAAGGACAGGAGGTGTGCACAGTCTAAACGACTGGAGTATTCTAGCAACTCTGAGGACAAGTGGAAACTCAGCACACCGAGCCACTCAGTGTTTGTGAACCCAGGCTCTGTGTAAAGCTAACTGTGGTGAACGTAATGTTGGGTATATTTTCTATGCATTTTGTCTTGTGGGCATGATCCATTTTGGATTTCCAATGAGTTGAAACATGGCTTGGGGTGAGTGCCACAGTAAGGAGGGGTCAAGGGCTAAACCTGCACAATGCACAGCAACATCAAGAGCAGCTTGACCTGATGACCAACTTCCCTGCCGCAGTCAAGAGGGAGCACTATGCCACTCTCAGCTTCTGTTTCTCCATGGGTAATTCCTCCCCCTTGGTTATTGCTGACTGTTCTAGCTCCTCTGAACCAGATTCCCAGCACCTTCAGGTAATCTGACCTGACGGTGAAGGGAACAAAGGATTAGTCTGACCAGATGCCAAAGATATGGCTTCCCTTACTGTGTAGGAAGGAACTGCAGTTTAAATTAAATTAAATTATGTCTATCTTCCTTTTACTGTGATTGACTCAGTTCAAACTAGTCGCAGATGCCCATCGATCTACAGACCCAACATTTGTTCCCAGCAGAAAATGACAATGTTGGTCTTCTATTCGTGTCCATCTTCCATGTTTTAAATGTTGACATCGCTGTCATCGTCCGTCCTGAAAAGGACAAAAGCTTCCTGCAACATTCAGCGGGACCTATCACTTGTTGCAAGATGATGGTGGTAGCAGAATTAGCTCAGGATACTTCCAGTTTCCAGACCGTTTCTGCTATGAGGCCGCAATGTTGGTGGTCATGTATAAGGAAGCTTTAACTTGAGGGCTCTGGCTGCCTGAGATCGTCATCCATCATTTCCATAAGCTTCCCAATTGATTGAGCAAAATAGGTCAACCCCCAACTAGGCTGAGGAGAGGAGAGGAGAGGAGAGAGAGCAGCTTTGACTCCAAGTGTGATAGGCAAGCTTCCCTTTCCCATCAAAAAATATATAAATATATTTTATTCATAAAACATATACTGAAAACACAATACAATCAGTTTACATCTTTTTTTCTACATTAATTGTATCATCAAATCAACATGTTCTATTAAAATGCAGCAAAGTCACTTAGTTGCCACCCATTGATTTAAGGGCACCTACTTGCATCTGGTTCCCAGGGCTGCACTCTATAAGCTGTGACCTGTTAGAGCAATTTTCCCTTAAAGTGTTGGATTTGGCCTTCTTCTGCGTGAGCGTGAATGGCCACTGCTTTCCATTCATTTGGAAGATTCAGAAAGAGAATCACAATCTTTGTAAAAGTAGAGGCACCGTGATGGTTTATTTTCTGTTTACATTTCTATTGTATAGCCCACATACACATTGGATCACACAATCAAATATGAGCCATTTAAGCTAATCTTACTTTGCCCTCTACTGGTTGCATTATGGATGTGATTGTATTATAACCCATAATTCATTTGTAGACTGCACCAAAGATCATAGAGCAGAGCTTTGGACTGCACAGCCCAATTCTTAGGATAGCAAAGTGGTGTGTTGTAGACTTTGGCAATGAAAACTCTTTTTTTGAACAATAATGCAAGATAAACAGTGGCAGAGACTCCCATAGGACTTTAAACTGAGACAGTCTAATGATCATGTGTCTATCACAGAACTAAAGTAAATTTAAGATTACTAACGTCGTATCCAATGAGTTTAACATTTATACGAGTTTCCAAATACAAATAAAGCAAATATGACCTGTCTGCTTAACAACAAATCTTCTTGATGCAAACTAACTTCCTAAAATTTACTTCCACCAAAACTATTCAGATAAAATATATGAATAATGTTCCCTCCATTTATCCTTATTTTCATTAGTCAGAAGAACAATTATTGTCGTTAATCTGTGCTGTTAACTGATGTCTGAATCAAGACCCGAACTAAATTTTCTTTTTGAAAAAAGGGCAAGGCTGAGGTAGGTAATGTTTGAAGGTCCATCAATAATTAATGTGAAATATTCCATGTCATTTGAAAAAGAGCAGTGAGTTCTCCCAGGAGTCGGTTCTGATCCTTGGCTCCCAGGCAGTAATTTGACAGATTGATCAGCCACTGGTTGTAGACCCAGTCGGTTTCTCACCCCATTGATTTCAAGGTGGAGTGGTGGGAGTGGGTGGACTGGAATGGGTTTGCTGTTGGGTGTTGGTGGGGTGGGGCTGAGGGTAGGGGCAGTAGATAGAGGATGGATGCAAGGTCATCCATTCAACCAGAATGAGGAAGGACATTTGTGCTATTGAGGGAGTGCAGCGTAGGTTCGCCAGTTTAATTCCCGGGATGGCATGACTGACATATGATGAAAGAATGGATCGACTGGGCTTACAGTATATTCACTGGAATTTAGAAGGATGAGAGGATATCTTATAGAAACATATAAAATTATTAAGGGATTGGACAGGCTAGATGCAGTTAAAATGTTCCTGATGGTCCAGAGCCAGGGGTAACAGTTTAAGAATATAAGGGGTAGGCCATTTAGGACTGAGATGAGGAACAACCTTTTCACCCAGAGAGTCGTGAATCTGTGGAATTCTCTGCCACAGAAGGCAGTGGAGGCCAATTCACTGGATATATTCAAGAGAATGTTAGATATAGCTCTTAGGGCTAACAGAATCAAGTGATATGGGGAAAAAAGCAGGAACAGGGTGCTGATTTTGGATTATCAGCCATGATCATATTGAATGGCGGTGCTGGCTCAAAGGGCCGAATAGCCTACTCCTGCACCTACTTTCTATGTTTCTAATGCCACCCCAGCAATGAAAGCAAAAACTTACTCTTGATAGTGTAGCAAACATTGTTATTGTGGAAAAAAGTTGAGGAATTTCTCAAAGATGTGATAAGGCCATATATAAATATATATATTTTCTCTCATGTCAATAAGTTACAGTGGTGAGCAGTAGAGCCCTCACTGGGTTTCTCTGTTATGCTGTAGCACGGTTCAAGAACATTTTCTCATTACTCAGGTATCTTAAGATAGGGAATACTGGCTCCGAGCCATCGCACAAACACATGCTGACAAAAAGCTAGGTTTAACAGTAAACGTGAGAACGTGCAGTCCGATGCATTTGCTAACTAATATGATGTAAAAGGATATTCCCTGAAGAGCAATGAAAGCCAAGGCATTAGATTATGGGAACTCTGAAAAACTCAAGAAGGAAAAGAATCATATAGCAGCTGTCAAAAGCTTAGGAGCTTTGCAGTAAGCTCTCCATAATTCATTTTATCTTTTGGTAGCTACACTACTGAAATTAAATAGCACTGCCTTCCAATGAATTACATGATTTATACCACTGAGTTTTGAAATTTTTGACCTTTAAAGGTTATCTAAAATGTTCCCACAGAAAATCCACATTCAACACACATTTAAAACCACACGTACAAAGTTAATTTTGTTGGATTCAAAAAAATTCTGTTTGAATTGTGCAAAATATTTTATGTGCTACTTGGCCTTACCTGTGATTTCAAATCTTTTTCATTTGTTGAATATGTATTAATTTTTTATGCTGTCTTTAAAAATAAAGGAAATGGAAGTAAAATATACTGAATTATATAATATCGTGCAAAATTCTGTTTATTATGTGGTGTAATTTCTAGGAAAATTAATGACTTACAAAGAGTTCAAAAATAATGCTTTTTTTTCTAATGTACATCTGATGTTCATGTGCTGCTCCACAAAGATACCTCGACAGGTACAACCAACTGTGAGTTGATAACCTCATATTGTTAAATTTAATTTCTAAAATCTGACTGACAAGTACATGGTGTGAGAGATTTACAGATCTTGACCAGAGACTTGTACCTTCATATATTATCACCCCTGACACTCTATTAGTGGCAGATCACCTGATTTAATCGTGTGCTATCTCCATAGTCATGCATAATCAGTGAAGTGGTTTTCTGCTCACATTGTCCATTGTGTACACTGTATGTAATACCGTTGTGGTATTACACTCTCTTAAAACTGCCTCACTGTTGCTGCCAAGATTGAGCTGTAATTAAATGTTTTACAATTACTTACTTCTGGACAATTGAAATGGATGGACTATTCAGGACTTTACACCGGCAGGGCATTACATTCATCTTGTGAAGGTGCCTCAGTCACAAGCACGAGATCATTGAACTCATAACTCAAGTTTGCATATCAGCTGCCAATGATATTTCTTATTGAAAATGTGGGCAATATCAGCACACATTTCAAATGTCCTCCAGCTAGCATGACTTCCCAATAACTAACATCTGAAAGAAAATCAGCCCTTTAAACTAATGGAGAATGACAGCTATTAATTGGACTATTTTCTCAAAATGAACCAGCATCAATTCATTAAAACAGTTTCCAGTGCTTTAACCAGACCACTTGCCTGATGACTTGCATATATTTTGCAGATGGGTGACGGGGAAAATGCATGAATGGAAACGTGTAAGTAATCGAACAAGATTAAACAGTTACGTAGGGCTAATATCATTCTTGTACTTTACCAGGTACTGCAGTACCAACAACATTATGCTGTGCAATAAGCTGTGCATAGTTCTACTGCCTACTCAAACCTGTAAACTTAAATGTTCAAAGGTACACACAAAGTGTAACACATTTGTTTTCTACCGTTGGCAGTCTTTTGAAACAAGATAATGAATAATTTCCAATAACACAAAAAAGGATTACATTCTTAAACCAAAGTAAATGAAAGGGGGCAATATAACAAAACTAAGACAAGATTCTCTGCTGAAAGCAGCAGGAAAGTTAGACATGACTGAGTGTGTTATTTATCTACCTGTGATCAATGGTCCCACAGTGGATTGCAGGTTTAACCACGTTTGGAGGGACAGATTAAAAACATGCACGTTGTATATGCTTGTGTGTATGCTTGTATGTCCTCTCCATGCTTGATGATCATTAGAGGAGCGGTGCTTCTGTTGCCACCCCGTTGCCATCCTGGGGACAGAGTTGGATTCATGGGAGGTGGTCTTGGAGGGGAGGATGCTCCTCAAATTGCGGAGCATCTTGGACAATATAGCTCACCCCCTCCATGACTGGTCAACCTGAGGAGCACATTCAGCAACAGACTGGTTCCACCAACATGCGGGGCAGAACACCACTGGAGATTGTTTTTCCCTGTGGCTATCAACCCCCCCCCCACCCCCCCCAATCTTTGCATATCCCCAATTTTTTCCACTCGTCACTTTAATTTCCTGTTTCACGCCTCTTGTCGTGTTTTATGACTGTTGGCGGACCAATTTCCCTCCTGGGATAAATAAAGTTCTATCATATCATGTCATATTGTTCCACAACATCCCTCCCTTCCCTTGAATAAACTTGTGCATTTGGTGACGTAGCAGGCGAGACATGGGTCCAAAGTAAAATGAAGAATTAGAAGTAGTTACTCATTGAAAATGGTAGTTCCACATGGATTGATGCTTCTTCTTATTGAGTCCACACACAAGATTAGTTGTTCAGCCAGAACTGAACACACCTCTCGGCATCTGCATACAATGGTGTCTGTCTTGCGCTTCTTGTGCGTGGTGGTGGAAAGATTGGTGAAAACAGGGCCGTGACGTGAAAGCTCTTTCCTTGACCCCATGGATTGATGCTAGGATCACTGTTGTACATTTGGATAATGATTTAGACACAGGAATCAGCAGCAGAAGTTCATCACTTGTGGGTGATTTCAAACTGGGGTATGCAGTTAATACCATCACAAAGTACAGCAAGACAAGACAAAGGTGAGATGGGAAGAATAACGAGACCATATATTCCCTGAAAAATGGGTCTCAATGGACAAGAGGAATAAAAATATACATCGGTTAAAGTATGCACATTTTTAGAAATAAAGTTGTAAATTAATAAGAAACACACCAGGAGTCATTTCTGCAGAGAGAGAATTGAAAAACAGTCAAGTTAAACTTAGATAGAACCTTAGTCATACCAAGCTTGGAGTAAATTAAATATTTCTAATCAGCTTACAAGGGAAGATATGAAGACACAAACGAAGTTGGAACATGATTTATTATAATGATACAAAATTGAGAGGTTAGCCTATCAGGAAAGATTGAATGTGCATGTACTCTCTTTAGAAGTGAAGTGACTGAGGTAATGACCTGGTAGTGGAGATTATGAATGTGTTTCATAAGGTAGATGTAGATTTGTGAGACCAGATCCAATTGTTTTCCCCTATGTTGATGATGTATTAGGATGCATACTAAACAAAGAGTGCTGTGTTTTATTTTAAATAACAGTACTACAAAATGTATTATCTTGGTCTTTGCTGATGATATGTCACTCATGAGTTATTCTCACAAGAGAATGGTTCAGAACTTGAAGATGGTCCAAAGGTTTTCATTAAGAACTGATTTGAAAAGTAATGTTCAGAAAACTGCTGGCATCTATTATGCAGTTTCTCGAAAAATACCTTTTTTTTAAATGATATTGAGAAATTGAAAATGAATAATGCTGAACTGGATTATATTTCTCGGGATTCTTTTAAGAAATAATTGGGGCTCAAAGGTTGCATTAATGAGCTAGCAATCAGAGACTTGGAACTCCAAGAATGGAATTGCAACTTCCGTTGGATATCACGGGGATGTTCAAAGACTTTCTTGAGGCTGGTGATATCTTTTGGTCGTACAGCTGTTAGTTTGTGCAAAATATTAGGTATGCAGTGTTGAAATGTTTTAAAATAGCAGATAATCTTGTAGCGAATCCAAATATTGTTGTTCAATAGCCAGGTACAAAATTGACAGGGAATCTGAAGTATGGTCAGGGTTTCCTTATCAGAGTGTGAGATTGTTTACTTAAAAAATGGCAGTAGCGTGGAAAACTGAGTTAGACTATATGTGCCCTTAGGGCAGAACAGTGGGGTAGCAGTAGAGTTGCTGTCTTTCAGCGCCAGGGAACTGGGTTTGATCCTGACTACGGGTGCTTTCTGTACAGATTTTGTACATTCTCCCTGTGACCACGTGTTTTCTCCGGGTATTCCGGTTTCCTCCCACATTCCAATGACGTGCAGGTTTGTAGGTTAACTGGCTTCTGTAAATTGTACCTAGTATGTGGGATTGAACTAATTTATGGATGATCTTTGGTCAGCATGGAGTCGATGGGCTGTAGGGGTTGTTTCCACACTGTATC
>CM075985.1:21691311-21937397 GCA_038087875.1 Malacoraja senta | reverse complement strand
ATGGCTGAAGCAATAAATCAAGTGAAACTGTTAATTAATTGCTGAATCTGCCAAAATAAAAGGAGAAAAACAAAATGGAAAAGAAGTGGTTTGGTCATTGAGTGAAATCCAGTTCATCATTTCAGAGTGGATGAATCAGATCCCTTTGAAGCGGGGAATCTGCACAAAAACATTAGAAGACTTGACAGTGAAAAACTGCTGTGACCAGGAGATCTGGAAACCTGGAAAAGAGACAGTTAAGTCAAGAGAAATCATGGCTGATGAAGTTACTGGAAAGTCAGCTGAGCAGCTCAAGGTGGAGAGGACAACAGCAAAACGGGCATTCTCTCGTCTTGTTAACAGCATCATTAGGAACCATAAAGAAATGTCTGAAGAGGAGCTCAGGAACAATTTCAACAAACTCATGAAAGAGGCCGAAAAAGTCATGGAAGCCAATGACGATGTGGAGGCTGGACTCATTGCAGAGCTGGAGGCGGAGCTGGACGCAGATGAGGAAGCTGTGTTAACTGAACTGCAAAAAGCCAACCTGGGAAAGACTGCAAAGGAGTGCGAGTCGAAACTAAAAGAGGTCAAAGGGCTCATCCAGGACACTATGGGCAAACTTTGGAAATGTTGAATTATCCACCTCACTACAGACAGCAGATGGTGCATGTGAACTTGCTGCTGCCACCGCACCATCAAATAGCAACCAAGAAGCATATGAATTCATGCTTAACCACCTGCAGAAACTGGTAGAGACTGCAAAGGAGACGTACAGTCGGTGGAAACGTTGGGTCCCTCTGGATGAGCAAAAGAGCTTCCAGAAACACCTAAGAACACTCGAGCTTCTCGTCCCCAAGCTGGTTTCCCGGAAGGCTGACTTCATACAGGCAAGAATAAAGAAGGACGCTGAAGGATTAGCACGAGTGGCGAATGCTTTCAATTATCCTTCACCAGCCATCAGACTGAGACCCACGGCCCTTCCTAAGTTTACTGGAAACAAGCGTGACTTTTATAGATGGAGGAAGGATTGGGAAGCACTGTAAAAGCAAGGTGAACCCACTGGATCAAATGAGGTGAAGAAGGTTCAATTGCTGGACAGTCTGGAGGACAAAATTACAAGAGACCTCCGCCCCACAAGTTATAACACTGCAGATGATATCTTTCGTGTCCTAGAGAACCGGTTTGGAAATCAAACAGCTATTGCTATTGAGATAGTGGAGGAGCTTCAGAGAATCCCACCTGTCAGAGGATATCAGCCACGTAAAATAGTGGAATTAATTCAAGCTGTGGAAAGGCGCTTAAGGACTTGAGCGATCTCGGAGACACAGGCGCTATTAAAAATCCACTGATGACAAAATCAATTGAGTCAGTGCCGGGAAAACAGTTGAAAACTGAGGAATTTGGTTTGTAAATTGGTAAATCAGGCAATTTATCCGTCAATTTAAGCAAGACGGCTCTTAGCGAGCGGCAGTGAGTGAGCGGCCTTGTGAGGGAAGTGCCCTGTGAGTAAAGTGTGAGTCTTTGGCTCGAGAGTCTTTGGTGAGGAGGCTGAGGAGAGGAGACCACGCAATACGCTTGAGAGGTAGAGACGAAAGAAGGAGATGTCAGGCAAGCTGATTCAGTGCGATGCTTGCAGTATGTGGGAGGTCAAGGACATCGCTGGTGCCTCTGGCTGCTACAAATGCGAGAAGTGCATCCAGGTAGAGCTCCTGAAGGGCCGTGTTGGGGAACTGGAGAAGCAAGTGGATGACCTCCGGTTCGTCCGAGAAACGGAGTCGTTCCTCGACAAGTCCTACAGTACGATTGTTACACCTAAGGTACTGGAAGAGAGAAGGTGGGAGACGGTGAGAAAGGGAGGGAAGCATGGAATGCCAACGTCCCCGGGTGTTGTACCTCTTGTGAACAGGTTCACCCGCTTAGAAGCTGTTAGGACAGAAGACGTGTTTACACTGAGCGGCGGACTGGCTTGCGATGCGAATAGGGCTGTTGAGCCAAAACCAAAAAGGCCTAAGGCAGGCAACGCCATTGTAGTGGGAGACTCCATTGTGAGAGGTACGGACAGGGGTTTCTGCGGCAACAGACGGGATGCGAGGATGGTGTGCTGCTTTCCTGGTGCCAGGATCCAGGATGTCACGGACAGAGTGCAGAAAATCCTCAAGGGCGAAGGTGAACATCCGGAAGTGGTAGTGCATGTCGGCACAAACGATGTCGGAAAGAAGGGGATGAATATTCTGCAGCGTGACTTTAGAGAGCTCGGAAAAATGCTGAAAAGCAGGACCTCCAGGGTTGTTATCTCCGGTTTGCTTCCAGTTCCTCGTGCTGGCGAGAGCAGGAACAGGGAGATACGGGACCTGAACGTGTGGCTCAGGAACTGGTGCACGGGGCAGGGATTTAGATTCTTAGATCACTGGGATCTGTTTTGGGGTAAGGGGGAACTGTACAAAAGGGACGGATTGCATCTTAACAGGTGTGGGACCAGCATTCTGGCAGGCAGGTTTGCCACTGCTACACGGGTGGTTTTAAACTGAATAAGGGGGGTGGGGTGTCGAATGGGATAGTGGAGGATGGAGTTAAAGGGAAAGGGTTTCTTAAATGTGTGAGCGTAGAGACAGAGGGGTGTAAAATGAGGGTAGAAGCAATAGGTAGCAAGGTGAAAAGTAAAAGTGGCAGGCAGACAAAACCAGGGCAAAAATCAAAAAGGGCCACTTTTCAACATAATTGTATAAGGGGTAAGAGTGTTGTAAAAACAAGCCTGAAGGCTTTGTGTCTCAATGCAAGGAGCATTCGTAATAAGGTGGATGAGTTGAATGTGCAGATAGCTATTAATGACTATGATATAGTTGGGATCACGGAGACATGGCTCCAGGGTGACCAAGGCTGGGAGCTGAACATCCAGGGATATTCAATATTCAGGAGGGATAGACAGAAAGGAAAAGGAGGTGGGGTAGCGTTGCTGATTAGAGAGGAAATTAATGCAATGGAAAGGAAGGACATTAGTTTCGAGGATGTGGAATCGGTATGGGTAGAGCTGCGAAACACTAAGGGGCAGAAAACGCTGGTGGGTGTTGTGTACAGGCCACCTAACAGTAGTAGTGAAGTTGGAGATGGTATCAAACAGGAAATTAGAAATGCGTGCGACAAAGGCAAAACAGTTATAATGGGTGACTTCAATCTACATATAGATTGGGTGAATCAAATTGGCAGGGGTGGTGAGGAAGAGGATTTCTTGGAATGTATGCGGGATAGTTATCTAAATCAACATGTAGAGGAACCAACGAGAGAGCAGGCTATTTTAGACTGGGTATTGAGTAATGAGGAAGGGTTAGTTAGCAGTCTAATTGTACGTGCCCCCTTGGGCAAGAGTGACCATAATATGGTTGAGTTCTTCATTAGGATGGAGAGTGATATTGTTAATTCAGAAACAATGGTTCTGAACTTAAAGAAAGGTAACTTTGAGGGTATGAGACGTGAATTGGCCAAGATTGACTGGCAATTAATTCTAAAAGGGTTGACGGTGGATATGCAATGGAAGACATTTAAAGACTGCATGGATGAACTACAAAAATTGTTCATCCCAGTTTGGCAAAAGAATAAATCAGGGAAGGTAGTGCATCCGTGGATAACAAGGGAAATCAGGGATGGTATCAAAGCGAAGGATGATGCGTACAAATTAGCCAGAAAATGCAGCATACCGGAGGACTGGGAGAAATTCAGAGACCAGCAGAGGAGGACAAAGGGCTTAATTAGGAAAGGAAAAATAGATTATGAAAGAAAACTGGCAGGGAACATAAAAACTGACTGCAAAAGTTTTTATAGATATGTGAAAAGAAAGAGATTAGTTAAAACAAATGTAGGCCCCTTCCAGTCAGAAACAGGTGAGTTGATCATGGGGAACAAGGATATGGCGGACCAATTGAATAACTACTTTGGTTCCGTCTTCACTAAGGAAGACATAAATAAACTGCCGGAAATAGCAGGGGACCGCGGGTCAAAGGAGTTGGAGGAATTGAGTGAAATCCAGGTTAGTCGGGAAGTGGTGTTGGGTAAATTGAATGGATTAAAGGCCGATAAATCCCCAGGGCCAGATAGGCTGCATCCCAGAGTACTTAAGGAAGTAGCTCCAGAAATAGTGGATGCATTAGTAATAATCTTTCAAAACTCTTTAGATTCTGGAGTGGTTCCTGAGGATTGGCGGGTAGCAAACGTAACCCCACTTTTTAAGAAGGGAGGGAGAGAGAAAACGGGGAATTACAGACCAGTTAGTCTAACATCGGTAGTGGGGAAACTGCTAGAGTCAGTT
This sequence comes from Malacoraja senta, assembly GCA_038087875.1. NCBI lineage: Eukaryota > Metazoa > Chordata > Chondrichthyes > Rajiformes > Rajidae > Malacoraja > Malacoraja senta. Next base: position 21,933,115 of record CM075985.1, on the reverse strand, counting down.
ATTAAAGATGGGATAGCAGCACATTTGGAAAGTGGTGAAATCATTGGACAAAGTCAGCATGGATTTACGAAAGGTAAATCATGTCTGACGAATCTTATAGAATTTTTCGAGGATGTAACTAGTAGCGTGGATAGGGGAGAACCAGTGGATGTGGTGTATCTGGACTTCCAGAAGGCTTTCGACAAGGTCCCACATAAGAGATTAGTATAGAAACTTAAAGCACATGGCATTGGGGGTTCAGTATTGATGTGGATAGAGAACTGGCTGGCAAACAGGAAGCAAAGAGTAGGAGTAAACGGGTCCTTTTCACAATGGCAGGCAGTGACTAGTGGGGTACCGTAAGGCTCAGTGCTGGGACCCCAGCTATTTACAATATATATTAATGATCTGGATGAGGGAATTGAAGGCAATATCTCCAAGTTTGCAGATGACACTAAGCTGGGGGGCAGTGTTAGCTGTGAGGAGGATGCTAGGAGACTGCAAGGTGACTTGGATAGGTTGGGTGAGTGGGCAAATGTTTGGCAGATGCAGTATAATGTGGATAAATGTGAGGTTATCCATTTTGGTGGCAAAAACAGGAAAGCAGACTATTATCTAAATGGTGGCCGACTAGGAAAAGGGGAGATGCAGCGAGACCTGGGTGTCATGGTACACCAGTCATTGAAAGTAGGCATGCAGGTGCAGCAGGCAGTGAAGAAAGCGAATGGTATGTTAGCTTTCATAGCAAATGGATTTGAGTATAGGAGCAGGGAGGTTCTACTGCAGTTGTACAGGGTCTTAGTGAGACCACACCTGGAGTATTGCGTACAGTTTTGGTCTCCAAATCTGAGGAAGGACATTATTGCCATAGAGGGAGTGCAGAGAAGGTTCACCAGACTGATTCCTGGGATGTCAGGACTGTCTTATGAAGAAAGACTTGATAGACTTGGTTTATACTCTCTAGAATTTAGGAGATTGAGAGGGGATCTTATAGAAACGTACAAAATTCTTAAGGGGTTGGACAGGCTAGATGCAGGAAGATTGCTCCCGATGTTGGGGAAGTCCAGGACAAGGGGTCACAGCTTAAGGATAAGGGGGAAATCCTTTGAAACCGAGATGAGAAGAACTTTTTTCACACAGAGAGTGGTGAATCTCTGGAACTCTCTGCCACAGAGGGTAGTCGAGGCCAGTTCATTGGCTATATTTAAGAGGGAGTTAGATGTGGCCCTTGTGGCTAAAGGGATCAGAGGGTATGGAGAGAAGGCAGGTACGGGATACTGAGTTGGATGATCAGCCATGATCATATTGAATGGCCTACTCCTGCACCTAATTTCTATGTTTTCTATGTTTCCTAAACCAAGCTTCCAGAAACCCTCAAAAAGGAATGGCTGGTTTATGTAGCTGACAAGAAGAATGCTGTAGCACCAGAGAAACGGTTTGACAGTCTCTTGCCATTTCTCAAAGAGCAGGCGAGCATATACGAACAGCTCGAGCAACTGAGGGACGAGGAGCCGAGTAGAAAGGAAACTCAGACTGAACCAAGACATGCCAGAACCAAGTCTACCAAGTCAGGAAATGACCACACAAGTTGTGTAGTCTGTGGTGACGTAAAGCATAAAAGAAAGCTGTACTTCTGCAAGCTAAAGCTGACAGAGAAAAGAGCTGCAGTAAAGAAGTTGGGAGCATGCAAAAAGTGTCTTGAAGTTCATGATGATGGTTCATACTGCAAACCTGCATATCTGTGTAAAAATCAAATCTGCAAGGATGAACAGACTCCTGAGCATCATTATTATCTGTGCCCCAATTATGAGATGAGGAAAAGCAGTGTGAATCAGAGAAGGAGTAAATTTGGTCCAGAGGAAGGTAAAGGCAAAAAGAAATATACAGTGGACCAAGAGGAGTTTTTTAGCAAACTTCCACCAGAGTTGGCAAAACAATGCCGAGATGTGTTCTCCAACACTGCATCAAGAGCCTTCAACACTGCAAAGCATCAGCCAAGCCTCCTAAAAGAAGGTGGACTGCAAGAGCACCCAGTGATTATGATGCTTCTGGAGGTCGTAGCAAATGCTGGACAAAAGGTTGGGACATTAATTGACTTGGCTTCAGATACCAACTACATAACTCACAAGGCTGCGAGTAGACTGAACCTTAGGAGTGAAGACATCACGCTTATCGTCCATGGAGTTGGGGGGATGAAGGTCCACGTAGAGACGAGGCGCTACCTTCTAAAGATCCGAGTGAAGACTCCCAAGGGCACACTCAAGTCGCACCAGTTAGTTTGTTATGGATTGGACAGCATTGCAGATGTTCACAAACATGTGACACCACAGCAGCTGCAAAAGTTCTTTCCAGACGTCCCACTTGAGGAACTTGTGAGACCAAAAGAGATACATTTGCTCATAAGCCATAGAGAAGGTCAGCTAGCACCTCAGAGGATTAGAACTGTTGGAGATCTCATTCTGTGGGATGGACCACTGGGAATGATCTGAGTTGGATGATCAGCCATGATCATATTGAATGGCGGTGCAGGCTCGAAGGGCCGAATGGCCTACTCCTGCACCTATTTTCTATGTATCTATGTATCTATGAAAGACTGTTGGAGGTTGTCATCCTGAGCTGTTTGAGAAGCTTACCATGTCAGCCCACATGTCCAAAACACACTTCGCAAGATCAATGAGAGCAGCTGCTTTAAAGTACGAGGAGCTCACTGACGCAGTCCCTGAGGAACTTTCACCAAACGAACAGGTCGCCGTCAAAGTCCAGAAGTCACGTACATCAATCGCCAATCGGGACTTCTTGGATTGGTGGAAGTGGGATAGCATTGGAGCAGCATGCGAGCCAAAGTGCGGGGGTTGCCGCTGTGGAAACTGCCAGCCAGGCGGAAAATAAATGACTCTTGCTGAAGAGAGAGAGCTCGAAGTGGTAAGGGAAGGCCTCACCTACGTAACAGGAGACCGTCACAGTAAAGACCCACATTGGCATGCTAGCTTTCCTTGGTTGGAAGACCCAGCTTCTCTACCAAATAATAAAAGGACAGTGGAAGCCACATTTCTCAGGACGGAGAGGCAGCTATCCAGAGAACCTGAATGGAAAAGTGCCTACACAGCTCAGGTGCACGACATGGTGGACCGAAAGGCTGCAATCAAATTGTCCGAAGACATGATTGCAAACTGGGAGGGGCCAGTGTGGTATGTGAGTCACCTTATTGCTCCAAACCCCCACTCTGTCACGACCCCAGTGAGACTAGTGTGGAACAGCAGCCAAAAGTGCAATGGTGTCAGGTTAAATGATTTGCTGATGAAAGGTCCAGACGTCCTCAACCAAATTCGCGCCGTCCTCCTCAGATTCAGAGGCGGAATCTATGCTGCTCTGGGAGACATAAAGAAGATGTATAACTCAGTCTGGTTGGAGGACCGTGAAGTACACTTACACAGATTCCTCTGGCGAGATTCCAAGGACGAGGAGCTGGGAGAGTACGCTATCACAAGAGTGAACATCGGAGACAAACCTGCGGGGTGCATTGCACAGTTGTCAATGCGTGAGACTGCTAATCTTCCTTCTTTTACCCACCTCAAGGATGAGCAGCAAGTACTCCAGAAAGACAGCTATGTTGACGACATCCTCACATCTCACAACAGCCTCGACCAGTTGAGAATCATCACAGCAAATGTGGAACGAATCCTGAAAGCTGGTGGGTTTGAGCTCAAGCCTTGGGTTCTGTCTGGCCAAAGTGGGAGGAAGGAGGACAGTGATACTTTAAAGAAAAGCAAAACAAAAACCATGATCCTACCAAACCAAATGCATGATGATGATAACAAGGCACTTGGTCTGGGCTACATTGTTGAAGAGGACATGCTCCACGTTATGGTGGGAATCAATTTCTCCAAGAGAAAGAAAAAGATGCGGCTTGGTCAAGGCCTTCTACAAGAGCAAATCAAAACTCAGACACCAAATCCCCTAACAAGAAGAGAGCTTCTCAGCCAGGTAGCAGGGCTATATGACCCCATCGGCATAGTGGCTCCTGTTAAGCAAAAGGGAGCGATTCTAGTACGCAGAGCTTTCCAAGAAGCAAAAGAGGGAAGCTGTTCGGTCAGAGACACATGGGACATGGCACTCTCAGATGGACTCAGGGAGGATGCAATTAAGCTCTTTGAAGAGTATGTACAACTTGGAAAAGTCAAGTTCGTCAGGGCACTGACTCCCTCTTGCTCCGCAACTGAACCCTTGGGGATCACCTTTTCTGACGGAAGTGAGCACACCTACGGGGCGGTGATGTACCTGAGATGGGATTCAGACCATGGTCAAATTGTCAGACTTGTGGAATCCAAGGCCAAGTTAACTCCCTTGGACCACAGAGGAGACGCTGTTAAAGCAGAGATGTGCGGAGCAGTGTTCGCCTCACGCTTGAGGAAGTATTTCGAGCTACACAGTCGAATTCAAGTGGAGAAGTGGTATCATCTTGTGGATAGCCAAACAATCCTTGGTGCAATACAGCGAGAAAGCTACGGATTTCAGACATTCTTCGCCAATTGGATTGGAGAGATTCAAACAAGCACCAACATTCAGGACTGGCGGTGGATTCCTGGCCCACAAAACATCGCTGATGTAATCACCAGAGGTGCCAGCCCTCAAGATCTTGATCAGTATTCGGAGTGGCAGAATGGACCGAAGTTCCTGGTGTTGCCTGTGAGTGAGTGGCCAATAAAATCAGCTAAGGAACTGGCTGCCACTGCCAGAGAGAACATCGAAAAGTTACAGAAGAAAGCTTTTGTTGCAGCACTATCAAGAGCCAAAGTAGAGAAATAAGAACCGGAACCCACAAACCCAAAGAAACCACCTGCAGGGTCAGCTATTCAGAACCTTGTTGATGTCAATCGGTTCAGCATTCTAACTCGACTGATCAAGACAGTCGCATGGATTTGGAGAGCAGCGAAGAGGTTTCTTGGCAAGGAAAAAGCCCTAAACGATCCAAAGTGGGAGGCCATCTCTTTGACAGGAGTCATTACAGTAAGAGAACGAGAAAATGCTCTAAAAGACATTTTTTGTGCTGCGCAATTGGGCACAACTTTCCCAAGCACCACAACAGATCGACTGGTAGCCTATAAAGACCAAGATTCTGGGCTGATGGTTTGTGGTGGCAGAGTGCAGAGCTTTGAAGAGGATAAAGTTGCTGTTCCCATCCTGCCCGTTGATGCCTGGGTGTCCATGCTGCTAGCTCGGGAGGCTCACAGGGAGAGTCATGACGGAGTGGCTGGGACCTTGCTTAAAATGAGAGGAAAGGCTTGGGTCATAAAAGGAAGGAGAATTGCTCAAAAAGTCGTTGATCACTGCATAATCTGCAAGAAAGCAAAGGCAAAGAAATGTCAACAAGTAATGAGTGATCTGCCGCCTGAAAGAACTGAACCTGCTGCTCCTTTTGAGTTTACAACAGTAGACCTCTTTGGACCCTACCACGTACACGATGACGTCAAGAAGAGGGTAAAACTCAAAGTCTGGGGAGTTGTCTTCTGCTGTATGGCCAGCAGAGCCATCCACACAGAGTTAGTCAACACCTTATCAAGTGAAGGGTTTCTGATGGCTTATCAAAGATTCACAGCAATCCGTGGGCACCCCAAGAAGATCTGGTCAGATCCAGGCACCAATTTTATTGGCGCAAAACCAGTCTTAGAGGAACTATATAGATTTTTGGACAACCTGGACAGAGCAGCTTTGGAGGAGAACGCAGCTAAAACTGGAACAGAGTGGATGTGGAAAATCCATCCTGCTGATTCTCCACACAGAAATGGCGCTGCGGAAGCTGCTGTGCGTGTTGTGAAGAGAACGCTCCAAAGTTTTGGAAAAGAATCGTCACTCAGTTATAGTGAGTTTCAGACAGCTCTTTACATGGCAGCCAACCTGTCAAATGAACGTCCGATCGACGCCAGGATACAAAGCCGGGAAGACTGCGTTCAGTACATCACACCAAATACTCTTCTGCTTGGCCGAGCATCTCAGTGCGGAGACATCAAGACTTTTGACTTTTCCGGCTACCCCTACAAAAGACTTAGAACAATGCAGTCAGAGGTGAACAAGTTTTGGAAGAGCTGGAGCCAACTCGCCGGTCCTAACTTGTTTACAAGGAGCAAGTGGCACACCACTCAGAGAAATGTCACTGCCGGAGACATTGTCTGGTTAAGTGACCAAAATGCACTGAGGGGGCAATTCAAGCTGGGCAGAGTCGTCAGCTCCAATCCAGACCGCAAAGGCATCGTGAGAGACGTTAATGTACGGATCTTTCCAAGTTACTCCATTCCTCTGACAAAGGCTTTGAAAGGAAGGGCAAGGCATTCCACTCAGGGGAAGGAGAGGATCCAAGCCACGATTGTTCACAGGGATGTTAGGCGGCTGGTTGTCTTGCTTCCAATAGAAGAACAAGACAGCAATGCATCAGGAGACCAAGTTCAAACCTAGGCTTCAAAGTTTGACTTTAAAGCGTCGATCTCCCAAGTGGTTCCATTGGAAGATCGAGTGGGAGGTGTCAAGTCAAACTGTAATGAAATGTATTACCTGCCTCCAAGTTAAAGGGGGAGGAGTATTATGTATGTAATATAATTGGTGTTACCGGGCTCCAAGTTAAAGGGGGAGGAGTGTTAGGTATGGGATAATTAGGATAAGTAATTGGTGTCTTGTGATGTCTGGGGCAAGTACGCAGGCGCAAAAAAGACAAGGTGGCGTCCTGCAGTAAAGAAGCTTGTATGATTCCTCCCGTGTCCGAGCCTTTATTCAAGACTGTTCAAAGCATCCGAATACACAACAATTGGCGACGAGGATAAAAGAACGAAGATAAGAACAAGGCCAGCAAGAAGAATCGAAAACAAAAGTTAAAAATAGAAGTAGTATTTGGAAACAAGTGGAACAGCACCAAGCCAAATGGTTTTGAATTGGCGCCAAAAAGAAAAAAGGTAGGAACAGAGAAGCGGAGATAAGCCGAGTTCCGCCCGGGGCTTTAAAAAAGGGCACACAGCACCGGAAGGGAGGAAAAGACGGAAGTTGACTTGCGGCTAAAAACTTGAACAGTATAATCTAAGAGACTGTCCTAAAAACTGCCGCCATCGCCAGCGAAGGCATGCAGGGTGATTATCTACAGCACCCGATTGGCAGCCAGTTTTTCACCTGCTAAAAGACTAAACTGTTAAATACCTTAAGACCTACAACATCCAAATGCCTTCAAAGTAATGGCTGAAGCAATAAATCAAGTGAAACTGTCAATTAATTGCTGAATCTGCCAAAATAAAAGGAGAAAAAAAAATGGAAAATAAGTGGTTTGGTCATTGAGTGAAATCCAGTTCATCATTTCGGGCTGGATGAATCAGATCCCTTTCAAGCGGGGAATCTGCACAAAAACATTAGAAGACTTGACAGTAGGGTTGCCATTCCTCCCACTTGGTGCACCACAGTGGTCGAGATAGAGCTAAAATACATGCACACATGCCTAAGGTGACACCTAGTAAAGGGTTGCCAAAATTTCTCCCACTCAAATGGCGGAGTGGTCGAGAGAGTGCTACAGGAGTATGCACATGGGCCTGAAGCAACACCTGTTTGCAGGGCTGCCATTACTCCCACTCGGTTTCTCCGTAGTGGTCGAGATGGTGCTAAAATACATGCACACAGGCCTGGGGCAGCTCCTGTTGCAGGTAGCATGTGGATGAAGATGGAGCCACACACATATGTGATAAGATTGTGGGGAATGGAGTCGAACAACATGCTTGGTACAGAGGCATGTACAAGCAAATGGAGGAGATGGATGGTGATACCTGCTTCAGCTTCGATAAGTCTCACTCTAAAAGAGTGTCTAAGGTTAGTATGGATTAACTCCAAACAGGAATCCAAACATGGCTATGTGCCGGGATCCCTTGCTGAATGCATGAGGGTAAGCAGTGGGCGTTTGCCTCTAAAATTGCTGCTCAGTCGCTGATTGCTGATCCATCCAGAGAAATCCAAATTAACACCTGACTATTTGGGTCACAATTGATTCAATTAAGTGCTCTGCCCAGGGAAAAAGGGTAGAGCTAATTGACAACTGTATCAAGCTAATTGAGGCATTAAGGATGCATTCAGGTCATTATAATAGACCTATGCAGTTATCAGTAAAGACTATGCTAATTTGCAATGGTTTCACCATGTGTCCAGGAGTTATAGCAATGTAATGCTTGACCAGCCTTCCATGATTTTGCAGATGAATGTCAGTGCACTCGGGTGGGGTGTCACAGATACGAGTTTCAACTGTGGAGGCAGATGGACTGAGCAAGAGGCATCGCTTCTGCAGACATTAAGAGACAAGGCTTATTGCTCTAACAAATGTATCTGCATGTTCAGTTTCAGATTGACAATACAACGCAAGTGGCGTATATATTAATCACATCGGTGGAATCAAGTCGGTATTTTGTGACAGATTGGCTAATCAAATTTGGGCCTGGTGCATTGGAAAAGATATTTCAGCTATTTATCTACCAGGTAGATTCTACATAGTAGCAGATGCCAAGTCACGAACTTTCCATGACAACATAGATTGAATGTTCAACAAGGAGGTGTTCAATAATATAGTACTTGTAAATGAATGCCAGATATCGATTTGTTTTGCATCAAGGTCAACCATCAGATGCCTAAATAGGTTTCATGAGAACCAGACCAGGTGGCAGTTGCAATTAATACTTTGACGTTGAGGTAGTATATAATTTTTTTTTTCTTCCTACCATTTTGCCTAATATGTCGGAGTCTGCAAGAAATCAAGCAGGATGCCACTTTGGGGGTGCTTGTAATACCTAATTGGCCGAATCAAGCATGGTTTCCTTTTGATGTTACAGTTAGGGATCCAACCTCTTTTTGGTGGTTCCCAAGCGTAGGAATTGACTGGAGCATCCGCTAACACGGGAAAGTCATCTGTTATGTGATTGTATTGACTTGTTAATTTGCAGGTTTTAAGAAGGCCATACCTGGAGCAAGGACTGTCTGTGTTTACGGTGGACATGCTCACCGTAGCCTGGAGAAAGAGTACTCAAAAGGGGTATATTACTTATGTAAAAAAATGGGAGCAATATTGTGTACAAAATAATATTGACTATAATATTACAGGTATTGTGGATATTTTAGAGTTCCTGTTGACCCTCTATGATGATGAGGGGCTCAGTTATAGCACCATTAATACAGCTTTAAGTGCTTTGTCATCCTGTGGGTTGGATGGGGTCAGGAAAGATCCTATTGAGTTTCATATCATAGCTGGATTGATGAAAGGAATTTCAACTCTAAACCTCCTAAACCCAGGTATATGGCGATCTGGGATGTGTGCGGTCCGCAAGATGTTTCGACAGTAGGTTCCTGGCATGTCTCTGAATTTGCCAAACTATTCATGAAAGGGGTTATGCTCTTGGCATTGGTTCAGCATAGCAAGTGCTGATTTTGGAAAAAAACTTCTGCTAGACGGGATGGAAGTTGCTGAAGAGAATGTTATGTTATATAATTGCGTACTGCTTAAGCAGAGCAGGCCAGGTGTCACAGGTTTGTTAAAATTGTGTTTCAGCATAACCTACTGATCCATGTTTATGTGTAATGGCACATTTATTTTCATTATATTAAAGCTATAAAGATCTTAAGAAATGTGCAAACAGCATTGTTTATCAGTTACATGAAGCCACACAGGAGAGTGTTAGTGCAGACTATCTCAAGTTGGTTTAAAGCAAATGTTGATTAAGGCAGGTATTAACACTGAAGTGTATATATCCGTTTTCCACTAGTGCAGCAGCAATGTCGTCGGCTAGGACGATGGATGTTCACAGCGGCCATATTTTATAGGTGTCGGGTGGTCAAATGAATTTTTTTTTTTTTTTTTTTACCATTGGCCGATTGCCGATCGGAGAGAGGCTGTTTGCAAATTCAGTATTAAATCCTGTTTAGTTCCTCTGGGATAGACGGGTTACTGTTTGTTTTGATTATTCAAATCAATTGTTATTGCATGATATTACCATTTCATGTTTAACGCATTATTGATTGTATCTCATCGGATGTCAATCAATGAAATGAGGCCGGGATTTGGATCTGCGGCATAAAATCACAGAGCTGAAATTTTCACGTAGTCACTCACGTGACTCCGAAGTAAAATAGTAAGATTAAACGAGAACTTACCAGTTTGAAGTTTGATCTTTATTTTATGAGGAGTTACGTTGGTGATTACGTGCCCGCCACGCCCAACCGTCTCATAAAAAAGGTCATATGGTAGTTCTCATGTTGCTCATCTTAATATGTTACTTCAATTATTGTGTTGTCTGTGATTTCATACCGCTGCTTTGAAGATTGACGCGCATGCGCCCTGACAGGTCTTCTTCACGTAATCACCAACGTAACTCCTCATAAAATAAAGATCAAACTTCAAACTGGTAAGTTCTCGTTTAATCTTACTATTCCATTTCACATTATTCATTACATTTTTTTAGAGTAACTTATCTATTTGACCAAAATGTTTACCAGAAATAGTTTAATAGTTTAAGACAGAAAATATCTAGGTAATGTTTTGTGCCATTCAGCAAATATTTTGTTAGTGAAGGCTTTACTAATGAATGTTAGCAGTTAGCATAATCCTCTCATATTGTTGCTGCTCTGCCACCTTGTGGTAATAAAATAAAATTAGATATTTAACCAAATTTAAATAAAATTACACACAAACATCTCATGTCATTGTATAGATTCATGTCAATGTGTGAATGGGGGATTGGAGCTTGCCCAGCCAATGCAGAATTTCAAGTATTATTGGAGATCTTAAAAAGTTCATGATATGAAAAAAAGTTTAAATATAACAGCATTTAAAGGAGAAGTTTATTGATGGTATCCTGACAACTTAGTAGAAACTGAAATATTCACAAATATGTAGTGATTCAACATTCAACACTTCACTCAACATTCCAGGTATCTTCCCCGGAAAATAGTGATGAGGTATATCTGAGAAGGGATAAAGATTATCAAAGTAACTAGAATGTTTGTTGACCCAAGGAAACATGCCGAGGTATTGCTAAGCGATATCTCAATATTCCACAGGTACCAAAGAGTGCATGTCACGAAACGTTCCTTTTACATATTGACTGTAACCATACACACACATCCTTAGTTTTTACCACAGCAGATTTGAAGTACCATTATCTTTACCATGCTGGAGCTGCCCTGCCATCCAGGGTCACTGGGTGCACTCTGCCATGCCCTTCCCCACACCCTTGGGCCAGGTGCAGAGGATCGATTGTTCTGTTTCACAGTGGATATGATCATGTTTAGCACTCGTGGCTGTTTAAATGACTAACACTGTTGGTTCCAATCAGAATCCCTGGCATAACTGTGTTCAAATCATTATTGATTTATTTGACATATATATATATATATATATATATATATATATATATATATATATATATATATATATATATATATATATATATATATAGAATATTTAACTCTGGTCCAGTTATAGTGTGTATTAACTGCAGCAGATCAAAGCCCACGTGCTGACAGTAACAGTCATTCAGTCCTCTGTGTGATTATCAACTTTCAATGTGCTGAATTGTGCAGCTTGTTGCTGACTTAGTGGCTGTGATGTTTAAATATTTCACATCCAACATATTTAAATGTTCTGCCTGGTGTGGACTCACTGATGTATATGTTGCTTGGAGCACTCGGTGAACAGCTTATAGATTGATACAAAATGCTGGAGTAACTTAGCGGGACAGGCAGCATCTCTGGAGAGAAGGAATGGGCGACGTTTCAGGACGAGACCCTGTATTCAGAGCAGGTGAACTCATTGGTGTGCCAGCCCTCAGAGTAGATGAATGGCCTGTTCCTGTGTACACTTGCTAGTCTCTTCAGTCTAGCAAACAGACCGTGCTTCCCATACTCACCAATGAGTTTCCTGATGCCTCGGCAATTGAGAAGAACCTTCCAGTCATTCCCCACACACAGAGCTGGTGAATGACCACCCCTTTGTGTGAACGTGATGGTGAGTCAGCCGGGGGGGGATGACAGATTGAATTCCTTCCCTCACTTGAACCACGTGAACAATTTCTCTCCAGTGTCAAGCTGTTTGTGTCTGAATAGTCTGAGTACCTTCCCACACTACAAACAGGAGCCTCTCCAGATGTAAATCTGCTGTGATGCCTGTAAGGAGAATGAGGATGTGAATCACATACCATCAGTGGCGGACTGGGTCTAAAAATATTGGTTGCCAGGAGACAAAGGGGGCCCACTTCATCAGGGGCCCACTTGATATAGGGGGCCCACTTCATCAGGGGCCCACTTGCCAATGGGCAAGCTGATACCCTGGCCAGTCCGCCACTGCATACCATTTACAAAACAGGTATACGACCTATGCCCTGTGTAAATGTCCTTGTGCATTATAAAGACATTGGATCAGTTTTTAGTTTTTAACAATATCTAAATACTGAAGTGTTATTATTGCGGGTAATTCAAAGATGTTTTAAAAGCAAAAGTGTTCCACTGGATTAATAGAATAAAGTGCTAATTCTGTTAAGCCATTTTGGACTCTTTTATCATTTAATTATTGGTTGCAATATGTTAAAGATCTCATTCTGTAATTTTAATCATTTCAGGTTTTTTCCTTTGTTGGTATATGATTTTATTTCAAACCCGCTTGGGAAATATCCTTGGTAGATTGCTAGAAAGAAGAACAGTATTAGTTAAGGAAAATCATAAAGCTGCAAGTACTGAAATAATAACTGCCCACTCTGCCTTAGACTGCCCTTCAAACAAATTACTTTATCAACAGCTTATTGCCTCAGCCTATCACAGAGATTCGATTTTTCTTGGTCATTCCTTCCCCATCTACCCTGCATCTTAAAACAAATTTGTCTTCTCTCTTTCCTAGTTCTGATCAATGCAGTTTGACCTGAAACATTTATTCGGTTTTGCTTTTCATAGAAGCTGTGTGACCTGCTGAGTGTTTCCAGCTTTAACTGTTACAGGTATTTGCTAAGATTATCTGCTCTGATCATTGAGGGGAAAATGTGAATGTGAAACTGAAAAAGGAAGCCATAAGGCCCAGAGACCCTGTTCTGCCGTTCATGCTGATCTTGGCTTCTACTGAACTCAATGACTCAATCTCCATATCTCTCAAAAATCAAGAATGTCAAAGATTTGTGATTCAATCAGAGAAGATGTTCCTCCTCCTCAACATCCAGTAGGTCAGAGGAGATGGCGATACAGGTGAGGGAAAGCTCAGTGCCATCTCTGTAGACTGAATAGAGGTGCTCATTCAGTCAACGTTTGCTTTTTCCAATGCAGAGGAGATGATTTTGGGAGGTGTAAATGCGGTGCATAAGTGCATGCAATTTGCTGCCTCAACTGAAAGGACTGTTTGGGTCCCTCTATTGTGAGAAGAGAAGAGGTAAAAGTGCAATTGCAGGGTCTCCTGATATTGCATTAGAAGGTGCTCTTAGAAGGGGAATGGATATTAGTGTTCAAGGTGGAGGTACTTTTGAATCGAATTTCATAACCTTTGTGACGTTTGTGGGTTCTCATTTACACTCCTCTTCTCCTGCTTTCTATGCTGCTTACAAAGAGGAAGCACAATAGGCGCAGGAGTAGGCCATTCGGCCCTTCGAGTCAGCACCGCCATTCAACGTAATCATGGCTGATCATCCACAATCAGTACCCCGTTCCTGCCTTCTCTCCATATCCCTTAACTCCGCTATCCATAAGAGCTCTATCTAAATCTCTCTTGAAAACAAATCAATTTCACATCAAGAATTTCCAGAATAACAATTCACCGTGTCCTAAATACTAACAGCTTTTTAATGTACAACAGAGTGGCACGGTGGCGCAGCGATAGAGTTGCTGCCTTACAGCATTTGCAGCGCCAGAGACGTGGGTTCGATCCCGACTACGGGTGCTGTCTGTACAGAGTTTGTACGTTCTCCAGTGACTGTGTGGGTTTTCTCCGAGATCTTCGGTTTCCTCCCACACTCCAAAGACGTACAGGTTTGTAGGTTAATTGGCTTGGGTTTGTGTACTCGGTAAATTGTCCCTAGTGTGTGTGTAGGATAGTGTTAGTGTGCGGGGATCGCTGGTAGGTGTGGACTCGATGGGCCGAAGGGCCTGTTTCCACGCTGTTTCTCTAAACTATACCAAAATGAAGTAAGCTTCAATCATAGCAGTGAGAATGTTCTGACCACAGATCATGTTTCAGCTGTACATCTGGCCAGTAAACTTACCAGCTGTTTCACCAGGGAGATAGAGTTCAATTGGCGCAGCAGCATCTATGGAGTGAAGGAAATAGGCAACGTTTCGGGCCGAAACCCTTCTTCAGAACCCGTCTGAAGAAGGGTTTCGGCCCGAAACGTTGCCTATTTCCTTCGCTCCATAGATGCTGCTGCACCCGCTGAGTTTCTCCAGCATTTTGTGTACCTTCGATTTTCCAGCATCTGCAGTTCCTTCTTTAACACGATAGAGTTCAATTGCCCATCAGAGATGCAGTTCAGTACTGCAGCCACACTGGGGAGAATCCACCAGGTGCAAGTGTGTGAGGAGGTTTGCTCAGAATTCCAGTGTGTAAACACCACCAGATTTACAGTCAAAAGACTCTACTCTCCTGCTCTGTGGGAGAGTCATAAAGTCATCACATCTGGTCATAAGGTAGAATTAGGCCATTCGGCCCATCGTCTACTCCGCCATTCAATCATGGCTGATCTATCTCCCTCCTAACCCCATTCTCCTGCCTTCTCCCCATAACCTCTGATACCTGTACTAATCAAGAAAATCAATCTGCTAAGATACCTGTAATTTTACACTGGAGGGATAGTGGTCCATTTACCTGTTCCTTGTTTGTGAAAAGGTTGTGCTAAATCACACTTTTGAGGAAATATCAATTTAGTGCCACTGTTGAATTTGGCTATTTTTCTCCTTGTTAGGCTTCCACCTCAAACAGTTCAGGCTTGGTCAAAAGTATCTGTCCTTATCTGCCTACTAATAAGGGAAATTGACTGACAACCTGGGGCATGTAGTCTATTTCTATTCTGATGTTCCATTAGGAAGCTATTGTCAGCTTAGTGGGGTTCACTAGTCTTCATCTCAAGCTAATTTGTGAAAATGTAAGGTGTGATAATTAGGCTGTATTTAAACATGCACACAGGCAACCAGAATTTTTTTCTCAGAGCTGCAAAAATAGCAAAACCGGGCTTTTGAAAATTGGCTTAATCCAGAATGGAGGAATTTTGCACATAGTTCTAAATGGCTAATGCCATCAGGAAATTTGACTCATTGGTCTGAAACATTGCAAATTAACCTCACTGATGTACTGCGTGAGGGTTTGGTTTATTATTATCACATGCTCCGGGGTACAGCGAAAAGCCTGGTTTTGTATGCTATCCAAATTTGAAAAATACATTGATACAATCAGTTCAAATGCAAGTACAATAGATAGAGCAAAGCGGAAAATACAGAGTGCAGGATATAGGGAGGTTGCACGGCAGTCGAGGTCACGACCCGTAACCCGTACAAGCGGTACAAGCGGTGAACTGCAGGTAAACACATACTATGGCTTCCAGTACAGTGGGCCCGTCTTCTGTTCCAGCATCCGGACTCCACGCTGACTGATTCCACACTTGCGGACCCCGGGCCGTCTGTCCCCACGGCCAGTGTTTGGCGGCTGAATCACCCAGTGTGTGGTTGTGGGTCGGGGGGTGAATCAACCAGTGTGGGTGTCGGGGTCCGGGGTTGAATCACCCCGGTGTGGTGGTGGGGGTTGGGGGGGTGAATCACCCCATGTGTGGGTCGGGGTCCGGGGGTCGGTGAATCACCCCGTGTGGTGGTGGGGGTCAGTGGGGTGAATCACCCTGTGTGTGGGTCGGGGTCCGGGGGGGGGGTGAATCACCCGGTGTGGGTGTTGGGGTCCAGGGGTCAGAGGGGTGAATCACCCCGTGCGATGGTGTGGGTCGGGAGGATGAATCACCCCGTGTGTGGGTCGGGGTCTGGGGGGGTTCATTCACCCCGGTGTGGGGGTCGGGGTCCGGTGCAGAGAGGTCAGTGACTCTGGGTGGGCGGAGGGACCAGACTGCCCCCAACTCTGCTGCAGCTGACGGGGACATTGCCGGGTTTATGGCCCCGTGTGTCCGCTGTCCCGCTCCACCCGGCCCCGTGTGTGTGGGCGCTGCCGACACACAGCCCGTCACAGTGCAGCCGCACAGGGGGAGACGGGGTGGAGGGTGGCCGTGGCCAGACCATGCTGACCCCAGGGGGGAGAGTGAGGGCTGTCCCGAGTGATCCGCTCCTTCGGCCGCTTACACCTTGGTGCTCGGGTTCAGAGCGCTCAGTCACCCTCCAACCCCGGGCGGTCGTGGGCTGGGACTTGCCCTCAATCCGCCGGCACGCTGCACTTTCACAAGTCACTGAGCAACCGTGATTTTGCCGGTTTTCTCTCACGGTTACCCCTATTTCCACAATTTTTTACAGTGCAAAAATTGACCATTTTGGCGGTTTTTAACAGGTAAGAACGTATGTGTTTCGTGTGTTACTAGTGTATGCCGGAAGCTGCCTTGTACTCCATAAGGATTGATCTAATCCGTGCGTCACGCCCTTTGACCTTACGTGCAACCTCCCTATTGTCCTCAACATTATAGGGCACGAGTTCAAGGCACAAAGCCAACATGTCCCAGCGACACTAGTTACAATAGTAGACACAGAATTCAAGGAGTAATAACTCAGCGGGACAGGCAGCATCTCTGGAGAGAAGGAATGGGTGACGTTTCGAGTCGAGACCCTTCTTCAGACTCTTTCTTTCCTGTTTAGTGCACTGGCTCTGTTGGCGTTTCTGACTTTGCCCTGTAAATTAGAATTTAAAAGCTGCAGGCTCTGTAAGTATGGAATAAAAAACATAGCAGGTCGGTCAGAGGCAGCCCCTTCTCTGGAGAACATGGATAGGTCATTAGTTAGGTGAGGTTTTGGGTCGGCACCGGTCTGAAGAAGAGATCCGAAATGTCACCTATCCATGTTCTCCAAAGATGCTGCCTGACCCACTAAGTTACTCCAGCATTTTGTGTCCTTTATGAACCAGTATCTGCAGTTCTTTGTTTTTTTACCGCGGAGGTCGGATCTCCGGGCAGCGTCTGCAGACTGTGAGCGCCGCCTGTACAACCCGGTGGCGTCTGCAGACAGTGAGCGCCGCCTGTACAACCCGATAGCGTCTGCAGACAGTGAGCGCCGCCTGTACAACCCGGTAGCGTCTGCAGACAGTGAGCGCCGCCTGTACAACCCGGTAGCGTCTGCAGACAGTGAGCGCCGCCTGTACAACCCGGTAGCGTCTGCAGACAGTGAGCGCCGCCTGTACAACCCGGCAGCGTCTGCAGACAGTGAGCGCCGCCTGTACAACCCGGTAGCGTCTGCACACAGTGAGCGCCGCCTGTACAACCCGGTAGCGTCTGCACACAGTGAGCGCCGCCGCCGCCTGTGCTGCCCAGAGCGCCCCCCGGCGGCCGCCCCTCTCATTGCTGCTGGTGTCCGCTAAGCAAGATGGCGGCGACGCTGGTGCTGGCCGGCGGGGTCGGCCGTCGCGTCCTCCCAATGTCATGTAAGTGTCGGTGGCCTCATCTCAGCTCATCGGGCCCCGGCCCGCGTTTTAACCCGGGTCCCGCAGAAACCCGACACGCATCCGGTGCGGAGAGAGTTTGCAGCCGGTGTTTACTCACTGGCCCCGGGGTGCCGGCAAGGCCCGGGTCGGACCGGCCTTTAATCCGCAGCCCCGTCACACCTGGCCCATGTTGGGGGTCTCTCTCTCTCTCTCTCCTGGGACCGTCTGTGTGTCAGCCACAGCCTGCTCTGAGTATCAGCCACAGCCTGGTCCCTCTCTCTCGGCCCATTTATATGTGTAGGTACTTGGACCTGTAGTCTATTCAGGCAAGGTGCATGTAAATATAAGTCTCAAGAAGGGTGCCGACCCGATACATCACACCTGTCCATGTTCTCCAGAGATGCTGCTTGACCCGCTGAATTACTCCAGTGCTTTGTGCAGTTTTATTTTTGTAAACCAGCATCTACAGTTTCTTGTTTCTACATAATCCAGAACATGCTCTCTCAACCTTCACTCACCCTTGAGTAAATCATAAAGTGCTGGAGAAACTCAGCGGGTCAGGCAGGGAATTGCCTGAAAGCGCTTCGGGTTGGGACCCTTCTTCTGATGCTGCTTCACTGCCAACCACCCCCACAGTGTGTTTATAAGCCACAGTTTTGTATTTGCACTTGTGATGATGATGATACCTTATAGGGGGGTTGCACGTAAGGTCACTGGGTCATAGGGCTTGACGTACAGAGCCGCTCAATCCATCTGGAGAACATCGCAGCTTCCGGTATATGTTGTTAATACACGAAACGCGTACTTTCCTACCCGCCAAAATGTTGATTTTTTTGCGCTGTCAATAATTGAGGAAATCGGGATAAGCGTGAGAGACATGTACCCAACTTCAGAATTCCAAAAGTGAAGCGAAATGAAGGTAAAGAGAAGCGAGAGCTGAAGGGACAACAACAGCTAAAGTGCTTGGGGAACATTGGCCGTGCAGATATCGAAATTGAAAATATTGGGAATTATCGCGTTTGCTCACTGCATTTCATAAGGCATTATTTGTGTTTTTTCTTGATTCCTTTGGTATCTAAAAAGTCTCAGAAGTGATAAATCTGGCTATAAATTTTGCTTCAGAGGCATTATCTTTTTGTATGTAAAAACCCACTTGAGAACCATGGGCGATTTAAAAAATGTACAGCCAGATTTATCACTTCTGAAACTTTTTACATGCCAAAGGAATCAAGAAAAAACACAATTAATGCCTTGCTGTTGATGAAATGCAGTGAGCAAACGGCCAATGTTCGCCAAGCATTTTGACTTGTCCCTTCAGCTCTCGCTTCTATCTACCGTCATTTCTCCTCACTTTTGGAATTCTGAAGTAGGCTAAATGTCTCACGCTTATCCCGATTTCCATAATTATTTACAGCGCAAAAATTGACCATTTCGGCGGGTTTTAACGGGCACGCTACGCTGGAAATAATGGTAAGTGCTTACCTGCAGTTCATCGCGTGTACTCCAGTTGGCGTAGCGTAGCAACAGTACGGGTCATGGGTCATGACCCGACTGCCGTGCAACCTCCCTATTGTCACTTGTACGTAGCTACGTGCAGTGAAATTCTTTGTTTTTGCGAAGTACGTAAAAGAGTTGCCACAAAGGTGCCGACAGAATTACAAAAAGTACTCGTACCGTCTTTGCTCCCGCCACCCCGGGTCCCCCTTTGTTCTTGGTGATATGGCCCGTCCATTTTGGAGTGACTTCGTCCTCGGGGCTCCGTCCTTGGCCCGACTCCATTCGGGAACCTATAAAAGGCAGCCCCCACGAGGTCCTTTGTCGATCTTCTGGAAGAGCAGTTGGGACTGCGTGACCTTTTGGAGTGTCTCTGCTTGCACGAGGCTTGAAGGGCTTGGCCAAGCATATACAAGGATCGAACCCGCGGTGGTTAGGTAACGTATAGGGGAATTTGTGTTGTGTTATCCAAAATAAAGTGTAGTTGCTCAAGTGCTTGATTCAGTATTTTATTGACTGAAACTAGACTGGGGGGAGCTTAGAATGAGCTATTTACAATAACAGAAGGGAAGAAGCCATTTCTGAGTGACGCACGCTATCAAGCCTGTACCTTCTGCTGGATGGGAGAAGAAGGAATGGCGGGGCAGTCTGATTATGTTGGCTTATTTTGCAAGACATTGTGAAGTGTACATGGAGTCTGTTCTGTGTGATGTACTGGGCTATATCTACAACTGCAATTCTTGCGGTCTTTGGCAGAGCTGTTCCCAAACCAAGCAGTGGTGGAACCCAATGATATGCATTCTGTGGTGCATCTGTAGACGGTTGTATGAATCATTGGAGACATGCCGAATTTCCTCAGTCTCCTCAGGTGATGTTGTTGTGCCGTCTTGGCTGTCGCATCAATGTGGTTGGTCTACAACAGATCATTGTTTATATGAACGCCAAAGAACTTGAAGCTATCAATCATTTCCACATCGGCAGCAATGTTTGCACCAAGTTTAACAAGATATACCATTGGTTCTAGTATTTGAACTTGTTCCATGTTCCGTCATCCACTATGTACTTCCATCAAAATATTCAGTTATATACTCCCTCTGTCACAGAGTGTGAATGTAATTTATTGCTGATCACTTACCCAGGCACAGTATCTGCATTAAATCAGCAAATTGGACATTCCTCCTCCAGAGGGGGAGAGAGAGAGAGAATTAATTCTGGTCTCTCTGTGACAAAATTTGTTACAGCCTGATTTTGATCATTCACCAACAGAGTGTGAACGTAATCCATTGTGTGCTTTTTCTTTGTTTTAAAGAATGTGTACAATTCCCTGTCTTGTCACTGTTTCTCATGTACAGAATATGGAATTATTCCGCATCCTGCTTTCCCCACGCCACAATGTGCAAATATAGAAATAAAAAGAGGAGGTATTAAAGTATGGTTAAAAACATGGAACGTGGCTGAGTGCATTTTAGGAGCTCTGATGGGGGGAAAAATGTCATCAAATACATTATAATAGTGATAATCCACAAAAATGTGGGTGATAGAAGAGTTATGATTTTGTATCTGAAGGCCACTGTTTAAATTGGAGAATGAACAAAGAACATATCAGAGGAACCCCAAATAATGTGAAGGAGGATGTGATGTTTAGCCGCCTTTGTTAATCCTATAATGAACTAAACTGTTTAAGATCAGAACAAATATATACCATTGCCACTTGAAATTTTACTTCATCCTAGAATGTTTGTTGTAAAATGTGCCAAAAAATTATATTTTTAATCAATTGTTGTGTGATTTTTTTCCTTAAATCGAGCAAATTCCATTGCAGATATATTCAAGTTCATTTTTCCATTGATTTCCTTCATTCTACAAGGCTGCTAATTTCAGTTGGATGTAAACTGTTGAATAATTGAATCTTCTGCAAAATGTTCCTTGTGTGGACGTGGAATAGCAATTTTGGAATGAACCAGTGGTGTTGACTTGGAAAGTTAAATTATTATTTAGTGGGTCTGTTGTTTGAAAAAAAGTAGTATTTTCTTATCCTCAAATGATTACTATTTTTAGGGGCTTTTCATGAATGGTATTGTTTTTTCAATTTGCTATATTAATTGCAGGTAGCAATTTCTTATTAATTAGTATATAAAAGTTGTTTTTTAAACTAAATTTAATCATCTATGCAGTATTTCCTACAGATGTTAATTATTTATTACCTGTTATGAATTGCATGTATGCAAATAACCATATGTACTTACATTATGTTGCAGGTGTTGTGTCACCAGGCTTATCCTCAGCAGTGTCTATTTTAATTCAGAAAAGGAATATTCACCATGCTGTTATACCGGCTGGTAAAAGTGGTCGATCATCTTTGAGTGGGATTGTGGCTACAGTTTTTGGAGCATCCGGATTTCTTGGACGATATGTGGTTAACAGACTTGGTAAGGTCTAACACTTAAATTAATTGATCTAATAGGCATTAAGGATATTCATTCCTTAAACACTTTATCCTACGTAGAAAGGTTCTTAAACATCAGTGCATTAAAGAGAACGTTTTTTTTTAGACTTATTGCATTGCAAAGGAGTTCTTGCTAAGAATGCTACAGTTACTACATTATGACATCTATCACATAAGAACTTCAAGGAACATTTATTTGCTATAAGAATGATTGAATCCCCAAAACTTGACATATCACCAGTAATTATTTTTTAAATTAATTCCAACTCTTGTACCCATTATACTGCCCAATGAAGGCAAGCTTGGTAAATGCCTTCTTCAGCACCCTGCCTACTTGTGCTGCTTCTTTCATGGAACTGTATATCTTCACCTCCAGGTCTGCCTGTTCTACCACACTCCCCAGTGTAAATCCTGTCTTGGTGTGTCTTACCAAAGTGCAACACCATGCATTTATCTGAATTAAACTCCATTTGTCATTCCTCAACTCATTGTCCAGTTGATCCTATTATCATATTAGATGGCATTCTTTACTGTCCACCAGACCACCAATTTTAATGTCAGCCACAATCTTACTAACCATGCCACCCATATTCATATCAAAATCCTTAATCTAACTATCAAATAACAGTGCGCCTAGCACCGATTCCCGTGGCACACCATTTGTTGCAGGACTCCAGTCTGAAAATGTGATATCAGCCTATCATGTGATACCTTGTCAGAGGCCTTATTAAAGTCCATGTAGACAATGTCTACCCACTATTCTCAACAATCTTGCAAGCACCACCAAATGGCCTCTATAGTACTACAAACAATAGTCGAAGGATTTAAAAAATATTCAGACATTGGATTTTAATTGATTCTGATAATATTTGTTCGACGAGTTTGTTGCAGGTATCCAGGTACCCTTCCCAGGCTTCAATATAATAAAGATTCTGTTTAATATTAAAATATTTCCCTGTTTTTAGGGCGGATTGGCTCTCAAGTAGTCATCCCATATCGTTGTGATCCATATGATATTAACTATCTCAAACCTATGGGTGATCTTGGACAGCTGACTTTTCTAGTGAGTCTCATTTACTCGTGTAAGAAAATGTGAAGTTTTAACTGGTGGATATGTTTGATAAGTTTTAAATTGACATACTGTGCTACAGTTTCTCTGGCTGTTGTATAATGATTTTCCATTAAATTTACGATGGAGAAAGCAGTTATCGTGTGGAAATGTGTGAGTAAGTTATCCACACTCTCAGCTAGTGGAAGCTGATTTCACTTGGTGCTGTGGTGAGAGATTTAGCCTTACTTCAGTTGAAAGTAAATTTACCCGAGTTCAAAGTTTGTGGGTTTGAATCTGACTACAGATTGAAGCACATAATCCAGGCTTATTCTAGCTCTGGCCTCTCTATTATCCCTAAATGTAACCATTAGCACTGCCATTTATGCCTTCAGCTGCTGAGAGACTAATCTCTGAATGTCCCTCTCTTTAATTTCCTGCTTCTCGGGTTATTTGGTGTACCTCTTAAAATGTTTATTCCCCTGCCATGATATTGCATACATTGTTCATCTTCCAGCTTCCATGAGATGTCATGGGACTTTTTAAACATTAAATGAACCACACAAATTAAAGTATTAGTCAGAAGTGCTGTCCTTTAGATGAGATGTTAAACCAAGGTGCAATGACCCTCCCACCTTCCACCTGCAGCCCAAACCCTCCCCTTACAGGTGCATGTGAAAGGCCCAAAGGCACCACACTGAAGAAGAGGAAGGAAGTTATCTCTGGTGTCACGAGTAATAGTAATCCTGCAATTGTCAATGAATTAAAACAGATTATCTGGTCTCTGGTGTATACAAATCAGTTTCCTACATTAACATAGTGAATGCAACACTGTAACTTAATTGACAATAAGAAAACACTGGTTATCTTAAGGTTGAGGATGGTGGTTTAATTTATCCTGTTATGGCAGCGTTTTTTGATTCCGCAGATAAAGACAGTTCAACAGCGGTGGCCACAATGGTGAATTTAGGATTTATTTATTGGTGTAGATAATGTATCATGTGGTTGGAAACTAAATGTATTTTGTCTGGTGACAATTTTTGCCTTCCACCACAGTGAGGAAGGTGGAGGAGTCACTGTGGTGGATGTTTATGTTAAAATGTATTTTGTGTGTTCCGTTGCTTTATAAATGTGTGACTGACTTGGCAAATGGAATTTGTCATATGTTGCAAAACATACTTGGCTAATAAAGTATTATTGTGATTGTGATGATCCAGTCTAAGGAATTGGTTGAAATTAGTAGCTGCTTTGGAGCCAGAGAGCTTATCCTCTTGTTGCTATAAACTGACTGTTGCATTTCATGCAAACTCTATAGCCACATGTAAAGATCCATCTTTCCAATAAATTGACGCTGATAGTTGGATTTAAACTGAAATAGAAGTGAAATTATCCTTGAAATTTGCCACCCCAACTAATTCAGATAGGGCAAAATATTATTAATAAATATATAATAAATTATTTAGATTTCCAGTTTGGGGCTATTGCATGCAAGATGCCTATTCAAGAGGTGGTGAAGTTACAAAGCTTGACTGCGATTTGTTCTTTCTATGAATGGGATATTAATCAATACTTTGATTTGATTTGATTTCTATTAGGAATGGGATCCTAGAGATAGAGATTCCACCAGACAAGCTGTAGAATGTTCCAATGTTGTTATAAATCTTGTCGGAAGGGAGTGGGAAACCAGGTAAGTGCTAATTTATCAAAGCAAGGATAATAGTTGTTTTTCAGTACGTTGTTTTGCAAGTAGAATACTTTATTTTTCCTGTGGACAATGGAATCTGCAGTTATTAGGTGAAACTTGAAAAAATCTCTTGTGGCCACACTGTGAGAACACAGGTAGTCCCAACTGTTTCCTCCCCTTCTCAGCTCTCCCTCAGCCCTCTGGCTCCTCCTCTTCCTTTCTTCTTCCCGCCACTCCCCCCCCACCCTCACATCAGTCTGAAGAAGGGTTTCGGCCCGAAACGTTACCTATTTCCTTTGCTCCATAGATGCAGCTGCACCCGCTGAGTTTCTCCAGCATTTTTGTCTACCTTTGATTTTCCAGCATCTGCAGTTCCTTCTTAAACAAACTGAGAATACAGTTTGCTTCTTAATTTTTTTCCTTTTTTTCCAAGGTATTTCTTCAATCTGTGTAAATATATTGGGATGAACTTTTCTCTGAATCCAGCTAATGTTGCACTTAACTTGGCAATATTTCATAAAAGTGACTGCCAAAACATTATATTAATTGTTTTCTTTTGCTATAGTCACTTACTGTTTTTCTTTTTTTTAGTAATTTCAAGTTTGAGGATGTCAATGTCAAAATTCCACAAGATATTGCTCTCGCTTCAAGGGAAGCTGGAGTTGAAAAATTAATCCACGTTTCTCATCTGAATGCTGACATGAAGAGTAGTTCAAAGCTCTTACGAACAAAGGTATGAAGAACAGCGCATTATGAAAACTTAAGTCTTTAACAATTGGCAGCGAAGTATACCAAATGATTAAAAACATGCATAATTTATTCTCTTCTATCAGGCTGTTGGAGAAAGGGTTGTGAGAGACGAATTTCCAGATTCCATCATCATCAAACCATCTGAAATATTTGGGAGAGAAGACAGATTACTAAATTATTTTTCACGTAAGACATTTTTTGAAGACACCAGAATGTTTTGAATCACAATTAGTGCATACAATTGATAAAATATCTTTGATTTGGCTTGTTACTCTGTCAAGTAGACCTCTTTGTCTATAGAATAATATGAGACTAAAAGCAGACTGTTGATGCCATGAATGTGTCCATTTTTAAAAAAAATCAACGGTTCTTTATTGTCACATGTACCAAGGTACAGTGAAATTCTTTTTTTGCACACAGTTCAGTGAAGTATTACTATACAGAAACACAATCTTAGATTAAATACAAAATGTATAGAAATAGTCCACTGAAACTATATAGAAGAATGCCAGATTTTGGCACCATTCTCAAAGTCCAAGTTGCTTTAAGTGCAGCTGGCTATGCAGGCCCAATGTCCTGGCAGCGTTGCAGGGTCAGCCTGACCAAGCAAAGTTGTAGGCGTCCTCCACTGCTACTCCACCGTTCTGTGCCGCTGCAGGCCCGGTCAGTTCCTTACACCCATCTTTTTATAGATTACCCCCAAATAGTTTACCTTGAATACATATCTAGTTGCCTTTTGAAATTTCTCGTAAAATCTGATTCCATCACACAATTTCATCACCCTTATAGGTTTCAAATCTTAACTTTCTATATTGTGTGGGGGGGGAGGAGAATATATTTTCCAGTATAATTCATTATTTTAAATTGATGATCTCAGGTTATGTGCCCAAGTCAGAAGAAAGAGTTTGTCCATTCTTTCCTTATATCATAATTATTGTTTTGAATACCTGCGTTGGGTTTCCATATAACAATCAATGTTGTATGACAGACATTCCCAGCCTCTGTAATCTCTCCATCCAACAGAACTTTTTCAACTCTGGTATTCTGGTCTTCTGCTTTTAATGTTTAGCATAACCTGTTTTTGTATTCATTGACCCTATTTACAAATCCAAATCTCCATGTGCTTTCTTAGTTGCTTTGTCAAGCAGCCTTGCACATTTGGGATAGGTGAATATACACCCTCAAATCCCTATGAATTTGCATCTCCTAAGTAGTAAAAGGGACCTGTGAAAGTGCGTTAATAAACACTTATTCGCATCATCTGCATATAACACAAAATGCAATAATGTTAATAGCATGCTTGGGACATTCTGCTGCTCCAGTTAATAAAATGTCCCTACATTAACACTATCAGCCATAATTAATAGTCAGGATAATATATATGAATATTATTTGAACACATTTTAAAAATTGATAAAATTCCTCATATGACTGTCATTTTTTTTTTAAAGCTCATGGAAATAAAAGCAAGTTATTAAGTTGGCTAGTAATAACCTTATTGAGGCTGAAATGGTGAGGACATGACAGATATTTAGATTACCATTTCATGCATCCTATTATTTTTTTTTTTAAAGAAGACACTTTTATATGTTTGTTGATCATGTAGAGATAAGTAACATTATGAGTAATGTAGATGGAAACATTCAATTACAAAGAAATGCTAATACTAAATTGTGAAATAGTTATGAAATTGTAAAATCATAGAAGGACCAAACAGATTTGAGTATGAGCGTAAAACATTACATGTCTTGGAAAGTAATTATTAAGATTTATGGAACATAAATGTATGCCTTTATATCTGGAGGAATGGAGTGCAACAGGATTATGTAACTGATGTAAAAAGCCCTGCTTAAATCGCATCTTAAAATTGTAATGACCATTTCAAAACCTCCATTTTTAGAAACACGGCATGGAAACGCCCTTCAGCCCACTGAATCCATGCTGACTGTCGATCACCCGTTTGCACAAATTCTATGTTATCCCACTTTCTCATCCACTCCCTACACACTAGGGACAATTTACAGAGGCTAATTAACCTGCAGATCTTTCTGATGTGGGAGCAAATCAGAGCACCCAGGGAAAGCTCACAGTCAAAGGAAGAACTTACAAACTCCACACATTCAGCACCTGGGGTCAGGATCGAACCATGGTCTCTGGAGCTGAGAGGCAGCGCTGTGCCGCCATTGTCTTGACTTCTTAAGTTTCAGGACCATTCTGCTTTCTGCCTATAACCCCTGACAACCTTACTAATCAAATAGGTTTATACAAAAAAAAAATCAAAAATATAATATCAGTGTACATTAACTGAGGGTAAAAGTTAAATTTAAGATTAATAAAGGTCACAAAGTTATAACCAAAAGTTTATTTTGGATAAGAAAATAGTTTCTACTGCTTAGCGTCTCCTTCAAACATTGGAGACAACCCAGTCTGTTAAAGCAAAAATTATTCAGTAACAAAAGGCCGAATTGAATTGGAATGTGGAATCAGAACTCCCTTTGAAATTCATTAGTGGAAGTATTTTACTTAATCATACTATTGACTAATGAAACAACAGGAATATATATTGCATGGAAATAACGTTCTCCTGTCTGTCACTAAATAAACTAATGACACACTTTCCTATTTTTAAGTACATCATTGAAGAGCAGTGCAATTTTTTTTCCAGATATGCGGTGGTTTGGGCGTGCCACACCACTTATTTCTAGGGGCATGAAGACCGTGAAACAGCCTGTATATGTATGTACATTAGAAAATGGTTTCTGACTTATTTACATTGTTTACCAATAATTATATTCTTACTAATTCTTTGTTAACTAAATAAATAAACTTGTTTTTTCTCTCTTAATATATAGGTGGTGGATGTGGCTAAAGCAATTGTAAGTGTTATTAAAGAACCTGACTCCATTGGGAAAACATACATTATAGTTGGGTAAGTTTTTGATGGCCAAACAACTACTTCTTGCTCCTTCTGCCACACATAGTTTAATTGTATTGGTTTCTCTGTGGGTTTTTGTCAAAATCGGTCATTCTTAAGACCGCGTAACTCTCCTTTGATTAATTCTAGCCCATTTTATTTTTCATCAATTTTTCCTTTCTCACTTGTTCTCTTGCGAGAGTAGGATTATAACCGTGTCACTTTACAACCCAAATCCTTCAAATCTTTACATCGACCAGTCCTTAATAACTTTCCTTCCAAGTCCTTAAACATTACTAAACTCAGTTCAGATCTCTTTAGCCTGGTTTCTGTTCTGTCTAAAGCACCATAATGTTGTTAACAATGATCTTAGTTAGTGACATTTGGTCCATTAATTCTTCATTCTTTTGGTAGTTCACCAATCCTTTTTGAAAGTGGACACAAAATGCTGGGGTAACAGGCAGCATCTCTGGAGAGAAGGAATGGGTGATGTTTTGTGTCAAGACCCTTCTTAATCCTTTTTTAAATATTATTTCATGCTACAATGTACCCAGTACATATTTCAGTGTTTCTCTGCTCCCACACAGTTACTCTGTATCAGACACTCCCCAAGTCAGCATCAGTGAGACAGAAGCTCGTCTATCAAGAATATTTGCCTTATGTCGCATCTCAGAATACACAATCTTAATGTGCTATGGTGCAGAACTTGCAACAGATCTGTCAAATGTCCATGGATTTACTACCTTGGAGCTCAATGTGCACGGGGATCCCTGTAGAGGTCACAGAGAGATGTAGCATGGAAACATCCCCTCAGTCCACCATGGCTCTGAATGGTCTGAAGAAGGGTCTCGACCTGAAAAGACACCTATTCTTTTTCTCCAGAGATGCTGTCTGTCCCGCTGAGTTACTCTAGCTTTTTATGTCTATCTTCAGTTTAAATCAGCATCTGCAGTTCCTTCCTACACATGGCTCTGTCAGAACCCACAAGAGTAGATTCCTCACCAACTGCATGAAAACCTTTATTCACAGCCTGAAGAAGGGTTCCAACCTGAAACGTCATCTGTCCATTCATTCTATAGATGCAGTCCAACCCACTGAGTTCATCTGGCATTTTATTATTCACAGTTTGAATTTCTGTTTGCCTAAATCACTAATGTATCTTCTTGCTGTCCAGCAATCTTTAATGACAACTTTATAAGCCATGGTGGTGATCGAGCTCCTCACCATTAGTAAAAATAACAACATTGTTTCTTATGCTTCATTAAAATGATATGAGAAAAAAAAACATCTGTAAGGAAGCTTCCTTCAAGGAGGTGGCTCCTTTTCCTTAGCTTAGCGTCTCGACCCGAAACGTTGCCTATCACATCTTCCAGAGATGCTGCCTGACCCGCTGAGTTACACCAGCATTTTATGTTTCACTCAGGATTCCAGAGTGCGCAGTTCCTCGTGTCTCCTTACAAATATCTGCCTGAGATTTTCATTAGATGTTCCCACATTTCACATAATTACCATGTATAGCTTCAATACTGCCATTCCTACACCTGATAGTATTATTGGTTTATATGAATGTAAATAATCATCAATAGTTGTCAATTATTACAACAGCTCAGATATTATAATGGTACTAAAATGTGATTTTTATATTGGGCTAAACTTAGTGGGATGAGGAGTTAGTGAACGGAAACGAGAAGCCCCTCAATGACCAACACAGACTAGGCAAATACTTTGTCAAGCACGTGCGCTTCATCTGCCGTGGCCATCTGGAGCTCCTGATTCCCTGCTCCCACACTGACCTGTTAACTTCGGCCTCCTCTACTGCCCAGGTGAGGGCAAATGCAAACTAGAGAAACAGCACCTCGTATCCTGCCTGGGTACTGTACATACCCGACGGCATGAACATTGAATTCTGCAGTTTCGGGCCTGTTCCTTCTCTGTCCCTGTCTCATTCCTACCCAGGTCCTCTCACACACACCTTCTTTTCAACCCCATACCAACTCCCTATCACCCAGTATTTTCCCCTTCCCCCACTGTTTGCATCTGCCACTGTACCTCCCTTATTTGGTTCCATGCTCCACCTTTTCTTGGATGATTCTATCATCTGCAGCCCTTTGTTGCCTGAACCTATTACCTCCCAGCCGCTGTTGCTATTTTCACCCTTCCTTCTTCCACCTGATTCTGCCAAAAGAGCCCTCCTCACCTGGATCTACCTATTGCTTGTCAGCTGTTACCCCACCCCTCTGTCCCTCTCTACTGGCTATTTCCACTATGCTCTTTCAATCCAGATTAAGGGTCCAAGTCTGAATTGACACCTCTCCATTTCCCTGCACAGATGCTGCCAGACACGCTGAGTTCTACCAGCAGAATTTTTGTTGCTCCAGATTCCAATCTCTTGTGACTCCAGCTTTACTAGCTTCTTCTGTCTCCTTTCAGTTCTGATGCAGGATCCCCGACCTGAAACATTGACTTTGTTTCTCTTCCCACAAAGGCAGACTGAGTTTTCTGTTTGTGTGATAAAAATAAGTGTGTTATTTCTGGTTCAGTATCCATACCCCAATAAAATATTTATTTCATTTAACAGACCTCATCGATACCTTCTGCATGACCTTGTGGAATATGTATATGCTGTCATGCACAGGCCGTTTATTTCATACCCATTGCCAAGGCCTCTCTATCAGTAAGTACCTGAAAAAGTAAACAATGTGACACAATACACTGCTATATCCATGACTGCAAATGCAAAATTACAAGTTACCTGTCTTCATCAGTTTTCACTTGGCTTTTAGTTGAGAGGATTCTCCTATGGATTTAAAACTAATATAAATGCTTTTTAAATTCTTCTGTAACCTCATGGTTGTTGATATGGCTCTGAAATGCATTATTGGGTCAGATCATCTGACTGACAGTTCGCCAACCATAGGAACTCCCTGGGTTATGGAAGCTCTTACTTGGGGAAATCTGACCTAATGCAAATTCTCCAATATATATTTAATGTTTTGTCCTCAACTGCAATCTGTGGTAGAAAATTCCACAGGTTACCACTCTTCGATGAGAACATTATTCTAATCTCAGCTATAAATATCCTACTCCATATTCTTAGCTGTGACCCATCATTCTGGTCTTCCTTCACTTTTGGGATCATCTTTCCTTCAATAATCTTTCCAGTCCTTTTAGCCTGATAGATTTTTAGTTTGTCATTTTTCTTAATTCAAGTGAGTAGAAACCCGATATGTCAATCATTCTTCAGACATCAGTCTTTATATCCTAAGAATCAGTCTGTGAAGTCTGAAGGGCAAGATATAAAATGAGCATAACCAAATCATGTACCAAGTCATATAACTGCAGTAATTCTTGCTTTTGTAATTTTTTGGGGGGGGGGCTTTTGCACAATCCGCAAGCATTGCCACTTTTCATTTCACTGCACATCTCGTATGCGTATGTGACAAATAAACTTGACTTGACTTGACTTTCAATCAATTTAATGGCAAAGTTGCCTTTCCAGTGTACATATCCATGGAGGGTGGTAAACATAAAGATTGAAACTGGGGCCTCCAGACAAGAGGACACTGAGTGGCCCCAATCATCTCATCTGTCAGATTACTGATTTTTATTTTTACTTTGGACTTTGTGGCATGTTATTTCTTTGCTTGGATGCAAACAGATTAAATTATCTGCAATCTTAATCTCAATTTACTACGGTTCTCCAGCTCCTTGCTCTTGCCATTCTTTAGTTACTATTGGCCTTCCATACTTTCCTCTCAGCCATCCATCATCTTATCTCAAATGTTCTAAATATTTAAGGCAAATAAGATACACCGTATAAGGAAACATAACAAATCCTTACGAGGGATTATTTTAATGATATTACTGCTTCATAAATGTCAGTGAAAAAAAAAAAAAAAAAAAAAAAAAAAATGTCAGTGAAACTTGGTATTGACTTTGACAGCCTATCAAATTTATGAGAATCTTGTTATCTGTTGTTAGCGTACAGCACATTGGTTGAGTTAATAAAAAAACTAAATATCTGTTTTTTTTGTACTCAGACCATCTAGTGATTAAAGGGATGCTTGGAATGATTGAGATGATCAAGGTTTTAAGGAAAATGAATGAGATTGATTGAACCTATTTCTGCAAATTGGGGAGTCTTGAAATAAAAGGATGTAACCTAAACATTGGACCCAGACCTTTCAGGACTGTAATTGGATGGAAATAACCTCCACGTGCAGAGAGGTAGAAACTTGGGACTTTACTCAAAATGGTAATTAATGCTGTGCCCATTGTTAATTTTAAATCCAAATTTGTCAGATAACAAGTCACCAGTTTCTTTAGGAAGACAGATTTCCAGCAGCTGTAGAGGTTTACATCCCACAGGACAACATATTCTCCCCTCTCTTCAATCATTCATTCTCTTCCAGCAGCTCAACTGTGATTGATAAAGCTTTGCTACCACCTCTCAGCTGGTCCCACAACATTTTGTGCAATTCATTCTCTCCTGATTTCTAACCTCCTTCAAATGTTTCTTTGGATTTTTTTCTCTCTACTTGCCATTCTGTGAAAATTAAAACATGTTCAGCCATTAATTTTTCAACCTGAAATATTAACACTGTTTCTCTCTCCACAACAACTACTTGAGTTGCTGAATATTTATTGCAATTTGGTTTGGGACCATTTTAAATTGTTAGGTCATAATCTATTAACTGATTTTCATTTTCTTCTTCCAGTTTGGCAGCACGGCTGTTTGAGATGAGCCCGTTTGATCAATGGACGTCACGAGACAAAGTAGACAGGGTAAGTTTGCACTGTGGCCATATTTCACCTTATTAGCTCAGTGTTTTCAATATAATTATACCAGAAAATATAATGCCTTTTCTGAAAAAAGGAAAATGGATTGCAATGGGGAAAGATTTAGAGCTTCAGAAAAATGTGGTTATCTGTGAAAGTCTGAAATAATTGTCACATATGCATTGTCTCAATTTATTTTAGTTGCACATCACTGATATGAAGTACCCTGACCTTCCTGGTCTGGAGGACTTGGGAATTAACCCAACGCCCATTGAACTGAAAGCAATTGAAGTTTTACGACGTCATCGCAGATACCGCTGGTATGATGCTGAAATTGATGATGCAAAACCAGCTACTCCTGTGAATTACTAATGTTTCAGAAGATGTCCAACCTAATTCTCTAGTAATGTACATAACTTGAATGGTCTGTTTTAAATAAATAAATATTTAGAGCTGCGTTGCTTGTGGTCTAATAAATGTTTCAGGATAAGAGTGGAAAATGGCTTTGGTCTACCACAATATTCACTTGATTTTGATTGTGCAGGTTTGGGTGTTAAAGATATCATTTGCATCTGAGTCCAGGTGATCGGTCCAGATGTACACAAGACCTTTGGGCACAGAGTCTAAATTGCCATTTCACTGCTGTGCTAAGGGAATGTTGCATTTTTTGAGGTGCTGTTTTTTAAATGTTTTGAGCACCATTACGATTCAGAGTTTATTACCCAGCTAATGAAGCTTGATCCATCAACCGATTATAAAACTGGAATAGATTATTTAATCGTAAATCCATTCTTCCTTTCAGTAAACTGGGATCTAACTCCATATCTCTTAACAACAATCTCTCAAATTAAAATGTTAAATTAACCACTGACTTTGTATTATCTCATTTTCAGATCTAATCTTGAAACATATACCATGTTTCTGATGCTGTGTTTTTTTAAAATAACTTTACTCCTGAAATCCCTCATTTAGCCCTAAAACCATCCAAGAGATCTGTGCTCCAGCTTCTTCTACATTCATGATTTTACCAATTCCAAAGTATTTGGGATGATTTCAGATCCTAAGCTCCAAAATTACTTTCCTGAGCCTCCTTTGCCTTTTTTTTACCTCCTTGGATGCTCCTTAAAACGAATTTATTTGATTACTATGCATTTGTTCATCGTCCCTTTAATGTCAGATTTTGTTTGATCGTACTACTGTGTAATACTTTTGGATCACTTTCTAATCAAAGGTGCATTGTAACTGCGAGTGGTTTAAAGATCTGGCCCTAACTTTTAACGCAGATTCCTGACCAGACAGAATTCATGTCAAAATTTGATTTATTTTGGCAATGTGTTCCCAGGAATATGATCTTAGTTTATTCATTCCCCTCGCAGCTTAACCTTTGTATAATTCAGATGACTCCATGCTGCACCCACCAAGGCTAACATATTCTTGCTAATTTGAGGCTTGATAGAATAGATACAGGGAGATACTTCTCCACCTAGGATATCTTGAAATGGGAGTCTTGGAACAAGAGATCAGTCATTCAGGGCTGAGATGAGATTAAATGTTGTCAACCAGCAGATAGTGAATCTTGCTCTAGAGGTCTATGGAAACCCAGTCAAGATTTATCGATTTCTGGATATAAAATGAATCCAAGAGATATGGGGTTGATACAAGATAGTGGTACTGAGTTAAATTATCTGCCATAATCTATTGAAAGATGGAGAAGGCATGAGGGGGCAAATGACCCACTTATAATTCTGATGTTTTTTTTAATGTGTTTTGTGGTGCAAGTGTACTCTATGTATACTGTGCAGTCTGGCGAGGATAAGATTTGATGTATGATAACTTCTGTCCACTCATGTTGTGCTTGTAGATTTATTTTTCTCACCTCACACGTAACCATATTGCATTGATTTATTATTATCACATATACTGAGGAACAATGAACATCTTTGTTTTGCACGCTAACTAGGCAATTCATTCCTTACATGAATAGATCAGGTCGTACAAAATGAAATAAACAGAGTGCAGAATATTGTGTTACAGCTACAGTGAAAGTGCAGATTAAAAAAATGCAAGGGCTGCACTGAGGTAGATTGGGAGATGTAATTCATTCTTAGCATAGGAGAGGTCTGTTCAAGAGTCTGACAACAGTGGAGAGGGGGGGAGAAGAGAATGAAGGGTGTAAGCCCTTGCTGTCCCCTCCCCTTCATCAGCTCTCTGGTTGTCTCCTCCCAGCCCTCGGGCTCCTCCTCCGCCTTTTTTCCTTTCTTCTCCCCACCCCCTATCAGTCTGAAGAAGGGTTTCAGCCCGAAACGTTACCCATTTCCTTCGCTCCATAGATGCTGCTGC
The DNA here is from genome assembly GCA_038087875.1 of Malacoraja senta. NCBI lineage: Eukaryota > Metazoa > Chordata > Chondrichthyes > Rajiformes > Rajidae > Malacoraja > Malacoraja senta. The sequence goes on along the minus strand of CM075985.1, from coordinate 21,898,091 downwards.
ACCCGCTGAGTTTCTCCAGCATTTTTGTGTACCTTCGATTTTCCAGCATCTGCAGTTCCTTCTTTAACACTTGACTATGTTGGCTGCTTTCCCAAGACAGTGTGAAGGATAGATGGAGTTGATGGAGAATTGGTTGGTTTACCTGATGGACCAGGCTGCGTTCACAACTCTGTCAATTCTCGCGATCTTGAGCAGAGCAGATTCCGTTCAGATAGGATGCTTTCTGTAGTGTATTTGTAGAAATTTGTAAGAGTCATTGGACATAAGCCAAATTTCCTTAGCCTTCTGAGGAAGTAGAAGCATTGTTACGCTTTCTTGGCCAACAATGTAGTTGGACCAGGTCAAACTGTTGGTTATATTTACACCAAGGAACTTGAAACTCTCAGCCATCTCCACCTCAGCTGAGATGTGCACACCTTCTTCCTGAAGTTGATAACCAGCTCCTTGCATTGCAAAACAATTGTTGCAGTTTTGCACTCATTCACTCAGCCGATCAATATCTCTACTTGCATGTTTTCATCAACAATAAGTGAGTTCGGTATTCCGAAAAATGCAAGGAATTATGTGATTTGTCAACGGTCGTAAGCTATAACGGTAAATAGATCTCGGAGCTATAGATACAGTGAGTATGCTTTTGGTCCGATTTTTTTGTCTTTTTTCAGTGGGAGACGGGGTGGGGGCGGGGGGCAGGGTTGAGTGGGCGGTCCCCGGTTCCACCCCCCACCCCCACTCCACTCGAGACGTCCGGGCCGACGGGACACCAGCCCCCAGGCCCAGCATGGAGAAGCGCCAACCCTAACACCAGCGGCCCCAGACCCACAGCCAGCCCCAGACCCACAGCCAGCCCCAACTCCAGCCCAACCCCGTTCCAACCAAAGATTACAGAGCTCCGCTCTATAATCTTTGGTTCCAACTCCAGAGGAACCCGCTCCCCGATGGGCCGCTAAGGCGACAAGTGCCAGTTCGCCCACGACCTCAGCCACCACCCAAAGTACAAGCCGTACATGGGGTAGCGGCTCCTCCTTGGTGTTGTGGATGAAGTTGCAGTGGGTACCATAGGGGCAGAAGCCGGTGGTGTACAAAGTACAAGCCGTACCTTGCACACCACCGGCTTCTGCCCCTACAGTACCCGCTGCCACTTCATTAACAACCCCGAGGAGGTGCGAGGGCCCTGGGCTCAGCCTCCTCCGGCCCGGCACTAGACTGGACCGCGCTGCGGGCGGCCTTCAGCCTCAACCTGGAGTTGGAGCTGGCCCGGACTTGGGGCTGGGCAAGGGAGGGGAAGGAGGTTGCTGCTGCCACCAGCACCACCATCACCAACAGCACCTGCATCTCCAGCGGGTGCCCGGCCTGCGCCATGGCCAGCAGAGCCAATCCCCAGACACTCTTTCCGACCAGGATGACTCCAGCAGCAGCGGCTCCGAGTCGCACGGTTTCGCACAGGGCCGGCGGCTGCCCATCTTCAGCAGGTTCTCGGTGTTGGACTGAGGGGAGGGGAGTGGAGGTGGAGGGTTGCTGGGCTCAACCAGGCGGGGTAGGCAGAGCCATTTGGGCAGAGCCGAGCTGGAGCCAGCGGCTGCAAGTCCGGGGTGTCCCCGCCAGCCCAGGGTCACGCCGGACAGGGACGGGACACCAGGGAGAGGACTGGGACGCCCCAACAGCACCCGCAGCGACAGAGAGCCGATCCCGGATGAAACGCAAGCCTGCACACAATGTAGCACCACCCTTGCCAAGACTCTTTTATAGCTAGTGACCTATGACCTGGGCATGCGCAGTCGGAATACCGAACTAGCTTATAGTGCAGCCTATCTTTATGAAATTTGACTTTTCACATCATCCAAGTTTTTAAATTGTGAATAGTGGTCAATTGCTTGGGTCAAATGTTGCCATGATTCATTTTTGTACCACTTCTGAAATTCAGCTCTTTCGTCTTGATTTGGAGCAAATCTGTCATGAGGTCAGGTGCTGGAGAAATCCAAACTTAACGATGATGAGCATATTGTAAATTTGACAGCTTTGTTAACACGTACCATTATTTTGCTTATAATTAACAATGACAGGTTCTTGCTTATTTTCGAATTTTGTGGCTTCTCAATTGACGGGTGAAACCAATGTGGCCGGAACAGACTCTTGAGCAGCAAAGGCGTTACACAGACGAGTGTTAGTTATTGTAACGGGTGTTGTGTGGAACTAAAGGCTGGAGGAACCGATGCGAACTACAGCCCCCAGGATGCATTGCCAGCACGGCCCAAGCGCAAATGTGTAGGAAGGAACTGCAAATGCTGGTTTATACTGAAGATAGACACAAAATACTGAACTCAGCGGGACAGGCAGCATCTCTGGAGAGAATGAATGGGTGACGTTTCGGGTCGAGACCCTTCTTCAGACAGAGTCAGGAGAGAGGGAGACAGAGATATGGACGTGTAAGGTGTGAAAACGTGAGATCAAAGGGGATGAAGTTCAAGGAAAATGTAGAATAGATCATTGTTAGCTAGGGGAAGATGACAACAAATAGGTATGTTACAAAACTTACCTTCAGCGGCACTGCAGTTCTGTCACTGCCCGTGTGCGCGACTTTGGCGCCTTTGAGAGGGGGGCGGGTTTAAAATGTCTTGTTTCTCCAGCCTATTCAAATTGATGTCTGTCAGGCTTTTTAGCTGCTAAAGAATAATCGCTTTGACTGACGTTTTATTAAGTTTCTTTTAAACTGCACTGGATATTTTACGAACAGGAGTAAATTAAAAACAATCTTCTAAAGCCGTCAACGCCGACAACGGGGACGGATTTCATGTACGGGACATGTAAAGGAAAGCCGTTTATTTTATATATAAACTTGCTTCTAAGGATGCATTTAATAAAAATTTCACATTGCGAAAATGTCATCATGTAAATATACGAACCGGCAGTATTTTTCCTGCCGATATGAGGTTTACATTCACCGCAAATGCAACGTTCCAAACCAGAGCGTTCCACAAAAACCCACTCGCAAGATGATTTAAATGGCCATTAATTTACGGGAATTAAACACTAAATTCCTTCCATTTGGCCTATAAATTAATGACTGTGAGATTCAAAATCACAAACGCGTTTAGAGACAAAGTCAAGCAAAGAAGCTTTTTATTGAGATCATATTCTGCAGAATAGGTGCCTCTCCTCTGATGTCCCCTAGAGGCACACCGAGGATTGGGATGTCTTCTATCTTTATACATTTCATGGGTACTATTGTCACACCCTCATTCCTCCCCATTGAGCTGCTTCCAATCATAACATAAAGCCCACATTCCCACGAGAACGTCCTGGAACGCCCACCCAACGTCAAAGACACCTCCCATATCATGCATCGCATGTGCATTTAAATTAGGCATCTTGTCATAGTGGGTGTGTGTACATATTCATGTAAGTTCATTAGGCATGCGCAGATATGTTTGACCTTATGTACTTTCTCCCTTTTACTTACTTTTCAAATCTTCTGGTGAAGTCTTTTTATTTGCTACTTTTTATCTAGAATTTCTCTCTGTTCTATATATTGTTATTTTCTATTCTAGCAGTCTGGCTTCTGCTGACACCTTATTTCTTTCTATCCCTAGTTTAAATCAACCATGTCTGTTAACTCCTCACAATGACAATGAGATTTAAAAATCATGTTATATTGTGAATTCTTGTGTGAATGTTATTTGAACACTTAGGCTATTTAAAAATGTTAACTTTTTCTTAAGTAATTGATAGATGTTTCGATCTAGTAATTGAATTTTGTAATTAGCTACAATTGAGAAACTAACTAATTATATGCTTTAATTTCAGGTCATCCAAGTAAGATTGTTTCATATTTGTTTCAGAATGCTTCAATCTATAATAACTGAAAATGTCATTCAGTTCTCTTAATTTTTAAGAAAGTTATGGGCTTTTGACTGTCCTTGATCACAGCTTTTGAGTTAAGTCAATGGAAAAGCAATAGGGAACAAGATGCTAATTTCAGAGTATGAAAATGGCCTTAACTTTTTTAATACTGAAGATGTGAAAGTGAATTAGGTGTCAAATTAAACTTATTTTTATGCTTTATCTGATGGGATAAATTGCAGACTTGATTTTTTAAATCTCAAAATTTTGTAACATTGCTACAACAAAGCAAACAGATAACATTTAATCAGGGGAACAGTCAGACTGGTTGGAGAACTGCTCTCACCCCAACCAAGGACTGCTCTCACCCCAACCACAGACTGTTTACCCTCCTACCATCCGGGAGGCGCTACAGGTCTCTCCGTTGCCGGACCAGCAGGACCAGGAACAGCTTCTTCCCTGCGGCGGTTACACTACTCAACACTGTACCTCGGTGACTGCCAATCACCCCCCCCCCGCCCCCGGACACTCCTCCCACCAGGATTTATTCGATTTATTTATTTACTGCTCATATTTATGTCGCTCTTCTAGGGAGATGCTAACTGCATTTCGTTGTCTCTGTACTGTACACTGCACAATGACAATAAAGTTGAATCAGAATCTGATCTGAGAACTAGGATGGGGAGGGTTGGAGAGGGAAAGCATGAGTTACTTGAAGTTAGAGAAATCCGAGTCATTCCACTGGGATGTAAGCTGCCCAAGCGAAATGTGATGTCGATATGAAAAATGAGATGCTGTTCTTCCAATTTGCGTTGGGCCTCACTCTGACAGTGGAGGAGGCCCAGGGCAGAAAGGTCAGTTTGGGAATGGGACAGGGAGTTAAGGTGTTTAAGCAACCGGGAGATCGTGTAGGTGGACTGAGCGGGGGTGTAGGAAGAATCTGCATATGCTGGTTTACAGCGAAGATGGACACAAAATACTGGAGTAACTCAGCGGGACAGGCAGCATCTCTGGAGAAAAGGAGTGGGTGACGTTTCGGGTCGAGACGCTAAGTCTGAAGCAAAGAAGAAGGCTCTCGATCCGAAACTACAGCTCCCAGGGTGCATTGCCGGCGCAGGCGCAGCACGCATGAACACACAGGTAGAGCCATATTGAACTACAAGTTCCGGGATGCATTGCCAGTGCGGCGCAAGCGCAGTGTCGTTAACGGCTTCGTTTAAACCCGCCAATGAGCAGCGAGGACCGGATTTGAAACTGTGGAAGGAGCAAAGTTGGAGCCGGTGCGGTGGGTGAGGTGAGTGTCTGCGGGTAAGAGGGGGGCTTGCGGGGCGTGGAGCAGGGGTGCTGCCGCCTCACACCGATGCCGCAGGCCGGCGGTGGGCACAGCCTGGACTAGGCGGCGGGACTGGGATCAGCGGCCTGAGTGTACTTCACCCAACGACCCTCTCTCTCGCCATGTACAATCACAGTGGTTGCTTCACCCCGCAACCCTCCCTCGCTAGGCTGATGTAAAGGCCCGAAGGGGAGTTGGTATATTATAGTTCATTGTTATTGAAAGAGATCGTCTGTTTTCATTACTGCTCAAACGCATTTAACATGCAATTGATTGTCAAATCAATAGAACAGGGATTCGATTTAGACCTGCAGTTGTTTGGAAATGTTGCTTGAACGCTTAAAATAAGAGCAGAACTACGGGACAGGAGACACTGTTGAAGGCTGCAACCACAACAGTAAGGGAGAAGCCACGTTTACTCAAAAAGAAGGTATCTTGAATGTCCTACAGTGAAAAGGTATATCTTGGAAGAAGGTGCAGTGGAGATGGAGAAATTGAGAGTAAGGGATGGTGGTCTTGCAAGAGGCAGTGGGAGAGGAAATCAATAAATTCAGCATGTGTGCAGGTGGCCACCCTGGTACAATCATCAATGTAGCAGAGAAAGAGTTGTGGAATGGCGCCAGGCTACGTTTGGAGAAAGGAGTGTCCAACATTACCAACAAAAGAGGAGCATAGCTGGTGCCCACGTGAGAGCCCGTAGATGTACTTTTGACGTGGAGAAAGTGAGGGGAGTCAAAAGTTGTTGTGGAGGAGAGTGTTAGTTCAGGGGAGCTGATTGGGACTTTGTTTAAGGAAAAGCTGAATGGCCCTGAGCTTTCCTGATGGGACATGAAGATGTAAAGGGATTGGATGAGGTGATGGGGCCTGGGAATCTGAAGTGATTGAAGTGGGGTAAAGGTTGTGAGTTGTCTCAGATGTTAGTTGGAAGGGATTGTACAAGAGGGAGATAAGATAAGTATTTGGTACGAGTAGGTTTGAGATAAAGGAATTACGATTTAGACAAAGAAATTAAACATGACATCTCCAAGTTTGCAGGTGACACAATGCTGGGTGGCAATGTGAGCTGTGGGGAGGATGCTGTGAGGCTGCAGGGTGACTTGGATAGGTTGGGTGAGTGGGCAGATACATTGAAAATAGGTGCAGGAGTAGGCCATTCGGCCCTTCGAGCCTGCACCGCCATTCAATATGATCATGGCTGATCATCCAACTCAGTATCCCGAACCTGCCTTCTCTCCATACCCCCTGATCCCTTTAGCCACAAGGGCCACATCTAACTCCCTCTTAAATATAGCCAATGAACAGGCCTCAACTACCCTCTGTGGCAGAGAGTTCCAGAGATTCACCACTCTCTGTGAAAAAGTTTTTTCTCATCTCGGTCTTAAAGGATTTCCCCCTTATCCTTAAGCTGTGACCCCTTGTCCTGGACTTCCCCAACATCGGGAACAATCTTCCTGCATCTAGCCTGTCCAACCCCATAAGAATTTTGTACGTTTCTATAAGATCCCCTCTCAATCTCCTAAATTCTAGCGAGTATAAGCCAAGTCTATCCAGTCTTTCTTCATATGAAAGTCCTGACATCCCAGGAATCAGTCTGGTGAACCTTCTCTGCACTCCCTCTATGGCTATAATGTCCTTCCTCAGATTTGGAGACCAAAACTGTACGCAATACTGCAGGTGTGGTCTCACCAAGACCCTGTACAACTGCAGTAGAACCTCCCTGCTCCTATACTCAAATCCTTTTGCTATGAAAGCTAACATACCATTCGCTTTCTTCACTGCCTGCTGCCTACTTTCAATGACTGGTGTACCATGACACCCAGGTCTCGCTGCATCTCCCCTTTTCCTAATCGGCCACCATTTAGATAATAGTCTGCTTTCCTGTTTTTGCCACCAAAGTGGATAACCTCACATTTATCCACATTATACTGCATCTGCCAAACATTTGCCCACTCACCCAGCCTATCCAAGTCACCTTGCAGTCTCCTAGCATCCTCCTCACAGCTAACACTGCCCCCCAGCTTAATGTCATCCGCAAATTTGGAGATGTTGCCTTCAATTCCCTCATCCAGTTCATTAATATAAATTGTAAATAGCTGGGGTCCCAGCACTGAGCCTTGCGGTACCCCACTAGTCACTGCCGTCCATTGTGAAAAGGACCCGTTTACTCCTACTCTTTGCTTCCTGTTTGCCAGCCAGTTCTCTATCCACATCAATACTGAACCCCCAATACCGTGTGCTTTAAGTTTGTATACTAATCTCTTATGTGGGACCTTGTCGAAAGCCTTCTGAAAGTCCAGATACAACACATCCACTGGTTCTCCCCTATCCACTCTACTAGTTACATCCTCGAAAAATTCTATAAGATTCGTCAGACATGATTTACCTTTCGTAAATCCATGCTGACTTTATCCAATGATTTCACCACTTTCCAAATGTGCTGCTATCCCATCTTTAATAAGTGACTCTAGCAGTTTCCTCACTACCGATGTTAGACTAACTGGTCTGTAATTCCCCGTTTTCTCTCTCCCTCCCTTCTTAAAATGTGGGGTTACGTTTGCTACTCTCCAATCCTCAGGAACTACTCCAGAATCTAAAGAGTTTTGAAAAATTATCACTAATGCATCCACTATTTCTGGAGCTGCTTCCTTAAGTACTCTGGGATGCAGCCTATCTGGCCCTCGTAATTTATCGGCCTTTAATCCATTCAATTTACCCAACACCACTTCCCGACTAACCTGGATTTCACTCAGTTCCTCCATCTCCTTTGACCCCTGCTATTTCCGGCAGATTATTTATGTCTTCCTTAGTGAAGACGGAACCAAAGTAGTTATTCAATTGGTCCGCCATATCCTTGTTCCCCATGATCAATTCACCTGTTTCTGACTGCAAGGGACCTACATTTGTTTTAACTAATCTCTTTCTCTTCACATATCTATAAAAACTTTTGCAGTCAGTTTTTATGTTCCCTGCCAGTTTTCTTTCATAATCTATTTTCCCTTTCCTAATTAAGCCCTTTGTCCTCCTCTGCTGGTCTCTGAATTTCTCCCAGTCCTCTGGTATGCTGCTTTTTCTGGCTAATTTGTACGCATCATCTTTTGCTTTGATACTATCCCTGATTTCCCTTGTTATTCACGGATGCACTACCTTCCCTGATTTATTCTTTTGCCAAACTGGGATGAACAATTTTTGTAGTTCATCCATGCAGTCTTTAAATGCCTTCCATTGCATATCCACCGTCAACCCTTTTAGAACTAATTGCCAGTCAATCTTGGCCAATTCACGTCTCATACCCTCAAAGTTACCTTTCTTTAAGTTCAGAACCGTTGTTTCTGAATTAACAATGTCACTCTCCATCCTAATGAAGAACTCAACCATATTATGGTCACTCTTGCCCAAGGGGGCACGCACAACAAGACTGCTAACTAACCCATCCTCATTACTCAATACCCAGTCTAGAATAGCCTGCTCTCTCGTTGGTTCCTCTACATGTTGGTTTAGATAACTATCCCGCATACATTCCAAGAAATCCTCTTCCTCAGCACCCCTGCCAATTTGATTCACCCAATCTATATGTAGATTGAAGTCGCCCATTATAACTGTTTTGCCTTTGTTGCACGCGTTTCTAATTTCCTGTTTGATGCCATCCCCAACTTCACTACTACTGCTAGGTGGCCTGTACACAACACCCACCAGCGTTTTCTGCCCCTTAGTGTTTCGCAGCTCTACCCATACCGATTCCACATCCTCCAAGCTAATGTCCTTCCTTTCCACTGCGTTAATCTCCTCTCTAACCAGCAACGCTACCCCACCTCCTTTTCCTTTCTCTCTATCCCTCCTGAATATTGAATATCCCTGGATGTTCAGCTCCCAGCCTTGGTCACCCTGGAGCCATGTCTCCGTGATCCCAACTATATCATAATCATTAATAGCTATCTGCACGTTCAACTCATCCACCTTATTACGAATGCTCCTTGCATTGAGACACAAAGCCTTCAGGCTTGTTTTTACAATGCTCTTACCCCTTATACAATTATGTTGAAAAGTGGCCCTGGATTTGTCTGCCTGCCACTTTTACATTTCACCTTGCTACCTATTGCTTCCGCCTGCATTTTACACCCCTCTGTTTCTCTGCTCACCCATTTAAGAACCCCACCACCTCTTATTCTCTGTTTATTATTGTTTTCTTCTTTCCCCCCTACATGTTGTGTCTGAGTGCTTTCCTTCTCTGCCTCCTGCCTCACACACTGTCTAATAGCTTTCTCTATTTGAGTCCCTCCCCCCAACCATTCTAGTTTAAAGTCTCCCCAGTAGCCTTTGCAGATCTCCCCGCCAGGATATCAGTCCCCCTCAGGTTCAAGTGCAACCCATCCTTTTTGTACAGGTCGCACCTTCCACAAAAGAGGTCCCAATGATCCAGAAATTTGAATCCCTGCCCTCTGCACCAGTCCTTCAGCCACGCATTTATCCTCCACCTCGCTCCATTACTACTCTCACTGTCGCGTGGCACAGGCAGTAATCCCGAGATTGTTACCTTTGCTGTCCTTCTCTTTAACTCCCCTCCTAACTCCCTAAATTCTTCTTTCAGGACCTCTTCTCTTTTTTTACCTATGTCATTGGTACCTATATGTACCACGACCTCGGGCTCCTCTCCCTCCCCTTTCAGGATATCTTGGACACGTTGAGACACATCACAGACCCTGGCACCAGGGAGGCAAACTACATCCGGGTCTCCTGACTGCGTCCACAGAATCGCCTGTCTGACCCCCTAACTATAGAGTCCCCTATTAGTATTGCCCTCCTCTTCTTTTCCTTACCCTTCTGAGCAACAGGACCAGTCTCTGTACCGGAGGCCTGGCCGCTGTCGCTACCCCCAGGTAGGCTGTCCCCCCCAACAGTGCTCAAACAGGAGTACTTATTGTCAAGGTGTACAGCCACCGGGGTACTCACATTTATCCACAGTATAATGTGGATAAATGTGAGGTTATCCGCTTTGGAGGCAAGAACAAGAAGGCAGATTATTAGCTGAATAGTGTCAGATTAGGAAAAGGGGAGGTGCAACGAGACCTGGGTGTCTTTGTACATCAGTCAATGAAAGTAACCATGCAGGTACAGCAGGCAGTGAAGAAAGCAAATGGCATGTTGGCCTTCATAGCGAGAGGATTTGAGTATAGGAGCAAGGAGGTTCTACTGCAGTTGTACAGACAATAGGTGCAGGAGTAGGCCATTTGGCCCTTCGAGCCATTCACTGTGATCATGGCTGATCATCCACACTCAGTACCTCGATCCTGCTTTTCCCCATATCCCCTGACTCTGCTATCTTTAAGAGCTCTATCCAACTCTTTTGAAAGCAGGGCCCTGGTGAGACCACATGTGGAGTATTGTGTGCAGTTTTGGTCTCTTGATTTGAGGAAGGACATTCTTCCTATTGAGGGAGTGCAGCGTAGGTTTACCAGGTTAATTCCCGGGATGGCTGGACTGACATGATGAAAGAATGGATCGACTGGGCTTATATTCACTGGAATATGGAAGGATGAGAGGGAATCTTATAGATACATATAAAAATTGTTATGGGATTGGACAGGCTAGATGCAGGAAAAATGTTCCTGATGTTAGAGTCCAGAACGAGGGGTTCACAGTTTAACAATAAGGGGTATGCCATTTAGGACTCAGATGAGGAAACACTTTTTCTTCCAGAGAGTTGTGAATCTGTAGAATTCTCTGCCACAGAAGGCAGTGGAGGCCAATTCACTGGATGTATTCAAGATAGAATAGTAAGATTAAATGAGAACTTACCAGTTTGAAGTTTGATCTTTATTTTATGAGGAGTTACGTTGGTGATTACGTGAAGAAGACCTGTCAGGGCGCATGCGCGTCAATCTTCAAAGCAGCGGTATGAAATCACAGACAACACAATAATTGAAGTAACATATTAAGGTGAGCAACATGAGAACTACCATGTGACCTTTTTTATGAGAGAGGGTTGGGCGTGGCGGGCACGTAATCACCAACGTAACTCCTCATAAAATAAAGATCAAACTTCAAACTGGTAAGTTCTCGTTTAATCTTACTATTTTACTTCGGTGTCACGTGAGTGACTACGTGAAGATTTCAAAGCTCTGTGATTTTATGCCGCAGATCCAAATCCCGGCCTCACTGCATTGATTGGCTTTCGATGAGAAACAATCAATAATGCGTTAAACATGAAATGGTAATATCATGCAGTAACAATTGATTTGAATAATCAAAACAAACAGTAACCCGTCTATCCCAGGGGAACTAAACAGGACTTAATACTGAATTTGCAAACAGCCTCTCTCCGAATTTACCATCGGCGATCGGCCGATGGTAAATTTAAAAAAAAAAAATTCATTTGACCACCCGGCACCTATAAAATATGGCCGCTGTGAACATCCATCGTCCTATCCGACGACGTTGCTGCTGCACTAGTGGAAAACGGATATATACACTTCAGTGTTAATACCTGCCTTAATCAACATTTGCTTTAAACCACCTTGAGATAGTCTGCACTGACATTCTCCTGTGTGGCTTCATGTAACTGATAAACAATGCTGTTTCCACATTTCTTAAGGTCTTTATAGCTTCAATATAATGAAAATAAATGTGCCATTACACATAAACATGGATTAGTAGGTTATGCTGAAACACAATTTTAACAAACCTGTGACACCTGGCCTGCTCTGCTTAAGCAGTACGCAATTATATAACATAACATTCTCTTCAGCAACTTCCATCCTGTCTAGCAGAAGTTTTTTCAAAATCTGCACTTGCTATGCTGAACCAATGCCAAGAGCATAACCACTTTCATGATTAGTTTGGCAAATTCAGAGACATGCCAGGAACCTACTGTCGAAACATTTTGAGGACCTCACTTACATCCCCGATCGCCATATACCTGGGTTTAGGAGGTTTAGAGTTGAAATTCCTTTCATCAATCCAGCTATGATATGCTGAAACTCGATAGGATCTTTCCTGACCCCATCCAAACCATACGATGACAAAGCACTTAAAGCTGTATTAATGGTGCTATAACTGAGCCCCTCATCATCATAGAGTGTCAACAGGAACTCTAAAATATCCACAATACCTGTAGTATAGTCAATATTATTTTGTACACAATATTGCTCCCATTTTTTTACTTAAGTAATATACCCCTTTTGAGTACTCTTTCTCCAGGCTACAGTGAGCATGTCCACCGTAAACCCAGACAGTCCTTGCTCCAGGTATGGCCTTCTTAAAACCTGCAAATTAACAAGTCAATACAATCACATAACAGATGACTTTCCCGTGTTAGCGGATGCTCCAGTCAAATCCTACGCTTGGGAGCCACCAAAAAGAGGTTGGATCCCTAACTGTAACATCAAAGGGAAACCATGCTTGATTCGGCCAATTAGGTATTACAAGCACCCCCAAAGCGGCATCCTGCTTGATTTCTTGCAGACTCTGACCTATTAGGCAAAATGGTAGGAAAATATATAAAACATACCACCTCAATGTCAAAGTATTAATTGCAACTGCCACCTGGTCTGGTTCCCATGAAACCTATTTAGGCATCTGATGGTTGACCTTGATGCAAAACAAATCGATATCTGGCATTCATATACAAGTACTATATTATTGAACACCTCCTTGTTGAACATTCAATCTATGTTGTCATGGAACTTTCGTGACTTGGCGTCTGCTACTATGTAGAATCTACCTGGTAGATAAATAGCTGAAATATCTTTTCCAATGCACAAGGCCCAAATTTGATTAGCCAATCTGTCACAAAATACCGACTTGATTCCACCGATGTGATTAATATATATGCCACTTGCGTAGTATTGTCAATCTGAAACTGAACATGCAGATTACATTTGTTAGAGCAATAAGCCTTGTCCATAAAACCCTCTTAATAGTTAATTGCCCATGTCTGCAGAAACGATGCCTCTTGCTTACAAGGTTTCAAGATGGCGGATGTGCAGGAGTGGGCGCCGTTTGTATGGCCGCCTGCCTGCAGTCCGTCCTCTAACTCTTTTATTGTCTAAAACATTTTTTTTTTTGGAGTCTATTCTTTCTATGTGGTGGGGGGGGGGAACTGTTTTAACCCCAGTCCTACCTGGTCGGAGATGCGGTTTTCCTCCAAATCGCGTCTCCGGTCTCCCCATGCGGCCTTCCATCGGTCTGGAGCGGCGTTTCCTGCCGGGACCACAGCTTCGGCGGCACAGCGCTGGGACACTAACAAGGAGCGGGCGATGCCTTGCCGGGTCGCCGCTCCGGAGTGCTGTGACCGCCGACCACCAACATCGAGCAGCCGCGGTCTGCGGTTTGTGGTCCGCGGGCGGGCGGCGCTGGATCAAAAACATTGCGGAGTCGAAGCTCCAACCGACGCGGCCTGAAGTCCACGGGCGTCGCAGTCTCCGGGGAAGGAGCGGCCGCTCCAGACACTTCCAAGCTGCTGAGGACTTTTCCACCTGATGCGGGTGGGGCCTATAATCATCGGGCTGCCTTTGCGGCGACTGGCTGCGGTGGCCTCAAACTGGCCCCGACCTCGGGTGGATTAGGAGGAGGAGGAGGACTGGACATTTTAGTGCCTTCCCTCACAGTGGAGAGTGTAGATTCTACTGTGGGGGGATGTTCGTGTTGAATCTCTTATAGTGTGTTGTGTCATTTTTTTTCCTACCTCTTTTTATTATTTATATGGATAATTTTCTCTGTAAAGCACTTTGGCTTTTGATTGAAATCGATTGAAAAGTGCCATATAAATTTACTTTACTTTACTACTTTACTTTACTCAGTTCATCTGCCTCCACAGTTGAAACTCGTATCCGTGACACCCCACCCGAGTGCACTGACATTCATCTGCAAAATCATGGAAGGCTGGTCAAGCATTACCTTGCTATAACTCCTGGACACATGGTGAATCCACCATTGCAAATCAGAATAGTCTTTACTGATAACTGCATAGGTCTATTATAATGACCCGAATGTATCCTTAATGCCTCAATTAGCTTGATACAGCTGTCAATTAGCTCTACCCTTTTTCCCTGGGCAGAGCACTTAATTGAATCAATTGTGACCCAAATAGTCAGGTGTTAATTTGGATTTCTCTGGATGGATCAGCAATCAGCGACTGAGCAGCAATTTTAGAGGCAAACGCCCACTGCTTACCCTCATGCATTCAGCATGGGATCCCGGCACATAGCCATGTTTGGATTCCTGTTTGGAGTTAATCCATACTAACCTTAGACACTCTTTTAGAGTGGGACTTATCGAAGCTGAAGCAGGTATCACCATCCATCTCCTCCATTTGCTTGTACATGCCTCTGTACCAAGCATGTTGTTCGACTACATTCCCCACAATCTTATCACATATGTGTGTGGCTCCATCTTCATCCACTATACATCCACGTGGGAGGACTTATGCAACCTGCAACAGGAGCTGCCCTAGGCCTGTGTGCCTCTATTTTAGCACCATCTCGAGTGGGAGTAATGGCAGCCCTGCAAACAGGTGTTGCTTCCGCCCATGTGCATACTCCTGTAGCACTCTCTCGACCACTCCGCCATTTGAGTGGGAGAATTTTTTTTTTGGCAACCCTTTACTAGGCGTCACCTCAGGCATGTGTGCATGTATTTTAGCACTATCTCGACCACTGTGGTGCACCAAGTGGGAGAAATGGCAACCCTACAAACAGGTGTTGCTTCAGGCACATGTGCATCCTCCTGTAGCACTCTCTCGACCACTCCGACCCTTGAGTGGGGGGACTTTTGCAACCCTTTACTAGGTGTTGCTGCCTGACATGCCTTACGATGGAGCGTTCTTCAATTGCAATGAGACGCAATGTTGTCTGACATTGATACCCCTGGCTTGGCACTCACTCTGAGTTGGGGTTATCAGGTCGCTGCCTACAGCAGCTGCCAGGACTAGCCATGCAATTTGATACTCTGTTGGTATCCTCCTTCCCCAAACAGGCTGCACGTGCTAGCGACTCCAAATCGTGCTCCTTCCCGATGCCAACTCCGTCTATAGGGAAGAATTGGAGCACCTCTGGCCCCGTACATCAGACATAGTAGGAAATGCTGGAACAAACTTAACAATTATTTGTCATAGGCAAAGACATTTATGTGAATGAAGACGCCCATCCCAGTTAAACCTGGGATTTATTTACTTTTAATATGTAATCCGGCGTCTTGGGGTAGAAACCGTGCACAGTCCCTTTTAATGAGCAGCAATTACTATGACGCCACCTGGTGTAACTCCCTCAGGTGACTGATAATACAGCTCAACATGGCTTCCCATTTCCTTAATTGAGTACATGATAATCATCTTTCTCGGTATAATAGTCACAATGTGACCAAGTGGTAACTATAATGTCTACCCTTTTGAACGCTTCCCAAAATTGCGTTCGTCTTTAATTTGGAGGGCAACCTGAAACCTCCTCAGAATTAGCAGAAAATGCTACTTTTCCACCTCGACACATAAGGGTGATAAACCACTAATCTCACTTCCTGAGTTGGGGTTGGAGTCAGCCACACACTGACCCCTTGTACTCCTCTCCACTGAGGGAATTGGTAAGCAGCCCTGAAACACAGGTGCTGCCGCAATCCCCTGATGTCCTGCCCTGATATGGAGCACCATATCAGGATAATGCACGTGTGAGGACATACATATATGACAGAGGGGACCCTCCTGGCCAGGTTCCACATGGTTTACCTCATATGGGCTGCCGATGTTGGGGTCCTCAATGAGTCGGGTAGTAACCCCGACGACCACGCTCAGTCTACACCCCGAACACCCTCGGGAGTCGCTGACTTACTGTCAGCGACTCTAACAAGAAGTCCGACGGCCACCGGCTCCTCACTTTACCGCGGACGGTAGCCGGTATCCCTGCGGTCTAGAGAACCCCGCGGCCCATATTTAAACACATCTCGGGAGTCGCCGACCTTCCTGTCAGCGACTCGAAATAACAAGCTCAACAGCCACCTCTATCGTGGCCGTCGCTTGCATAACCCGCGGTCTACAAAAACCCGCGGCCCGAAATAAAGCTCGGGAGTCGCGGACCGTTCTGTCCGCGACTCAACCAGCAAAACCCACCGGCCGCTTGCTACCGCACTCCCGTGGTCCGAAGCCGACATCCCCGCGGTCCACAATTTCTCCGCGGTCCACTGGGTTTTGCTGAATTTTTCCCATGTCCAGCAGGAACCTGAGAAAATGATTCCTGCAATGGACAACCTGAAAAGTAAGTTTAAACTTACCTGCAGGATTTTTCAAACTTACCGCAGGAGAACTGTGTTCCTCCCAGCCTGTCTGCGCCAATGCGACCGACGTAATGACGCGCATGCGCCCTGACGGGTCTTCTTCACGTAGTCACTCACGTGACTCCGAAGTAAAATTACATATTGCTCTTAGGGCTAATGGAATCAAGGATATGTGGAGAAAGCAGGAACGGGGTACTGATTTTGGATGATCTGCCATGATCGTATTATATGGCGGTGCTGGCTTGAAGGGCCGAATGCACCTATTTTCTATGTTTCTAATAGTTTGGTGGGACAGGAACGGGCAGAAGCATTGCCGGAGAGTCCTGTTTGTGGAATTTGGGAAGGAAAAAGAGACTGGGCAGTGTGGGGGTAGGGTGAACTTAAGCTTGGTGACCATGAAGGGGGGGTGATGAAAGCAGTGGTGATTTTAGGGCTGGTGTTTGCCATTGGGGTCATGGTCAAGGGGTAGGTATGAGAAAAATGGTACATTCTCTATCTTGGGCATGAGAGCAGTGGTGATTTTAGGGCTGGTGTTTGCCATTGGGGTCATGGTCAAGGGGTAGGTATGAGAAAAATGGTACATTCTCTATCTTGGGCATGTGGACATGTATGTAAGTATTATGAATGAGACCAATCGGGGAATTGAATTGTTGGTGTTTGTGTATGCGTTTGAAGAGCAAGTACTGAAATGTCCTTTAAGACTTTTATATATTTGTCTGTCTATATTGTTTGTTTATATATTTTTTAATTTGAATCCTCAGTTTTCACCAGCTGCAGAGATCAGAAAGAAAAGGAATGGATTTGTCGAATGGTAATTAAACATCCACACTTATGTTGCCTGTAGTAATCCGACTCGTTTTAGCTAATATTATCAGTTTGAACTTTCCTAAACACTCAACAAAATGTAAAAAGAGTGTCAGACCTGCTTGTGTGTATGTTCTGGTTCCATTACTTGGCAATGAAAGTTTTTGGTTGATTTCCACATTATAATCTATGCTTAAGTGAGACATTAAGTGCGTTACTATCTTTCAAGCTGACATTACAAAAAAAAGAGCAATTGTGAAAGAGAGCTGGTTTATCTGGTGCCCTGATATCTCAACTAGTTTAATTAGTCATCCATGTGTGCTATTTTTAAAAGAGTCAAGGAAGTTATTTAGCCTATATGAATATGTGTAACCTGTTAATATTAACCATGGTGGGAAAGGAAGCAGTTCAATGAATGGGCAGGATGCGCTCAAGGATTCAGTGATAGCAGTTGGATAGTGAGTATCCTTCATAACCATCTTGTGATGACTGGAAACTGCAGAGATTGCAGAAAAGGAAATAGTTTGCTGTGAAGTTTCTTTTGATTAATAGTTTGCATGTTTAATTTAAATTATAGAAATCTGTAAAAAAGTAATGCATAAATATATTGTTTTTTACTCGTGATTTGTCATAATTGGATACTGACTTTAAATTGAAGCTCTAAGTTTTAGTTTGTCAATAATGTTATTTGTTTGTCTTCTAATTGTTAAACAAGTTCAGAATATAATTTGTATTTTCAGATTTCAATCTTTTGTCTGAGGAGAATTCTGACTTTGACATTCTGTTATCTCCTACAAGGTAAGATTTTTCACTTTCTTAATCTTGTCCATAAACAGTGATTATCTTATCAAATGTTTTTTTGGAATAAGATTCCATATAATTCCAGGAAAGGATTGTGTTGCATTTGGCAATACCTGATCAGCTAATGGGCAGGGAATACCTTCGAGATAAAGTGTGCAAGATTTTCTCCATTTTAGAATATTGATACAGGATGTGCTTAATTCAGTTTAAACATAATCATAATTATGAGAACACAATCTAAATGAGCAGTTTGAAATGATCATTTTATCAAAATCTACAATCCTGTGCCTATCATCAATTCTGTATGATGCTAATGGATCTGCTGTAAGGCAACCAAGATGAAACTGGATGTTGGTAATTTCATTTGACGGGAATTCGTTAGAGCTATATAAATTGGTGGCTCTTGGAGAATACAATTTTATTAAAATTGTCGTGATCCAGACAGAAATTTTCAAATAAACTGAAATGAAAATAAGTTACTGACAGTACTCCCATATTATGTTCGACTTATCTCTCGAGAAAGTAGGGTATTTGTATTTTTGGTAAATATTTTGACAAGTGCATGCTTTGTATACAATTCAAGCTGGCATTCCAAATTCATGAATAGTTTAGACAAGATAGCTAACAAAACAGGTTTAAGAAATAAGTTATCAAGAATGTTACTGGTGGAAGTATTGCAAATAGTTTTTAAGTTGAAGATAGGCACAAAATGCTGGAGCAACTCAGCAGGACAGGCAGCATCTCTGAAGAAAAGGAATGCGTGACGTTTCCGGTTGAAATCCTTATTTTAAGTTGCCTGATTATTGAATATAATGAAAATGAAAGGAAATAGGTGATGAGGTTGAAATCTATCATGGTCCTCTGGGGCAAGTGAATGAAGCCATAATAGATTGACTTTCTTGCGCTTAAAGAAGTAATAACAGCATGTTCCTTGGTTTGATCCTAGTCCATTCTGTTTTTGCTGCAAATATTTTGTGTCCCAGTAAATTTCTTAGTCACTAATAAGCTACATGTATGAGATAACTTGGGTTTTCACTGACCGTTGTCTTAACTTGGCAGTTGTGGGGTTTTTTCCCTGTATGGTTCTTGAGTCTGATTAAACCGAAAATATAATTTATGCTAGTCACTTATCTTTAATCGTATGAAACTTGGCCTACTGCTGCTTCAGTTGTGGTGTGCCCCTTTCATCTGTTCCTCCGTTCATTAAGTTCACGTTTGAATCACATCCTCATTTCCTCCAGTCACTAAATGCATGTTTGAATCGCAAAGCTGAAGGGGATGCTCCTGATCCATGAATGATCCTACGAGAACGGTCTCATTGCTCGCCCCGCACTTCCCTACATCATTGCATCTCCACATACTCTTTGATTCTTTTTGCTATTAATCTAAGCTAAGGGCTAGTTTACAGTAGCCAATTAAACTACCAGCATGTCTTTATAATGCGGAAGAACCTTGGTCTACCTGCAGAATACGGAGGATGTATAAACTGCACTTAAGTTGCGCCTGATGTCAGTGTTGAATCTAGATTCCTGAAACTAAAGAAATAGCTCTAACTGTTGTACTGTCTGTACATTATCCCTTGACTGTCAACAGTCTATTGATCTATTCTTGAATCTACTCAATGCTTTTATATAGCAGTTATATGGGGCAGAATGTTTCAAAGTTTTGCAACACTAGGGAAAGTATAGTTAAATTTCTTAAAAGTTCCTTCCTGTTCCTTGGGTAACTGGAGACATGTTGAAACTACATTTAGTTCTAAAGTAATGTAATTATTATGGAGTACAGTGTTTTAATATCTACTGCTAGCAAAATTGATAGAAGAAACAATGTTTGAATAAAAACAGAAAATGCTGGAAACGTAGAGGTGCACCTAGAAGAAATCGACCAGTTGAATGATGGTTTGTCTGTGAAGCCCACAAGTTTAGTGCTTTAATTCTTTGGCTCATTGCTTTGCTTCCCTGCATTCAAAAAGTATAAGTAATCCATTTGACAGAGTTTCAAAATTATGGCTATTGTGTATCTAGCTTCAATGTTCACCAAAGAGAGCCTATTTAGGTAGGAGAATGGGTTGAATTGATTGGAATATAAAACATTTGGAGTTGATGATGGTTAGCTCTGAATTGGACTGCAAATTAAAGTGTCATTGGATTGGAAGAGAGCTAAGTTTGGAATAAACAAAGATTTCTGGCTGATATTTAGTGATCTCTAGAGGAAAGCAGCTTGCTATTTAACAATGGAATAATGCAATTTCCTGGTTTCCTACCTCCTCTAAGACAAAGTAACGTCCCTCTTTGTTGCTAGAGAGCTTGGAGATACAGATAGCAAGTTATATAACATTTTGCAGTTTTAGTTTGAAATACACAGGAAATATGGACAGATAAATTTTAAATCTCCAAATGTTTCAAAGCATGGAAATGAAAGAGTGTTCAAATTCTTCATGGTGATGAGGACTGAAGAGAGGGTTGTTCAGGAGTCTTTGATTTGTCCAGGAACAAGTTAGCAGCTGGGTTGTGGTTTGAAGAAGCAGAATTTAGGGTTAACTGCAGAAACATTATCTAGGCATAACTAAGGAGGAAGATTAAAGTTTGTGTTTCAACAAAAGAGAATTAAACACTGATACAGCAGTCTTAAATTGTTTTGTTTTATCTCCAGTGGAAAAAGTGATGAGGAAGATGAAGTTTTCCTTGGACCAATTGGACATACGGAAAAATGCGTTGCCGTTGGCATTGATTTAAACTGCAAAGAAGAAAAATGTTTAGAGTTGCCAGAAACATTGAACTGGAGTCCTCCAAACATGGGCAAGTTTGTTGACGTTTTTAGAGAAGCCAACTTGTTAGCACAACATTATGAAAACCAAGTAGAGCATAAATCTAAGGAAATGGGCGCTAAAATCATGCACAATAAATCGGTGGAACAATTTATAGAGGAATCAAGATTACATCTGTCCCTTCTAAAGGGGTTTACCAGCTCGGATTCTCCAAGGAAAATGACCTCTGTAATTCGAAATACTCCACTGAAGTTGCATCAACCTGGAATTTGGAACAAGTCTGGAGACAATTCCCAAGCTTGTCTTGTTATTCCATTAAAGTCACCTAAGAAAGCTGCTGTTCAGGCAACCAACCATTCTATACAGCCCACACAAAGCTCTGGAGATTCATCCTCTTTGAACAATGACGAAATTGGTGCATGTACTGAGACCACAAATTTCAAGGAAGTTTTAAAAGATCAACCACCAATATGTGAACCAACAAAATCCATGCCATTGGAAAATGTAAGCAATTTTTAGTTTTGGTAGGGAAAACCTAAATATCGCGATTGCTTCAAAAACCTTTGTTGGCAGTTAGTTTCAATTGTTTATTGCTAGTATTTAGAGTTAACATGATGGGCTGATTAGATGCAAAGTTTCAAATGTTAAGATAAATTTTTATAACAGCCAAGGACAAGATCTAACATTTTATATTCATCAGCATGGGCACATGGTTTCTGTACTCCAGTAGCAAGAAGCTTGTTTTTCTCGTGAATGTACTTCCACAGTTCTGTCGGGTGATATGCTCCAGAATTTGGGTCTGCAACAATGAAGGACTAATGTTATTACTTGGATGAGAAACTGCTGATACAGTTCCCAGGTGACTGCATCACCTGCTGCACTTGTCATGACTAAAGACTGTGAGATTAAGAGGAAACCAGAACACCCGGAGAAAACCCACGCGGTCACCGGGAGAACGTAGAAATTCCATACAGACAGCATCTAGTCAGGATCTAACCTGGGTCTCTGGCTCTGTAAGGCAGCAACTCAACCCCTGCGCCACTGTGCCACTACTGTTAGTATCCACTGTGTCCCAAATAGAGGGAATTAATATGTAGGATATTAATAACGACAGTTCCGAGATTGTGAACATGGACTAAATGGTTGTCCTATCTTGATATAAATGGGTGCTGTCTAGCACTTTTGTGGCATAGGTGCAATTTATTACGCAGTAGGCCAGGTGTGTGTGTGGTCATTGTACTTCATGCAGCACAAGAGAAACTCAAACTATGATGAAGGGAAAAAAAACCTATTGTTGTGCACCCATTTGAAATAGATTTTTTTTATTATTGCAGCTCTGCCCACCTAAACAATCTGGGTCTAAGACTTCAAATTCTACGAGGAAGAATGGTGGTAGTTTAACAGGAAGGGCTCTCAATCGTGTTTCATCATCTACATCCAGTCTTCATTCTAGTCTTCGTACATCCCCGTCCGTTCGACGGTGTAAGTTAAAATTTTAATTTTCAACTTGTGGAAATGTTTTCATGTTTATTTAAATTTTGTGCTGTGCAATTCAATGGTTTGCTTAACTTAACATTACGTTTTCTGTACTGTCCTTTAAAAAAAATGGAATGTAAAGTTGTGTACAAGGGCAGAATAATGAGTAAACCATTGCATAGGTTTTATTCCATTGGTTACTGTAAACTGATTTGTCTCGACCCGAAACTTCACCCATTCCTTCTCTCCAGAGATGCTGCCTGTCCCGCTGAGTTACTCCAGCATCTTGTGTCTCCCTTAATTAAATCTAAAGTTGCTTTCTCCTGAGAGTACTTAGTCCCGGCTCAAAGTTGAAGCTTGAAGCACTTCTACGGTATGTCTCGTATAGAGAAGTAAATGATTGAGTTGCCTATTTATTGGTTTTCTGAATGTTTTTACTGGTTCTTGTAATACATACAAGGACAGGTTTTTTTTGTGTGTGACTTTAATTGTGTGGCCCCGTTTGACAATTGCTTTGTTTACAGAGGGGTGCACTATCACTTTGTTTTTGTTGTCCGAAGCTTGGGGTTGTGGACGTTCCACAGATAACAAAACCTACCCTGGTACCATTAGGGCCTCTAATAACCTAATGATAGTTTTTATGGTCAGCATCATACTGCACCTGTCCTTTTATGAAAGTTATATATTTTTGTTGAACAGCCACTGAGACAATTTTCTATCTAAAGCTATTTTCTATCTAAAGTCGTTGAATTGCTTTATTTTAAAAATAATTATTTTATATTAAATTTAAGTGAAAATGTGGAGATCATCTCTTTGAATCTATCTGACACCAGGGAGGTATTGTAGATAAACTCTTATATTCCTGGAAACAAAAGATGGTATCTTGTGTGCCTCCCTGGAAAAAATCCTCAAACAATCCAAGACTATTCTGTTTTGAGAGTACGAGCTTTGACTTTTAACAGTGGGCTTCATTTTGCATTTTCTAACATTTTGTTAGGAACTGATAAGGTTTTAATGTTAATCAAATCTTCTCATTTTCATTCCAATCCATGTCTGGAACCATTGGGTAATGTTCATTACAGTAATTCAGCAATTACACCTGGGTTAGGTGCCATTTTGGAAATGTATGTTAAATAGAAGGAATAAATCAGAAACATATTGCAGTCAATTAAAGAACACATTGCATAGAAGCTCCAGTATTAATTGAACTTGACAATGGTTGGATTTTATTATCTTCTCTCTAAAGCTCTGTTCAGAAGGACTCAAAAATGCTTCCAAGGGGAGTGTATGGCCACGATAGTGACTAACCCTCTGACATCAAACTCCTAAATTGAATATTGTCTTTTCTCCCTTTAAGAAGACCCATTTGTCTGCAGCTCAACATTTGTAAGCAATGAAATAGATGACTGTTTCTTCTCATACTTTCTTGTTTCACACACCCCTGCAGTCAAATAAGCCAATTGTCATCCTCTCACAGCAAAGTAGATTGAATTCTTGACTTTCAAACTCTACTACCGGTGGTTTTCTAGAAATGAGCTATACTTAAATGTCAAAAATGTACATTTCTTTAACAAGTGGTGGGGCTCTTGATGCCTGCCTTTTTTTTTATTTACAAGGTTAGACCACCTACAAGTAATATTTTAAAATGAATTGTTGTATAAATTATAACCTCATTTTGAATTAGATGGAAAGATGCAATTTATAGGGGAATAAAAACATTATTTTTGTAAAATGGAAATTGCAATTAAAATTCATGAAACTCTGCCTAGATCAGAGTAGAAGGGCTAATTATTTGAACTAACTGATATTCAAGATGGTTGTATAAATGATTCATTTAATATAATTGAAAATGCAGTTGGAAATGGTAATGCAAAATAGCTAATTACATTATGTAATAATATTCATGCTGCTTCTGGCACTGCAATATTTGAGCAAAATGCTGGAAAAACTGTCCAGGTTTTGCATGGTAGGCTGCTATGGAAGGTTAGACCGCATGGAATCAAAGGAGAGCTGGCTGACTGGATACAAAATCGGCTTCATGGAAGGAAGCAGAGAGTGATGGTGGAAGGTTGTGGAGGCCTGTGACTAGTGGTGTGCCTCAGGGTTCGTTGCTGGGTCCATTGCTGTTTGTCATCTATTTCAATGATTTGGATGAGAATGTACAAGGCATGATTCGTAAGTTTTCAGATGACACTAAAGTGGGTGATATTGAAGACAGTGAAGATGATTGTCAAAAATTGCAGCAGGATCTTGGGCAGGTGGGCTGAGGAATGATTAATGGAGTTTAATACAGAGAAGTGCTAGTTGTTGCATTTTGGCAAGTCAAACCAGGGCAGGACCTACACAGTGAATGCCAATGCTCTGGGAAGTGTTGTCGCGAAGAGGGATCTAGGAGTGCAGGTACATAGTTCCTTGAAAGTGGCATCACAAGTAGATAGGGTGGTCAAGAAGGCTCAGTCAGAGTATCAAGTATATACTTTGGGAGGTTATGTTACAATTGTATAAGATATTGGTGAGGCCATATTTAGAGTATTGTGTTCAGTTTTGGGCACCCTGTTATAGGAAGGATGTTGTTAAATTGGAAAGGGTGCAGAAAAAAATTAACAGGATGTTGCCGGGACTTGAAGGCCCGAGCTATTGGGAGAGGTTGTGTGAGCTAAGACTATGTCTTGAAGTGCAGGTCATATGGAGGTGTACATCATCATGAGAGGAATATAACCAGAGAAGGGGGATCAAGAACCAGAGGACATAGGTTCAAGGTGAGGGGTGGGGGGAGAGATTTAATTGGAACCCGAGGGGCAACTTTTTTTAATGCTAAGGGTTGTAGTTGTATGGAACGAGGTAGTTGAGGCAGGTTCTATCACAACGTTTAAGAAACATTTAGACAGTTACATGCATAGGATAGGTTTAGAGGGATATGGGTCAAACACAGGCAGGTGGGACTTGTGTAGATGGGGCATGTGGTTGCTTGGGCAAGTTAGATTGAAGGACCTGACTTCACACTCTATGATTCTCTACGTCAGGCCACATTTGTGGGAAGAGAAACTGTTAACATTTCAGGTCTGGATCCCTGCTTTAGAACTTTTCATTAGTTCTGAGGAAGTCTTCCATTCCTGACATGATAGTTGTTTCTCTTTCCACTGACGTTGTGTGATCTGTGGTGTTCTTTTTATATTGCAAATATCTAGTGCCTGCAATTCCGTGTTGGATTTCTTCAAAATAATAGTCTAATTTAAATTACGTATGTTCTTTTGCAGCATTGTCTCTGAACAAGCCATTGAACGCTTCCAAATTGCAAGCCCCAAAAAATGGCAGCAGAATTGCTGCACCAAAAAGCAAACTATCAAATTCTACATGTGCACCCAATGCTCCTAGCACAAAATTACTAAAACCAACTAACACTTGTAAACTTTCCATTCCTGGAAAAATGAATCGGCATGGATCGGGGACGCAGGCTCAATCAAATAAAGGCTTGCAGAGAATTAGCATGACAACTAGTAAGAAGATTGATGCACCTGTCAAATTGAGCAAAGCTGAAAATGTACTTTCACAAGATCTAAGCTCAAAGGCGAAGCTGTCTTTACAAACTGCACAGAAGTCCAGTGGTAAATATAAACAATTGTTTGAAATGGTTAAATGGCTCTTGTATACCTTATAGCGATTTTTAATAAATCTCAACTGTTGAATACAGTACTTATGTATGTATCACAAGTAGAAGTCAATGGTTAGATGTTTATTGTGTACAGTTGAGATATTGAAGTCGTTTTCAGAAAGCGTGTTCTCTTGTACAGCTAATTTTTTTTTTAACATTTTAAAAATTTGATCTCCCATTAAGTATCTTCACCTGGATCTATAAGACCAAAAATAACGCAACCAAAGAAGCCATTGGTGTGCAGTGCACTTGAAAGGTAATTGCACATGACTATATTGACAATGGAATGCTAATGAAGTATGTTGACACAAAGAACTGCAGATGCTGGTTTATCAACAAAAAACACAGTGCTGGAGTACCTCAGTGAGTCAGCCAGATGTGGACAGGGACAGTGGAGGGGAAAAAGCGGGAATGTGAAATAGTGGGACAAATGTGTCTCAAGAATGCGGGGGGGGGGGGGGGGGTTGGCTTGAAACTGGAGAATTCAATGTTCATATCATTGGGTTGTGCTACCCAAGTTGAATACCCAAACTGTTTCTCCAGTTTGCATGTGGCCTTGCTCTAGTCATGGAGGAGGTCCAGCACAGAAAGATTGGAATGGGAAAGGAGTTAAAATGGTTAGCGACCAGAATGCCCCATCCTCTTTCACCTCTTCCTCCCCTTGGATTTGCATTTCATTCCTTTCCTCTCCTTATCTGACTCCTTTTCATCTCTAGCCTTTGACTACCCATCTGCCAATCAAATCCCCTCACCTGTATCCACCTATCAGTTGGTTGCCAGGCTTTGCCCACCCCTATCTCTTTTGCCAGCTTTCTTTCCTTCTTTCCCCCCACCTGACTATAATCAGTCTGAAGAAGGTTCCCAACCCAAAAGTCATCTATCCACAGCCCACAGAAAGTAGGATGGTAATTTCCTTGCCTAAAGAATGTTAAAAATCAAGCTTGTACTTTTTTTTAATCAGATAAATATTACGTGGGCACTGCTTATTCTGCAACATCACCTTTATCAAACTTCTCAAAATGCGTTCCCTTGGTTAATTTATTCATGTGAGCTATGTCTCTATTTCCAGTCTCTGCCTTGCATGTCTGTATTGCTGACATCCACATCTATGGCTATATTTTGCAGTGTCTTACTTGAATATCTCCTTCCATGCTTCTGCTCCTGTCAACATTTGTCATTGTCTGGGAACTGATCTGTTACATTATAGCCCTTGACCTCCTACGTTTATTCAGATACCACATCATTTTTGTTCAGTGGTGCTTCCTGCAATTGAATACAATTTTAAGCTATTGAATTTTAACCAATTAACCTTCAGTAATGGTTTCTCTATCCCTTCACCTACCACCTCCATCAAATAATCTTCTCATTTACATATTGACTATATGATATTATTAGAACACAAATGCGCTGCACAACATCTGATTCAACACTTCTGATATCTGCAGATATGACTTGAGTTTAAAGATATGGCATGGAAACGGCCCACTGAGTCAACACCGACCAGCGATCACCCATACACTAGTTCTATCCTATGCACTGGGGAAAATGAGCAGAAACCAATTAACCTACAAACCTGCACGTCTTTGGAATGTGGAGGGAAACCTAGGCACTCAGATGAAACCCATGCGTTCAAACAATGAACATCATTTTCGGGGAACTACCTTCCAGGACACCTCCATCTCCTCACACCACAGCTCTTGTTCATTGGGAAGGTCCTGCCCTGCTTTAACGTCCCAAAATGCAGCACCTCATGCCTAGTTCAATTAAGCTCCATTTGCTATTGGTTGGCACACTTGTGCAGCTGATCACGATCACACTGTAACTCTTGATAAGACTCTTCACTGTCTATGATACCATCTATTTTAGTGTCATCTGCAACCTACTTGTGCATTGTACATTCTCATCCAAACTGTTGATGTAGATGATAAATGGCCACTGACCCAACACCAACCTCTGAGACACCACAAGTCACAGGCCTCCAACCTAAAAAACAGCCTTCTACCACCAGCATCCTCTGTTTCGCACCATTAAGCCAAATCTGTAGATGGTTACCTAGCTTTCCCTGGATCACGGGTTTGACTTTATTTCTGGTGCAACATAGTTCCAGTTGCATGAATGTCCCAAATGGGACATAACCTTGGTATTTTGTTCAGTTTATGTCCCATGCTATGGGAAATATGTAATTTAAGGTGGAAAGAGTGCAGAGAAGATTAACAAGAATGTTGCTAGGACTCGAGGGCCTGAGCTACAGAGAGGTTGAGCAGATTAAGACTTTATTCCTTGGAGTGCAGGAGACTGAGATCATGGAGACATTTGGACAAGTACATGGATATGAAAGCTATATAGGGATATGAGCCTAAATGGGACTAGCTTAGATGGGGCAGCTTGGATAGGTTGGGCCGAAGGGCTAGTTTCTGTGTTGTATGACTCTGGCTGTGCCATAATATAAACCTACTTTCACCTTTTGCTAATTCTCTATTTTTATTGTTTTTTTCCTTTAAGATAGTGGATTTTTTTTCTAAGTTGTCCACATGTAATTTTCATATAAATCCTTTGGTTTATAACCTGTTAATTTCATGTTTAATCTTCTTCAGTAATATAGGGGCTAGTACTCCAAACAAACCTCTTGCTGGAGGAATGCTGCGAACACCTAACGTTACAAACAGAAGAGTTTCAATGACACCTAATGCAAGACCGTTATCTGGTTTGCCCACACCATTAAATCGTCGGTTGTCAAGTATTCCAGCATTCACTCCACGAACACAACCAAGGCCTGGATCGTTATCTCGGCAATCCACTTCTAATCGAAATCGTAGTATGTCTGCCAGTGGTGCTGTTCTGGCAAGGTGAGGAAAAAAAATTGCTGTGCTTCAGCCATTTGCTTGCTTGATAGAGGATAGTTGGTTTTTAACAATTTTGAAATTTAGAAATATCTGGGTAAAATGTCAGACTTTTTGTAGAAAATGCTGTGCGAAAATCTTTAGCCTCAGTAAAGGGATGATTTCAATTTTCTCTCCACTTCTTCCCTGATTAAACTAGTCATGCAATTTTGTCATAAATATTTCGCTGCGCTCAAAGCCATATCTGCTATTTTATAATGCATTTTGAGCGTACTTGAAATATCAACCATGGAAACGTTGGAGGCATTTGCTTTGTTCACAATGATTTTGTTAAATTAGGTGTGAATACAGTATTCCACGTGAATGTTTTTGGATATGGTAAAGATTGAGAATAGCTTGATATTTGAGGATGGTTGTGAACAGCTAGAGAGGAAATCAATAGTTATAATGTTAACTTTTTCTCTTCAGTAATAACCAAAAACCATTGGAGAAGGCACAGGTTCTCTGTTCACCCAATTCATCTGGAGATGAGATGCCTACTCCTCTGGTTCCTTGCTTTCTGGATTTCTCTCCTGATAAAACGCAGACCACATGCCAAGAGAAAGCCAAAAAGAATGCATTTGAAATTCAAATCAAAGAGGTAGGTATGCATACCAACTATGACAAAAATGTATTGCATTTTTGAAAACAAAAGTAAAACATGACCTTTTACTTTCATTAACTAATAATGGCTCTTTATTTAAACACTATTTGAATTTTAGCTATTGCACAGTTTTATTTAAATGAATAAAGTGCAACTTACCTAGCCTATTGAAACAATAGTTCACCAAGTGGACCATTTCATATGTTTTTATTCTGTTCTCCTATTTAGAATCTTCTGGTTGAAGTTAATACAAAAATAAGGAAAATTGATGATCGTCCACTTATTGATCTCTCCAACACTCCTGATCACAAGAGAATTGCACCACTTAAGGCTCTCGAATCTGTAAGCTACTTTTATACAGGCTGTCTTTGTTTCAGGAAGCATGATCTTAAAAATGTTGCTAATTTATCTCTTCATGTGACAAACTATTACCCACAACCTTCTAACTATAAATTACATAATTCTGTGCAATGCTTTATAACTTTTAAATGCATCATTTGAGTTGATGTCCTCAATAATTTAAAATATCTAAAAATGAAGGATTCAAGATTGAATCTGTTTGCTTAGTGCAATGGACCAGAAATGGAATTGTTACTTAATATAGTGAAGACCACGTGGTATAGGACTAGGGTATTTCAATTATTGTTGAAGACTTGGGGTGGGGAGGGAATAATGGACCATGTAGATGAGATAATCAAAAATGTACTGGAGCTTTTTCATTGCTATGTTACTAGTCCTTCAGGGAATCTTTTTGTGAATATTCATCTTGGGAGCAGGAGTGGGTTGTTTGGCCCCTTGAATCTCATCAATACAGTAAGCCCTCGTTTTAATGGACCCCTCAATAACGTAGTTTGGTTATAGAGGTTGGACCTGCCGATGCCACCACTTGCACTGCCTCCACTCCGCTTCCGGAGCCACCCCTCGGCTCGCAAGGTGCACCTGTGAGCCCTTCACCCACCACACAATCCAGTTGATGCAGCTGTTGTTACAGCTCACGTAGTGGGCCCTGGGGATGGCGCTTTCTTCAGGCCGCTGTCACCAGCATGCTTGGTCACAGTGGGAGCTCCCTCCCCTCTCAATAGTTGCCACTACTATCTGTTGGCCATTACTTTGACCACTCGGCCTCTTTACCCTCTCCCGCCCGCGCCGCCGCCGCCTCCTCGGAAGATGTCAACCGCTAACAGGAGGAGGGCGAGCTGACAAAACGGCGGAGGAGAATCGCGGGAGCCCCATTGTGACGGGGCATGTCCTGTCTAGTAACGACCTGAAGAAAGCGCGTCCTGTTGGGAGCTGCAACGCAAACCGCAACAACATACGAGTCAATCAGTGAAGAATGGCTTGCTGGTGCAGACTGGTGGCCTCGGCAGCTAATTTAAAGGTGAAACTACACAGTGTTTTAGTAACTCAGCAGCCTGAAGAAGGGTCTCAACGTCACCTATCCATGTTCTCCAGAGAAGCTGAATGGAGTTCCTCGATTTCGTGTCATTTTGTATATTAACCATGGTACGGTTTCATCCCTTTGATCAACGAAATATTCAATGACTCTTCCTCACAGTGTGGTGGAAATGGAGTTCCAAAGGCTCAGAAAGATTGCCTAATTTCTGTCATATTCATAAATAAGTGACCCCCCCCCCCCTCCTAATTTATAAAGTGTTTTCTAGTTCTAGATTTTCCCACAAAAAGAAACATCATTCCACATGTACCTTGTCAAGATCCTTATGGTTTTTGTTTCATTGTGAAATGGTGACATTGTTGTAATTATTCTCTGGATCACGGATGTCTATTGGGTCTGTCCTTAACTATCTTAAATTGGTATGTTTTGAGGGAGCAAATTGGGAGTAGTTTCCTCTGATAGATGGGTAAGTAAGAGGATAAGTGGCACCCTATCTATTATAGCCTAAATATTCCATCAAGTGCCATCACATTGTGCCTGCAGTGTGTGCATGTTCAGGTGGGAAGTGTTACCATGTGTCTGCCTCAAGTACATTGGCACCAACAAGAACTAGGACAGCGGGCGGGTTCTGAAGTTTCACACTATCCTGGCGTTGAAAAATATTACTGATCCCTGCATGGTCTCTGGGTCTGAGTCCTGGAACTCGTACCTAATGGCAGAAGGGCTGTAGTGATTCAAGGAGAACGGCTATTCGGAAGCTTTTCAACAGCAGTTAGGGTGTACAGTAGAGAGTGGGCTTGCTGGAGATGCACAAAAAGAAGCAAACAACCAGAGAGAAAATGAGTTTTTTCCACATGCGGAAGTGGCATTACAACTTGAAACAGGATGGCTGCATGGGTGGTCGAACCAGGATTTGGTATAAAATATAGGCAGACAACAATTTGAAGCGCATTTGTTGGCATAATTTTGGACAGCTGTCACCATGCTTAGTGGTTTTAATAATCTACTGTATAATAGAATTCTTTGAAGACAGTATATCTAGATTTTCTTAAACTTTTGCTAATTGTACAATTTTCAATTATAGCTTATAGATTTCAGCTCTCCACTGATTTTATTGAGCCCTGCTGACAAAGAAAACATTGATGTCAACTCTCCTTTGCTCAGGTTTTGAAAGTAATGCAGTTATTTATGATTACAATACATCAATGGAATTGCTTCCATCTCATTCTTTATAATGTTTTGCTTTCTGTGAGTTTATAGCATTTTAGCATGAGCTGATAATTTCCTTGTTTCTTTAGATGGGCTAAAATTAATGTTGTCTTGTTTATAGTTGATGTAAATGCGGTTTTTTTAATTCAAAATTTTAAATGGTTAGGATTAATTATTTCATTTCAGCCCAACCATGGCATGTTTATTCACTGGAAATGTATCTGATCTTCCAAAGAAATGTTTTAAGTCTGAATAAAAGTCTAATTCAATATAAATAACATGCATACGTTTTTTCAAGAGTTAGTCATCTGATTTTATACCATGTCCCCCTAATATGATATGATTTTTGGATTTCAAGGTGCTACAATATTGAGTTTAGTTTATTGTCACATGTACCGAGGTACAGTGAAGAACGTTTTGTTGCATGCTAACCAGTCAGCGGAAAGACGACACAATACATAATTACAATCCACGGTGTACAGATATATAATAAATGGAATAATGTTTCGTGCAAGATAAAGCCAGTAAAGTCCAATCAAAGATGGTCTGTGAGAGTCTCCAATGAGGTCATGAAAATTACGATAACAGGATAAAAAGAACATTTTTTAGAAAATGGGTCACATTAGATCACTCTGTATTCATGGCATATTTTCAGCATGGCTTTGGAGGTCAATCAATTTTAGTAAAGTTGCAAAAACTTTTTTTAGATGGAAATTAAAATCATCTGCAGGTGCTAGAAATCTCAAACAGAAACAAAATGCTAGAAACTTGTCAGACCAGTCAGCATCTGAAAAAATAGGTCTTCAACCTGAAATGTTAACTGTTTTTCTTTTGACAGACACTACCTAACTTGCCAAGTGTTTCCAAATTTTAAGTTTATTCATTTAAGGATTTAATTAGTGGAAACAGGCCCTTTGGCGCACAGACCAGCGATCCCTGCACATTAACACTATTCCACACAAGGGACAATTTTATAATTTTACCAAGCTAATTAACCTACAACCCTGTACGTCTTTGGAGTGTGGGAGGAAACCGGAGCTCCCGGAGAAATCCCAGCAGTTCAAGGGGAGACCATACAAAGTCGTTAAAGACAGCATCCGAGGTCGGCATCACACCTGGTTGTAAGGCAGCAACTCTACCGCTGTGCTACCCCATGCAGCACTGCTAACTCGCATCTTGTCTATAAAATGCATATTTTAATGTACATGGTGGATCTTTTGTAAAAGGGCAAGAAATACAATTGGGCAGCACTGTGGTGCAGTGGTAGAGTTGCTTCCTTGCAGTGCCAGAAACTGCTGTTCGAACCTATGAGTGCTGTCTACTGTTTATACGTTCTCCCTGTGACCACCTGCCTGGGTTTTCTCCGGATGCTCTGGTTTCCTCCCACATTTCAAAGATGGGCAGGTTTGTAGGGTAATTGGCTTCTGTAAAATGTCCCTAGTGTGTACGATAGAACTAATGTACGGGGTGATTATTGGTTGGTGTAGACTGGGTACAAAGGGCATGTTTCCACACTGTTTCTCTAAAACTAAAGCTGACGAATTGCAAGAAATTAAAACAACCCATGATGGAGATACTCATATTAGGCAGTATATGCAGTTGATGTTTCAAATTGGGGCCATTGATGAATACAAAGGAAGCTGAAAATAACTTAAAATAAGGAATTATGAGGGCTAGAAGTCTATATGAATGGTCCTTGGCAACTAGGATTAAGGCGAGCCCCAAGGCATTTAATGTGTACATTTGGGCCAGAAGGGTAGTTGGGGAAATGGTAGGTTCACTCCAAGACCAAGGAGACTATTTGATCTCCTTATTTTTGTTCTGCCCAGTATCAAATGTGTGGTCTTTGCTTCTCATTTAAAGGCAAATGGTCGGGCAAGTGCTATTGCAGTGCACATCAATAATCATTGATTTATTTTCACTGAAGTTCCATATAGACACTGATGCTTTCAAAATTTGTAAATCTTGTATTTTAGATCAGGGTTTATTTATTACATTTATTTCCATTCTATAATTCACTTGTGGTTTTACAGCTGTGTACAATTGGCTGCTGCCAGCAAACTTCCACAACAAGTTATCCTAGATCAAGATTTGGAATTTCATCATAAACTCCAAAATGATGATAATGATGCAAAATGGAATGAATTATATTGAACAGATTAGAAAAGTAATTCAGAATTCCAAGAGTTCATGAATGTTTATTCGTCATATGCATTGGAACAATGAAATTCTTATTTGTTGAAGCCTTACAGGCACATTGGAAGTAAGGTGGACCATGATAATACAAAATTCAAAGTACATGGAGCGAACACAGCAGTGCAATGTTGGTAGTGGTTCGGGGCAGAGCTTGTGGTTAAGGTTGTGTAGGAACATGATGGTTGGTGGGGAAAAAACACTTCTTGAATAGTTATTGGGCTCCTGCAATTTTTTCCCGATGATAGTTGATAGCATGGAGCATGCTACAGATCCCTTTGATAGGAGGAAGGTCCATACCCATGATGGACTAAGCAATGCACACCACTTCCTGCAGCCTGCCTTGTTTTTGAATATTTGATTTACTGAACCAGGCTGTCATGATGCAACTGGTCAATATGTTTGTCAATGTACATTAGTATAATTATGATAGAGTAATTGGCAACATGCCAAATCACCTCGTATAGCAAGTATTTGTGCTCTTGGTAAGCAGATCATCATATATGTATTCACCCAGGAACTTGATGCTGTTGACTCTCTCTACTGCCAGTGAAGATGGGTGCATGATCCCTCGCCTCTCCCCTTTTGAAATCAACAATCAAGCTCCATAGTCATGCTAATATTGAGAGCAAGAGTCGTGTTCTGGCACCACTCAACCAGGTTATCAATCTCCCTCCTGTACTCTGACTCGTCATTATTCATCCAACAATCGTGACATTGTGATTTTAAAGATGGTGTTGGAGCTGTGTCTGGCTGCACAGTCATGAGCAGAGAGAAAATAGAGCAAGAGAATGAGTGTGCAGCTGTGATAGTCACCAAAGAGGAAATTAATGTTTAGAAATGTTTTTAACTGTTTGGGCAGTACAGAGCTGCAGCTAGTATAACTGCTGCCCCAAAGTTCCAGTGACCCAGATTCAATCCTGACCGAAGGTGACACAAAATGCTGGAGTAACTCAGCAGGACAGGCAGCATCTCTGGAGAGAAGGAATGGGTGATGTTTTGGGTCAAGACCCTTCTTTAAACCTGACATGTTGTGCTGTCTATATGGAGTTTGTGCATTCTTTCTGTGACTGGGTTTTCTCCATGTACTCCCACATCTTAAAGGCATGCAGGTTGCAAGTTAAACAATTGTTGGAAATTGTCCCTAATATTGAGTGGTAAAATCTAGGAGAGTAAAATAAAATTGGCATGAGATTAGTATAAATGGGTGCTTGATGGTAATCACAGTGAGCTGAAGGGCCTCTTATGGTGCTAAACAAAACCTGACCATTTTTGCCAGTCTCCAATTATGCCTACTAAAATTACAATTTTACATTTCCATCTATGGGCCGTGGCCCTACTGGGTCAACTGATCATTTTTAAATTTAGTTTTGAACTTTGAAACACTCGTTCTAATATGGTAAAACAATATTCTCTATAGCTGGTGTAAAATGGTTCAGCCCAGAGCAGTGGAGTTAGCGCTGTTTCTTAGCGCTGTAAGCCTGGGCAGCCACTGCAACGGGCCGGTGTCCTGTCAGTCCAGGGCTGTCGGTTAACCCGGCAGGACAGGCAGAGTTGAGCTGGAGATAGCGCTTCTTCTTCATGCTAGCTGTAAGCCTGGGCCGATACTGCAACAGGCTGGTGTCCTGTCAGTCCAGGGTCACCCTGACCATCTCTGGCTGCCCCCCAGACAGGGATGGGACACTCGAGAGGGCACGGTTCAGTAGCAATTCAACAGCGCTTACAGCGCTGGAGACCCGGGTTCGATCCTGACTACGGATGAAACGCAGGTTTGTATACATGCAGCAGTACAGTTTCCGACAATATTTATTGCGAGTGACCTTTGACAAATCCCATGATTCCTTGTGTTTTTCAGAATGCTGAACTCGCTTATTCTTACTAATTGAGTCTGTCTACATTGGCTGAGGGAAGCTCCTATATCATGCTACCACTTTCAGCTGTGTGGTGTCATCGGTGCTCGTAAACACATGTACAGAAATGATTGGGAAGCTCCGATCTCCCCGTATAATGCATGTCAGAGAGCCTTGTATACTGTTTTAATGCATGTATAGAGCCTTGTATACTGTTTTTGCATGTATAGAGCCTTGTATACTGTTTTTTCAGCAACCAAAGCGTGTTCCCAGATAGACAAAAAGCTGGAGTAACTCAGCGGGTCAGGCAGCATCTCTGGAGCAAGGAAATAGGTGACGTTTTGGGTTGAGACCATTCCTCAGACTTATGGGCCTGTCCCTTAGGCAATTTTTCAGGCGACTGTCAAGTTGCTGGCAGTCTCCTGAAAACCCAGCAACTGGAACGACGACTCAGAGTGGAACATACACACATTGCTTCCTTCACCAGCCCATTATGCAGGCGGGGGGCAGGGCAAGTGGGGGGAGAGCTGTCTGAGTGAATTTCACACGGTGAGTGATACAGTGAGACGGGATGAACAGGAAGGTTGACGCTGTAATTAAGACGGCTAAAGCATAGTGTGAGGTAAGTCCTGTAGGAGAGGGGGGAGAACTTTTAAGAAGCCAGAGATACACGGCTGTGAAGCTCGGCGGACATTGACATTACTGGTCGGTTATCCT
Organism: Malacoraja senta; assembly: GCA_038087875.1. Classification (NCBI taxonomy): domain Eukaryota; kingdom Metazoa; phylum Chordata; class Chondrichthyes; order Rajiformes; family Rajidae; genus Malacoraja; species Malacoraja senta. Next base: position 21,861,320 of record CM075985.1, on the reverse strand, counting down.
TGGTTCTGAAAACTACTGCTTACGTTTTTTTCCCCAATTTGCGACGACCAGAATGAGGCCGCGACTAGTTCCCAGAATGCGGGAACTCCTCACGACCATGAAGGCGACTCCCCGACAACCACCCGAAACGTCACCTATTCCTTTCTCCAGAGATGTAGCCTGACACGCTGAGTTATACCAGCATCTGCAGTTCCTCCCGACACATGTTCCCAGATTGTTGGGCAGATCCTGCATTTGGGGACCTGGGACGCTGCTTTAATCAACCCTGGATTCCTGGGGCACCTAATAAATACAGAATCGCATTGGACAGAGCGGTGGAGTTTCCCCCGCCGCCCGCTCTGGAGGATGTGGAGCTGTTGCACCGAGAACGAGCAGCAAGCAGCAAGCAGCAAGCAGGGGGCCGGACCGCTATAGGATCTATGGGCTGGGCTGGGCCGGACCGGAGTTTGGTGCCGCAGTTTGCCGGCGGGCCGCTGTGCGGGGTGAGAGGCGGCCGTGGCCGGGCCGGGCCGGGCCTGGTGGCGGATGAGCAGCTCTCTGCGCCGGGTGGCGTGTGCCGTGTCGGGCGGCGTGGACAGCGCCGTGGCAGCGCTGCTGCTCCGCCGGAGAGGTGAGGGGATGCCGGTGACCGCGGCGTGTTGCATGGGGAGAGAGCGACGAGGAGGGGGGAGGTCGGCGCCCGCCATCGTGACCGCTCCGGAGAGCCGGGTTCAATCCTGACCTTCGCACTTGGAGACTTTAACCAAAAGATCATAAGGCATAAATATATAATATATATTTTGAACCAAAAGATCATGACACGCCCACACAAACATGTGATATATAATATATACACGCATATACATATGCGTATATATACGTGTGTGTCTGCATATATATATACACATATATGCGTATATATGCATATATATACACGTATATTATATTGCGTATATGTGTATATACGTGTATGTGTGTGTGTGTGTATATACACACACACATATACATAGTGTGTGTATATATATATGTATGTGTACATATATGTGTGCTTGTATTCACATATATATATATATACACATATATATGTGGGTGCGTATATATATGGGTATATATATGTGTGTGTATATATATATATATATGTGTGTATATATGTCTATACGGGGAGAACAAAGAAGGGAAGATAATGAACTTTTTTTTCGCCTTCCATCACAGTGAGGAATGTGGAGGTCACTGTGGTGCTTGTTTATGTTAAATGTCTTTTGTGTGTTCTGTTGCTTTTTATTTGGATGACTGACTTGGCAAATGAAATTCCTCGTATGTTGCAAAACATACTTGGCTAATAAAGTATTGTATTGTATATGTGTGTGTGTGTATATGTGTATATATATATAGTGTGTGTGTGTATATATATGTGTGTGTGTACATATATGTGTGCTTGTATTCACACACACACACACACACATATATATAAGACTATATATATATATATATATATATATATATATATATATATATATATATATATATATATATATATATATATATATATAGCCTTTTGGCCCATCCAGGCTGCCCCCTCATTGCAGATCTATTTTTCCCTCTCAATCCCACTCACCTGCCTTCTCCCCTTAACCTTTGACTTCCTTGCTGATCAAGTTTGCATGGTTGGCCACATTGCCAAAGAGGTGCAGGTTAGTGCCACTGTAAACCGACCCTGCTGTGTTGTGTGTATAATCTGTGAGGAGGTGTTGAAAATATAGAAGGGATTAATATAAATTGCCACCAATTCTGTGGGCTGAAGGACCTGTTTCCTCCTTTCCACGATTTATTGTTTATCCCAAAATAATCTTGAGAAAGTGCTCGTGGGGACCAGCTACGCAGCCATTGTGAGTAGGTGGTTGAGGAGGATGCTGGTGACGACTTGTGCCAGGTGGCAGGGAGGCCTTTCTTTTCTTGAGGGTGGCCATAATTACAGCATTTCTGACTCCTCTCTCACTTCTGCACTTACATGGGGGTTGTTGTCAATCTTATTTATGTTTTCAAATCTTTTCATGCCCTCCTCTCTCCCTCCATTTCTTCATTCTAACCACACTTCCTTTAGTGTTGGTACTTCCAGCTGTCTAGACTTGAACCTCTGAACTTCCTTCTCCAAACTACTATGCTTCTAACTCTCACCATCTCTTTTCTGTCCCTTTTAATGTTACAGTATTTATAAACTTCCTCCTTGATCAAATCTATCGAGTCAAATTTAATTTATTATGTGAATAGGACAAACATAAGTTCCTTTATCATTGCTCCCTTGTCTAGTACGTGGAACACTGTGTAGATGGAAATTCAGCACAAAATCAACACCGTTTGAACTCTTCCTGTGTTATTTTTAAACAATGGTGGTTTAATTGTTTCTAATTGCAACTTTCTTTCTGATTTAATCTGGTGCATTATTTCTTTAGCATCTAGGAAACCACCAGAGGGGGCTCTAGAATAATTGAATAGTATTTCAAGACCTGGATGTGAGTTTGAATGAGTGAATAGACAACTTTCCTCATGGCTTAGCCAGCTAAGTTAGAAGACAGCATCCCATACTCTCAATTTTTCTGTCTCTGCCGTATCTGTTTCCAAGATGAGAATTTCCATCCTAGGACATCAAAGATCTCTTTCTTTAGTAAATGTGGTCCCCCCTGCATGATAAGTGGATTTCTCACCCGTGTTACCTCTGTATCCTGTAGTTCTGCTCTTGCTCCCCCTCCTCAGATGGAACAAGAATAGAATTACCCTGGTTCTCACTGCATCAGTCTCTGATATTTTTGTCACCTCCAATCTGATCGCACCATCAGTTGCACCTTCCCTCTGCAACTCCTCCCTTCCCTCCCCAGGTACTTTCCCTGTAAGCACAGGAGATACAACTTTTACTTAGCTGTCTGCGTACCTCCTCCATCACCTCTATCCAGGGACCCCAGCAGACCATCCAGGTGACACTTCCTCTTACGTCATCTACTGATCCGGTCCGGTGTTCCCGATGTGGCCTCCTGTACAATGGTGACACCAACCGTAGATGTAACAATCGTTTTGTCAAAAGCGTGCTCAGTTCGTCAAAGCCGACCGGATCTCCCGGTTGCTTACCATTTTAAGGCCTCTTCCCATTCTCATACTGATCTTACTGTCCTGGGCCATCTCCATTGCCAGACCCCATTGCCATGGCCACTTGTAAACTTGAGGAACAGTACCTCTTATTCTGCTAGGGTAGCTTACAACCCAAAGGTATGAACATTGAATTATCTAATTTTTGGTACCCCTTCCTTCCTCGCCCCATCTCTTCCCCCTTCCCTCTCTTGTGCCTCACCTGGACTCGCACCTATTTCTCTCCTCTCCCGCCTCTTTCACCTCCATTCCTTCCTCTAGCTTCGCAATTTTCAAATCTTCATTTATTTTGTCTCATTGCTAAACATAGGGCAGCAGCTATCGGGAATTTATTGCATTTGTGGTATTTTGGATCATGTCACACTATCTGTAATATTGCAAGGAGCCAGTCTGTTATGAATGACGACTGAAAAGACAAATTAATTCTCAAGAAGTTCAATTTATTGTTTTAGAAGAGTACTATTTTACATTAAAATCATATTTGCTGATAAATCAAGGAATGATTAACTTGAGAGATGGAAATATCACAGTTATTTGGGAAGTACAATGGGAATTATGTATTCAAATTACCAGTCTTTGCTGCTTATGAGTTTTTTATTTATCCTGTTATAATCAACAAAAATTGAATTGAAAACGCCATAGTGATTCAAATATGTATTTGAAGTGGTGCATTGCTTAAATGTTTTTACATAAAACAGTATGGAGAATATTACCTGTTTTGATTTGATTTTGATCTTGATATCTTTTCTGTCGAATGCGGCTGTGAACATTGGTTCACTTGAAATGACTTGAGTCACATTTTTAAATTTACTTTGTTCCTTCAAATGTAAGATTTTAACTAACAAGTTGTACATTAAAATATATAAATACAATTAATAAAGTGTTAAACAATGCATGGACACCAATAATGAATTTAGGCATAATTCGATAAGAGTGACTTTCCGCTACCCATACCGCTGTAACTAACGTACATGTTGCCTGTGTACTGAGAAGCAAACCAATAACCTTTGCATACTACAGATGACCATTGAGGTTGATGTGACCTTGTTCTGGGTATAAATTGATTGATGAGCTAGGGAACAGTTAGATTTACATGATGGAGCAATGATTGATCTACGGCAGACTTCTGGAACAGGTTTTTGTAAAGATTTGATGTTATGTTTAGTTTAGAGAAACCGTGCGGAAACAGGCCCTTCGGCCACCGAATCCGCACTGACTAGCGATCCCCGCAAATTAACACTTTCCTACACACAGGGGCAATCCTAGGGACAATTTGCAATTATACCAAGCCAATTAGCCTACAAAACTGTACCTCTTTGTGGGGTGTGGGAGCAACCCGAAGATCTCGGAGAAAACCCACGCAGGTCACGGGGAGAACGTACAAACTCCGTAGTCAGGATCAAATCCGGATCTCTGGCGCTGTAAGGTAGCAACTCTACCATTGCGCCACCATGCCGCCCTATTTGCCTAACAACATATTTATTCCACAATTAATGCATTCTGTATGGTAATTTGATTAGTATCCCAAGTATAATATATTACAGCTATCATGTTAAGTTTCCATTACAGATTAGGCATCCTGCCAATGAACCCAGAGTCATGTTTCTAAAAAGTACCACTTCTCAGTCCAAGTCCAGCTCGGGAAATTGTCTTTCTTATTTGATTAAAACTGGATGCAACATATCTACATATTGCTGCCCAAGTTTAAAAAGACTTTGTAACTTAGTAAAGTTATCCAATGTCTACCTTAGTGTGCCACAAAGAGGCACTAGAGACTGCACTTGCTGGAATCTGTAGCAAAAAAGGAGAGCAGTTGGACAGCATCTGTGGAGGCTAATAGGACGGACTGTGATTCAGGTCAGGACCTTGCATCTAGACTGAACAGTCGACGTTTGGGTTGGCCTAGATGAAGGGTCTCAACCTAAAATATTGATTGTCCCTCCACAGATGCTGCCTGACTTGCTGACTTACCCCAGCTGCTCTTTTATTATTCCAGCATGGATACAAACTTATTTGATCGCACTCCTTTGTAAACGGGGGATATTGAATATTGTGCAACTACCCAATATTGCAATTATGAACTCATCAAAACCTTAATATTCACATTGATTGCATTTATTTAATGGAGTTGTAAAAATAATTACCCCATTAATTCCCAGTTGATGAACAGAATTTCCTGCAGCAGATGTAAATGGTTTATGGGAATTATTTACTTTATAAATGCCATTTTGCAGCAGAGATTGCTTGCTTCATGACGCGCAATATTGAAATAATTCATACTGTCTTATCCAGGTTACCAAGTGATGGGCGTCTTTATGAAAAACTGGGACATGCTGGATGAACGCGGTATCTGTACAAGTGATCAGGACTGCAGAGATGCGCACCAGCTCTGTGAGATGCTTGACATCCCTTTCTATCAGGTTTCCTTTGTGAAAGAGTATTGGCATGAAGTCTTCAGGTAATACAGATGTTTTTTAATTTGTTTTTATGTTCCCTGAGAGAGATATGTTTATGGATTCAAGGCTTTATTGTAAGCAAGATCGCAGGGCACTGCTGTAGAGGTTTAATTAAAAATAAGTGCAACAACAATATTATATGAAACAGCTGATAGACCTGGTTCCATCCATTTAGAATTGAGAAAATTAGAACTATGATCTTTGTTTCACATATATTTATTTCTAAAGTTTAACATATTTGGTTTTAACTTCTTGTAAACCACCTTATTTGATAAATTCAGTGATGCAGCTATTAAGGGTCAGGTTTAATCCATTGGCGTTGGAATATTGGCTTTATCATCAATCACTAAATCAACAATACCACCAACATTTTTAACGCAGTATCCATTGTGCTGCTGGAGAGATTAGTGGAAGCAGAGTGGTTTACAGTATTTCATAAGTATCCATACAAGGACTTAGAAATCTCGTAGGCAAAGAATGCTATGGACCAAGTGTAGGGGATTAATATGGATAGATGTTAACTGGTCATATCCTGTTTGTGTGCTGTGTGAATCTATATTCTTTATAATTCAATTTATTGATATTGTCTTGACTAGGCTGATTTTTAATTTACTCAAGTCTCCTCATCAGACTCTGTTGGCATTGCTGTCTATTGCCATATCCTTCATGTGCTTGTCTTTCTTTCCCATAATTATATCTATACAACTTATCACATCAGTCTTTATGGAAAGTCATTTTTTTCTGAATCTCATGTTTGAGTTCTTGGTGATTAGTTTATATTACTAGTCTCAACTTTTGTTCTCCCCTCAGCTGGACTTTGTCCATTTCTGTGTCTCTCATCCCTTCATAGTTGTAAACTCCTTTATTAGATTATTGCTTGGCCTTTTAATCTTAAAGAAGTGCAGCCTTTCCATCCTTTTAGTCATTTGTGAAGTTGCTGTCATAGTTCCTTTTGGCTTTCCTATCCCTTTTAGATTCTTATTGTCCAAGTAGAAGAGGTGACATTATGGTGAGTATAAGAGTAAGGAAGTCGTTGCAGATTTATACAATTTCAGTTAGGCTCCATTTGGAGTATGGTGGCCTCATTGCAGGATGAATGTGGAGGCTTTGGAGAAGGTGCAGATAAGGCATAGCAGGATGCTCTCTAGATTAGAAGATATTAGCTACATGGAGAGGCTGGACAAACTTGGATTGTTTTCTCTGATGTGTCGGAGGCAAAGGGGTGACTTAATAGAAGTTTATAAATAAACTCATTAGAAGCAGAGATGGCATAGATAGTCAGAACCTTTCTCCCAGGGTGAAAATGTCAAATACGGCACAGTGGCGCAGTGGAAGCTCTGCTGCATCACAGCAACAGAGACCCGGGTTTGATCCTGACCAAGGGTGCATGTTCTCTTTGTGACTGCTGGGTTTACTCCAGGTCCTCCAGTTTCCTCCCACATTCCAAAGACGTGTTGTATTAGAGGTTAATTGGCCTCTGCAAAATTGTCCATGGAGTGTAGGATAGAACTAGTGTGTGGGTGATCACTGGTCGGCGTGGAGTCGGTGGGCCAAAAGGCCTGTTTCCATGCTGTATCACTGAACTAAACTAAAGGGCATGACCTTAAGGTGAGAGGGGCAAAGTTTAAAGAACTTATGCATAGCACAATTTATTTACACAGAGATTGGTAGATGCCTGGAACTCGCGTCACGTGGGTGTTGGAGAAAGCAGTTATGATGGTGTCATTTTAAGAGGCTTTTAGATAGACACATGAATATGCAGGAAAGGAGGGATATGTAGCATGTGCAGGCATTCAAGTAGGCATCATGTGCGGCACAGACATTGTGGACCGAAGGGCTGGTTCCTACGATAAATTATTTTCTGTACTATACTATTTTTACCAAAATTCAGTACCTCCTGATTGGGTAGTGAAATCCATTTGCCAGTTATACGCCACTCTGCAAGTTTTTGAATATCTTTTGTTTTGTCAAAATCTTCTGCATGGTTATCAATTCCTCCCAATTTTGGTGTCATCCATACATTTAGAAATGGTTTATTAATTCTTAAGTTTAAATTGCTAATGTAATTTGTGAATAGAATTGGCTCCAACTATCCACACCATAGAAGAGTATTGTTGCAGTAGAGTGAGGCATAGCCAAATGCCAAGTCTTTCAGCAAACCTCTCAATTCTAGCACTAATCTGAACAATTGCATTTTGAACTGATGTAATGTTGAAACGTTTCAAGTTTGAAAGTCTTGTTGCTAGAAATTGAATGAATGAAAAGTGTTGTTTTGTTCTTTTTCAGTAACCTAGTAAAGGAGTATGAAATGGGAAGGACTCCAAACCCTGATATAATGTGTAATAAAAACATCAAATTCAAATGTCTGTTGCATTTTGCCATGGAAATGCTGGGTAAGTGTTTTGTATTAACTGAATGCTCAAACACCTGTCATTTTATACATTTTATCAGGTCAAATATGTTCAAGCATTATTTATACATGCGTTCTAGTGTCCAGTAACATCCCGGGATTTGTGCACTCCTTACACCATATAATTTGGAAATGTACAAGCAATGATATTTCAATTCAACCTCTGTTTTTTAATTTTCTTTAAAAAGTATGCATATCATTAGGGTTCCTTCTTTATAATCTGCTGCAAATTAATATATTGGTATTAATTTGTCATTGCCATTAATAAATTCTTCCAATGAACTGTGATAGCATTAGGTTTACGCCTGCTACTTCAGGTTTCATCATTTCACTTTGTATTTGACCACCTGTAGTATTTCACACTGGGAGTCAAGACCAAATCAGGTAGTCGGGGTTATTGAGCAAGGGAATAACTGGACTTATGACTGAGATCATATAAGAGATGGGGAAAGGTGAGAGAACATTATAAAGACTAATCATAGCTTATCATGGTACGGCAAGTATGTGAATACTTTCAAAATTGAAAAATGTTACAGGAAAAGTCAGAATTTTCTAATTCATCTTTGTTGGAAAGTGTGGAAAGCCACAAGCTAGATATGAGAAACAGGATATCTTGAGTCTGTCATCCCTGGAGCTACAATGTTGCCGAGGATATCGTAATTTGTTCCAAGGAAGATGATCTCACCAAACCTTATTCTCATTCTCAATAATTAGACACTAAAACAGTTGTTGTATTGATGAAAAAGGACACAAAGTGCCGGAGTAACTCGGGTCAGGCAACGTCCACGGAAAGCATGGATTAGTGTCGTTTTGGGTCGGGACCCTTCTTTAGACTCTGAAGAACAAGTCTGTAGAAGGGTCACAACACAAAATGACGCCTATCAATGTTCTCCAGGGATGCTGCCTGTGCTGTTCTATTCCATCTCCATCATTGTGTCTTTTTTTTTAGTAAACAAGCATCTGCAGTTCTTTGCTTCTAGTATTCATGAAAACTGGCTTGACTGAAATTAGCAATAGTTTGGTTTCCTTTTTGAAGCATCTAATGTTGAATCGCACTAAATCAGATGTAGCATGTATTCTGGTGTTTATTAGAAAATAGAATATGTAATAGTTGCATTCTTTATATTGAGGTAGGGGCTGATGCAATGGCAACCGGTCATTATGCCAGAACGTCACAAGACGATGAAGACGTTTTCCAGCAGAAGTCCATTGGAAATACAGAAGATATTTTATATAACCATGGTAAGGATGGTGAGTGAAGGACATTACATTTTGACATGACACTAACTTTTAATTCTTTAAATATTAATGTTCAATGTCGGAAAGTTTGGTTGGCCAAAATGGAGTTTAAACAAACTGTAATCATGACAATTGAATAACTACTTTGGTTCTGTCTTCACTAAGGAAGACATAAATAATCTGCCGGAAATAGCAGGGGACCGCGGGTCAAAGGAGATGGAGGAACTGAGTGAAAACCAGGTTAGCCGGGAAGTGGTGTTAGGTAAATTGAATGGATTAAAGGCCGATAAATCCCCAGGGCCAGATAGGCTGCATCCCAGAGTACTTAAGGAAGTAGCCCCAGAAATAGTGGATGCATTAGTGATAATTTTTCAAAACTCCTTAGATTCTGGAGTAGTTCCTGAGGATTGGAGGGTAGCTAATGTAACCCCACTTTTTAAAAAGGGAGGGAGAGAGAAAACGGGGAATTACAGACCAGTTAGTCTAACATCGGTAGTGGGGAAACTGCTAGAGTCAGTTATTAAAGATGGGATAGCAGCACATTTGGAAAGTGGTGAAATCATTGGACAAAGTCAGCATGGATTTACGAAAGGTAAATCATGTCTGACGAATCTTATAGAATTTTTCGAGGATGTAACTAGTAGAGTGGATAAGGGAGAACCAGTGGATGTGTTATATCTGAACTTTCAGAAGGCTTTCGACAAGGTCCCACATAAGAGATTAGTATACAAACTTAAAGCACATGGTATTGGGGGTTCAGTATTGATGTGGATAGAGAACTGGCTGGCAAACAGGAAGCAAAGAGTAGGAGTAAACGGGTCCTTTTCAGAATGGCAGGCAGTGACTAGTGGGGTACCGCAAGGCTCAGTGCTGGGACCCCAGCTATTTACAATATATATTAATGATCTGGATGAGGGAATTGAATGCAACATCTCCAAGTTTGCAGATGACACGAAGCTGGGGGGCAGTGTTAACTGTGAGGAGGATGCTAGGAGGCTGCAAGGTGACTTGGATAGGCTTGGTGAGTGGGCAAATGCATGGCAGATGCAGTATAATGTGGATAAATGCGAGGTTATCCACTTTGGTGGCAAAAACAGGAATCTGAATGGTGGCCGATTAGGAAAAGGGGAGATGCAACGAGACCTAGGTGTCATGGTACACCAGTCATTGAAAGTAGGCATGCAGGTGCAGCAGGCAGTGAAGAAAGCGATGGTATGTTAGCATTCATAGCAAAAGGATTTGAGTATAGGAGCAGGGAGGTTCTACTGCAGTTGTACAGGGTCTTGGTGAGACCACACCTGGAGTATTGTGTACAGTTTTGGTCTCCAAATCTGAGGAAAGACATTCTTGCCACAGAGGGAGTACAGAGAAGGTTCACCAGACTGATTCCTGGGATGTCAGGACTTTCATATGAAGATAGACTCGGCTTGTACTCGCTAGAATTTAGAAGATTGAGGGGGGATCTTGTAGAAACTTACAAAATTCTTAAGGGGTTGGACAGGCTAGATGCAGGAAGATTGTTCCCGATGTTGGGGAAGTCCAGGACAAGGGGTCACAGTTTAAGGATTAAGGGGAAATCCTTTAGGACCGAGATGAGAAAAACATTTTTCACACAGAGAGTGGTGAATCTCTGGAACTCTCTGCCACAGAAGGTAGTTGAGGCCAGTTCATTGGCTCTATTTAAGAGGGAGTTAGATGTGGCCCTTGTGGCTAAAGGGATCAGGGGGTATGGAGAGAAGGCAGGCACAGGATACTGAGTTGGATGATCAGCCATGATCATATTGAATGGCGGTGCAGGCTCGAAGGGCCGAATGGCCTACTCCTGCACCTATTTTCTATGTTTCTATGACATCCACGTAAACTGGATGGCTTTGCAGAATCTGCATGTACAAATATTTAAATACCTCAGGGTTAGCGTCAACTTTCGCCAAGATGTTTAAGTAAATGCAAATTTGTATACATTGTTGGAGGTGTTTCTTTAAACTAACTTCAGATCATAATCATTAGTTGCTATCATGGACCCTTTAATGGGGATCTCCATGCAGTTTCAGTTATCAGATGTAATGAGCCTAATATTGCTACTTCAGTTTTCTTTTTATTACTGTCATTTAAAATGCAGGGACAGCTGTATTGAAAGGAGTACTATTCCACCAGAATCTGACTCTTTCCCTACCCAATAAACGCTTTATTTACCTTCTGTGTCCGAGATTGAGCTGTGCATCTGATAGAAAATTCAAATTGGTGTGGTTAATCTAAACAACTCTGAAGAAGGGTCTCGACCTGAAACATCACCCATTCTTTCTCTCCAGAGATGCTGCCTGTCCCGCTGAGTTACTCCAGCATTTTGTGTCCAACTCTGCTTTATGTTTTTGATTAAAAATGGCCAACGTATAAACACATATCAGCAAAACTCATGACATTGATTTAGAATGGTAAGTTTAGCACGGATATGGAGCAATTGCTTTAACCTTGTGGTTTAATTCTATGACTGAAATGCAGTAGCTTTAATGCCAGTGAGGATCTGACTGGATTGAGGCACAGTGACACTGTTAGTAGGGAAGCTGTCTCAGAGTTCCAGTAACCTTGTGCTGTCTGTGTAGAGTTTATGTGTGAAGTGTTGGTGAGTGGTACAATCTGGAAACATGGAAAACATAGAAAATAGGTGCAGGAGTAGGCCATTCGGCCCTTCGAGCCAGCACCGGAGGGGGGGGGGAGGGGACAAACAACTACAGGGAATGGAGAAATGGGATTACTTGGTGAGCCAGTGTAGAATGATGCCAGTTCTGCTTGTCTGGTCTGTGACATATGAAACAAATATAAACAGTACAAATTTTGTACTGACATAACAATTCCAGCACAAGTACACTTTTACCAAAGAATTCTGCTATGTATGAGATTAATCTGAGCAGAAATTTAAATAAAACAAAGAATGTCTTTGAAGAAAGAATGCTAACAATATTTTGTTTTGCCCCAGGTGTTTGTAGGTGGAGTTATTTGTCCATTGAATTATTCATTTTCTTTAGATCATGTATTAGCCAGAACATTTAAGGTATGAGGTAATCTGAGAATTTCTTTAATAAGCAGGCTTGTGGTAGTTCAAAAAGGTGAGCTATCATGTTTGCTGTGAATAGGGCAAAATTGAGGAAAACAAAAGTTTTACTGGGCGGCAGGCAGACATTAGAGAAAGAACAGAGTCAATATGGGGATGTAGAATGTGTGCAGTGTAGGAGAAGTCACATCCAGAGAGAGCAGCGATGTTGTATAATGCTGCAGAGTGGAAACGTACTGTCGGTTTCCTGACTTGCAAGGTATGCTTTATTTGGTAATGTGATGTTTGATGTGAGTCTTACTATTTACACTGAAGTAAGTTGTGAATGGTTCTTGACTTAAGCTATGGTAGGAATAAGAGGGCAAGTAAAAGTAAATATCATGCATTGAGACCCAAATGACAACAGCATTAGTGGAATATGAGTGTTAATTAAATAAAATATTTAAATCATGATTTACTTTGAATATTAGCCTATGTAAACTATCACAATTCTGTCACTAACAGCCTGTTTCTTTTCTGCATTTAGCTGTAAAACTCTTGAAGGCTGCTGATCCACAGAAAGACCAAACTTTATTTCTGAGTCAGATATCTCAGCATGCTTTGCGACATACCATCTTTCCCCTTGGAGAATTCAGGAAAAATCTTGTAAAGGAAATGGCAGCAGAGGCAGGATTTCACCATATATTGAAAAGAAAAGAAGTACGAAGTTTTATTGTAATTTGGTTCTTGAACCGTGAATATTGAAATCTTTGACATTGTAACTCTTGATTAAACCATGTAGCATGAACATTGACCTCCAATTTCAGATAGTCCTTGCTTTCTCCCTCCTTCCCCTCCCCCTTCCCAGTTCTCCCACAAGCCTACTGTCTCCTCCTCTTCCTTTCTTTCCCCCCCCCCGACAGTAGTCTGAAGAAGGGTCTCGACCCGAAACGTCACCTATTCCTTCTCTCCATAGATGCTGCCTCACCTGCTTCCTCCAGCATTTTAGTCTACCTAGCATTTGTTGAATATTCTCTGTCGTGACATTATTTTTTATTGATTTCTGCAGAGCATGGGAATCTGTTTCATTGGAGAAAGAAACTTTGAAAATTTTATTCTTGAGGTTGGTGTGCTTGTTTTAATACCAGAGTCACTTTAATATGCATCTATCCCTGTCAAAAGGTAGAATACTTTAATTTCCTACAGTCCGTATATGGATCAAGAACAAATAATACAATTTAGTTGTAGGCTCTAGTTTCTGCCTACTGTGAGAATGAGTTTTCTATTGCCAATAATCTGAACATTTAATGTTTTCATTTTGCATCCTAATATTGATTTTAATTTATTTAATCTGGCTGAGGATTCCATTGTTTAGTGGAAAAATAATATCATAAAAATGTGTTATTTTTATGCTAATATTATCAATAGTAATTTACTCAGACTACAAAGAATACTTCAAAAGTACTAATCGAATATTTTGGTTGCTCATATCAGCCAACCCAGCCGAAGAGAAATTCCTAATGTGATCCCGAATTTTATAGAATAATGTGCTGCTGACTTGTTGACATCTGGAAACATTAAAAAATATGTGTTTTACTTGGGACTTGTAAAGGATTTGGAGAAAAAAATATTGCATTTATTTGTGCTAGATTCAAATCTAGTGTCCAGTCTTTTGTCGAGTAGTTGGAAATGCAAACGCATTTGGTGTGTTGACCTTGATTTTAATTATTTCATTCTCAAAATTTTATTAGTATCTAGAACCTCGTCCTGGAAATTTTGTTTCTATAGAAGATGGAAAAATAATGGGGACACATAAAGGTAATTACTATATCTTAAGAAAATTTATACTGAAATATGTTTTTCTTAATAGGAAGACTTCCATAAAACATTGCAGAATTCTTAGTAATATAATTGACTCTCTTTTCACCTCATCTATTGTACATTTGTCAGGATTGAGATGTGCAAACTTGCTGGACTGAAAAATAATACTTATTTACTTTATTTACTCACAGACCAATCAGTTACCAACTGACCCCAATTCTCCTGAAACAGTTGCTGTTTAAAGGGCCAACAATCAATAGTATTTCTTGCCCACGAAGACATTTCCATCCTCCTATGGCAGCCTCATTTGTAGACCAGGATTGCTCAGCCTATGGACCAGGGTAGGGTCACTCCCAGCTTCCAAACTTCAGGATCATTCGAGGCTGTTGTTGAACTAGGTTTGTAGCCTGTGTTTTTTTTGGAAGAACATCTAAACCATATTTAAGATGAGGAGACCGTCTACTTTTCCCTTCAGTCTGTAGTAAGAGGCAGAATTTGTCTCCTGTGCGAGCTCACTGAAGCTGCATTCATACACTGTAGGTGACCTCCCTGGTAACTTCTGGCACAAAAACCTGGCTATGCAGTCTGGGGTTCCTAGACAAAAGAGCCTCCCTGCTTTGGGCAGTGTTCTATGCAGGGTGTTGCTGGGAACACACTCCTACCCCTCTCCCATTATTGCATTATTCAATCTTAATGTAGCTTTCACAAAGAGAATTTGGGCAACTCAAGTTGTTTTAATATAAACAAAAGATGTAGAATAATCTCCAGGCTATTCAGTTGATACATTTAGCACATTCTACTTATGAAAACAACATTCATATGAAAATGTGTGTAGATAGGAGTGTGCATTTTGTAAGTGTAATGATTACATAGTAACTGCCTGATTTTAAAGTTCTTTCATCTTACAACTACTTTCCATGGAGTCTGAATTAACAATTTTTAGGTTTGTTTTTGTTTTGTACTTCCTGTACCAGGAACTTTCCTCCAATCATCCAAAGACAATGTTTGATTTGCATTACTGTATGGCAATTGGGTTTGCTGTCTGGGCTCAAGGAGCTAAGTAGTCTTCTTGCCACCTTTATAATAAAAGGAGAAAGTTCTGGAAGTACTCGTAATCAGGCAGCATCAGGACAGAGACTGCGTGAACCAGGGTGGCACAGTGGCGCAGCTGGTAGAGCTGGTCACAACACTAAAGACCCCTGTTTGATCCTGAGCTCGGGTGCTGCCTATGTGGGGTTTCCTCCGGGTGCTCCGGTTTCGTCCCATATCCCAAAGATGTGCGGGCTTGTAGGTTAGTTGGTCTCGGTGTGTAGGGAGTAGATGAGAAAGTGGGATAACATTGAACTAATGTGATCGATAATTGATGGGCCGAAGGACCTGTTTCCACCTGTATCTCTAAACTAAACTGTGTTTTCTGCTTTGTTTCCTATTTCCAGTATCTGTGCTTTTTGCTTTTTCCCTTTTTTTTAGTAATCCAATACATTTCCTGGGTATCCTGAATTTTATATTTTGCTTTGTAACTGTTTCATAGAAAGATTTAAATAAATCTTCAAAATCAATATCAGAAAAAAGATTAGGTCTCTCTAGAATATGCTTTTTAATGGTTTTAACACATGTCCCTTCTTGAAATTGTTGGGGAGGGTGATGTTACCTAGACAGTTAAGAGTACGGATATACTATTTATTCAATGATTCATTATGAAATATTTGTTCAAACTGTTTGTTCAATTTCATGTTTCCTTTATTGCTAACTTTTAGGTTGGTTTCTGTTCACTTTGGGACAACGTGCCAGAATAGGTGGTCAAAGAGATGCTTGGTTTGTAGTTGATAAAGAGATCAAAACTGGCGATGTATTTGTGGTGAGTGTTACAGAACCTATGGATAAGTTAGAACAAAGTATAGTTAAACAAATATGATATTTTAACCTGAAACAGGTCCTCCTCAAAGATCACAATGTTTCCTGTCAATCTTTGGTTCCATCTTACCCAGACTGGATAAACTCTCATCCTTTTGAATTTAACTCTTTTCCAGTTGCGAAGTTCCTCTCTAGATTGTTCCTTGCCCAAGTTCTAATCTAAACCATATAATAGAGTGATCATTCCTACACACCTAATCTCCCACCGACATTTGCAACATCATACCTTAGCACCAGATTCATTATGGTGTCCTTTCACGTAGGGCGAGAACGAAGTGAATATATTGCAGAAGTTCTAAATTCCATAAATGTTTAGTAATATTTTGGGATTAATGTCAGAGCAATTGGACCCAATTTCTCACTGCCAAGGGGAACTTCAGTATGGTGATCAAACACTATAAGGGGAAGATGTTGAGTATTGGTTTGTAACTAAGGAGAATGGGAACAAAGACCCCATGGTGGGCAGGGGAACAGTGGGGAAGAAAAACTGACAAGGAAATTCTTGTGGGGTTCTTATTGATAAATTAGAGAAAATATCAACAGTCTATAAATTCAGTGCGAATAAATTACTAAATTGAATTAGCATAGAGATCAACTATAGAACAGGTTCTGTAAATACTGTTTGAACCATTCGCCAGATTTCAGTCTAAAGAGATGTACAGTCTGGTCAATTTATTTATCATGAAATTAAAATTGATTTTGTTTTGTAACTAAGAAACCTCAATCTGTCTAAGTGAAATTTTAAGTGAATTGGGCAAA
Organism: Malacoraja senta; assembly: GCA_038087875.1. NCBI lineage: Eukaryota > Metazoa > Chordata > Chondrichthyes > Rajiformes > Rajidae > Malacoraja > Malacoraja senta. The sequence continues at coordinate 21,844,576 of CM075985.1, read as the reverse complement.
GTGCTCACAGCATTCACTCAACTCTGCAATTCTATAACTATAAAATTGTAGCCGGGTTTCTAGAATTGTGTTGGTGTGTTGTTTCAATTGTAGACTATGCCTGATGATATTCATATCTGTTATCTGCCAGGCACCAGGCACCTGTCACCCAGCTTTGTACAGGAACTCACTTGAAACTGACCCTGTCCATTGGATCGCTCAAAATCCACCTGCAGAACTGCTCAGGGATGGAGTGATGCAATGCAGTTTTCGCTTCCAGCATCAAATGCCTCTTGGTAAGAAAGGTTCAGACTTTGCTTGTGTGTATCTGCATTAAACAGATCTTGGGTAGAAAAAAGTGCTGGAGAAACTCAGCGGGTGCAGCAGCATCTATGGAGCGAAGGAAATAGGCAACGTTTCGGGCCGAAACCCTTCTTCAGGCAGACTTAAACAGATCTTGCTTCTCTAGGTGAGAACATGGACATATTTGGAATTAATTTTGAAGTATAATGTCAATTTATGTAGATCATAATTCAATATGTTTATTTTTTGATTAAATATTTCCCCGCGTGTTCTAATTTAAGGTGGTATCACCAAAATGCTTGAATTTGACAACCAAGATTTCCTGTCTGGCTTTTCATCTAATATTGGTGTCAACAGCAACACTGATGTAATTAATGTTGAACAAAGAATTATTCATCGTCTCAATGGGAATACTGTATTGTCACCTTTTGTATTTGTCCTGAGGATTAAACTGCTCCAAGCAATGTTAGGTGGATAAAGCTTATTCTAAATGCCACATCTAATTTAATTTGGTTTCCTTGTAAGTTAGCCAACTATAATTATGTGTATTTATGCTTGGTACACATTAAGAGTTTCACTGAGACAGCCCCAAACTCAATTATCTTGGGGTCTGTCCATAGAAGAGTTAAATCTGCAAATTTGATCATAGGTAGAACGACGATGATCTAACTCGGAGTTGTCCCCTGCCTACGTGATGTAGTACAGCAGTGTAAGACTGGTGTTGCAGAAGGCTTTTAGGCTTAATTGCTGGCTTCACTTTACTCATATTTGTTCCCAAACCTTTACATTACCAGTTTGCATTGAATGCCAAATAATCAAGGGTTTATATTCTGCATTGTTTTTCTTGCAGTGCAGTGTCAAATAACACTAAATGCAGATTCTACAGTTTTGGTGACTCTTGTCAAACCAGTCAGAGCACCAACACCAGGACAGGTAAGTTATTTCTTATTCTTCCATTTCAAATGAAAGTAGACTTGATGTAAAGGCCATTGAAAATCGTTTTGGTTATGAATCTCTCACATTCAGGTACTTTGCAAAATTAGTTCTTTCGAATTGAATTGACCCCTCCCCCCCCCCCCCCCCCCCCCAAGAGAAATTGTGGTGAATTTTTGTAAAACTAAACCCATCCTCTTGGGTATTATTTATGCTGAATCAACTGTGACATTAGTACAGTCATCCTTTTCACTTTGTTAGGTACCCAGTGTAAGATATCACATGTTGGCCAGTTTCTGTCTTGTGTTCTTGTCCAAACAACAGCTAAAATAATAGTTGTAATTTCCCATATCAGCTGAGTGGTAGTGAGGATTTTAGCGGTCCCCTATTATTATAACGGATTGGCCACACTGAAGTCCGATGGATAGATCTAAATATAGTACTTTTCTAGTTTATAATAAGTGTAAAATTAATAAGATTATTAATTTTAAAGGAATCGGCATAATGTGATTTAGCCTTAGGCTGAAGTCTGAAATGTATCGTATCTTTGATTAACTGTTTGGATTTATAGAACTATTTCTGATTGTTTATTTAATATTCTGCACTGTATTTTATCTCTTGAAAATCAAAGATTAACTGATCCTTCTCACATTGCTTAGCGCAAAATTGATAGCCACGTTTTCAAAATCACAATAGTGACTGCATTTGAATAATACGTCAATGTTTTTTTAAGTGCTTTGAGACATTCCAATGTAATGGTGATTTCTAAACAGAAACTTTGAAACAAAACCTGCTAATCATTATTTGCATAATTAACAAACAATAATTCTAAAGCTTTTAAGAAAACGTTTTAATTAAGTGATCAAATCACTGATATTAATAAGTGTCAGTCAAATTAATTTCTATTAAACTATTGTCCATGAATTCACGAAAAAGGTATTCTACCAAAGGCAAAATGTAATATTAACTTCTTTGCTAGATAAAGGTGAAAGATGATACAGTGAATTAAATTTAATTTTTAAATGTTATCATAATTATTCTCATTCTTTAATGACTTGTCCTTCAACCTGATGGATTACATTGTTGAGTAATCTTGAGACAAGGAATTACAGGTTGCTGAAAATTAGCTTCTCTGTCAGTGTGCACATTTTCTGGCTCCAGAGGAATTTATGGATCCTTTGTCAGAGGATTATTTACCAACTTTTGGAAGCTTTGGCAGATGCTTGGCACAAAGCCCTTGTATTAAGACACATTTCAAAGTCTTACGTGAACTTGCTAATGAGTATCTTGGTATTGTTTTAAATCTTTTCCCACTTTCATTAAAGAAATGTCTGCTGGTTATGGCTTAAGTAAAATTATATTTTGGATGCTAGAGACCAGATTATATAACACAGGATTCTTTCTAAGCATTCTATACGCTGTAATGTTTTTATACTTTGATTTCAGTATGCTGTGCTGTACAAGGATGACGAATGCCTTGGCAGTGGCAAGATAACAAAACTTGGCCTATCCATGTACAAGGCAGGAGAGGATAAATTGGCAAATTTCAGAAGACCGGTGTTACCAGATAACGAATCCATGCCGTAACGTGTAGTTCAACTTGGCAAGATGCTGTGAACCACCGGAACTAATAGGAATAACTGCATGAATCCATCTGTAACCAGACTAGAATCCGAGTAGACTTCATTATTGCATGAAGGCCATTTCTCACTACCTTCCCTTAAACCCAATGTTCAAATATACTTTAATATTTACCATGGAGGTTAACCCTGGCTTTTGAGATGTTGCTTTTCTTGTGCCTTTGGTTAATTTTCAAATATTTGCTTTTGGATCCCACATTCCTATTAGTTCCAAAAATGTTGTTGGTCATGATTTTTCTAGTCCATTGTGAAGCAAAATTATTCCTTAATCCTTAGAACACATGTTTTAATATATATTAAGCTGATCACATTTTGTAATTTATTTTTACAATGATTGCAATAATTGGAACTTGTTTTTCATAAAAAATTAAAAAAAACTGGAACTGGAAAAACAATAAACTATACAATTTTTAAATGGGACAGCCTTTAAAAAAAAAGTATTTGAAGATAATATTGGAACTAGATTATCCATCATATGTTGCAATCTATCTGAAATAATAGTTCTTGAAGTGCATAACAAACCTTTAGTTATCATTTTATGTCGCCTCTGCTACAAATAATAGTTTAGGCGGCACAATATCATAGGTGGTCAAGCTACTGCTTCACGTGCGTCCATGACCTCAGGCGTGCCGGTTCGTGGGTTAATTGGCTGCTGTAAATTACCCCCTAGTGTGTGGATGAATGGATGAGAAAGTGAGATAGTATTGAATTTGTGTGAATGGGAGATCGATGGTCGGCATGGACCCAATGGACCAGATTTGTGTGAATGGGAGATCGATGGTCAGCATGGACCCAATGGACCAGATTCCGTTCTGTATCTTTCAATAATTGAATAGTGGACCAGAAATGTTTGCATTCCCAAATAAGATGAGTTTTGGTGAGTGTTGCACCATATGTTATAGTTTGGTTTCAGGACTAGGGACATGGAGGGCTAGTTGGTGTGAGGGATTGTGGAATTGCAATGTCTTGCAGGTGATATGAGATTGGGATGTAAGAGCAGGTGATATGGAATTACATTGCCAGGAATCACTGCTCTATTGGTTGCTGGATTGATTAAAGGAGAAGGATAAGGGACAAGGACAAAAGGATTTATCATTGTGTAAAAAACATAGAACAGTACAGCATAGGAATTGGCCCTTAAGCCCACATAGTTTGTGCTGAACATGATGCCGTTAAATCAGGGGTTCCCAACCTTTTTCGTCCCGTTTATCCCTGGCAGCTTTAATAGCACATAACAATGTTATTTCACTTATTTATGAACAACTAATGATGAACAGATACGGGTATACCAGACATTACTCTAGTCAGTCAATGAGAAAAAATATGTACGTCCAGAATCAACAAATTTACCCCAGGTTGGGAACCCTTGCGTTAAATCAATCTCACATGCCTGCACATATCCCTCTATTCCTTGCACTCCCATGTGCCTATCTAAAAGCCTCTTAAACTCTGTAAAAAAAAACTTGCCATGCACATCTCCATTAAACTTTCGCCCTCTAGTGTTGGACATTGCCACCGTGGGAAATGGTTCTGACTGCCTACCTGTCTATTCCTCTCATAATTTTATGTAATTCTATCAAGTCCCTCCTCAACCTCCGATGTTCCAGAGAAAGAAATCCAAGTCTGTCCAACCTCTCCCTGTAACTGAAACCCTCTAATCCAGGCAGCATTCTAGTAAACCTGCTCTGCACCCTCATCAAAGCCTCCACATCTGTCCTGTAATGGGATGAATAGAACTGCCAGAATAATAAAAATGAGGGATGGGTTAACATGGCCTAATCTTTGATGAGGCATGACAGATGAGAGAATAACAAAGAACCTGCTATGCAAACCTTCATCCAATCTGTCAGAATGTATATTCCAATGGCAACTTCTGCTACAGTTAATGTGCATTTATGATCATGGTTATAAGCCGATTAAAAAATTCTAGCATTTATGTAACAAAATACCATGTTTTGTTATTGCACAATTGGACTGCTACTCGCATAAAGCAATTTTTGTTATAGCAATTTTACTTGTAAAGAATCACAGCACATCCTAGTTTATTACTAATTTAAACAGACAATTAACAAAGGCTATTAACACATTCAATTTCCCAACATAGGAAGATTTGCAAAATAACAAAAAATTTAAAAGATTTCACATTCCAAGCCCAGGGAATAACCTTGGTTATATATATATATATATATATATATAGTTAAATATTAGAAGCATTGGATTTGATTTTACGTTGCCTTGTATTGGAAACTGCCCTTGATTAATTTATATCGGAAGATACTTTATATCTATTTCAATGTCATTGGTCGTGAGATGTCTGTCTTCATTCAATCTTTCCATTCGAAGATACTGGCAAGTTTTTGGTAATTCACCGTAGGAAAGTTACACACAGAGGTCAGTTCAGTTTAGAGATACAGCACAGTAACAGGCCCTTCGGCCCACCAAGTCCACGCCGACCAGCGATCCCCGTACACAAGCATTATCTACACACTACGGACAATTTTACCGAAACCAATTAACCTACAAATCTATACGTCTTTGGAATCTAGGAGGAAACTGGAGCACCTGGAGAAAACCCACGCGGTCATGGGGAAAAATGTATAAACTCCGTACAGGCAGTGCCCATAGTCAGGAATTAACTTGGGTGTCTGACGCTGTAAGGCAGCAACTCTACCACTGTGCCACCGTGCTGCCATTTTAAGGTATTGTAATGGAGAAATGCCTGTTTATAATCTTAATACTCAGCCCTTGGTTACCATGCAGGAATTTGGCAGATTTGTTTCTCAGGCCAGCCATCTTCAGCTTCTGTCCATCATAAGGCCAGAAGAAGACATTACACAACTGCTTTGAAAGTGAAAAAGTCTGTGCCTGCAAACAAGAACTAGACAAAATGTAGGCTGCTTAATGCAAATAAAGGGTCCGAGCACCAATCCCTTGGCACATCTTTGGTCAAGAGCTTCCACTCAAGAAACCCATCACTGATGCCCTCCGTTTCCTATGACCAAGCCTATTTGCCTACTTGCCACGACTCCTATGGGCTCTAATCTTTTAGAGAGAAAAAATACCAATTAGTCAGACAGGATCTCCCAGCGACAAGTGTGTGCTGTCTCTCCCTGCTGTGCCCAGTGTGGATTAATCCTGAGTTACTCCAGCACTTTGTATCTTTTTTTGTAAACCCGCATCTGTGGTTCCTTCTGTGTAGATCTGTGCTGTTTAATGTTTTAGCAAATATTTAAGACTGATACATTTCTTACTCAGTGTCAATAGTGAGGGTGGCAGCACAGATGAGGCAGTAGGTAATGAGCTGCCTCTTCTCACTGCTGGCCTCAAATAAAATATACTTGTGTGGGTTGTTCAGTGCCCAAGCAAGCCATGACATGGTGGGTGGTAGGATCGACTCCACCCACAATTAACCAAATAAAACTTGGACGACTGGTTAAGCTGCACCCCTTCAATAAAATGAAGACACAAGAGACTGTAGATGCTGGAATCATGAGCAAAATACAAGGTGCTGGAGGGACTCAGCGGGTCGGTCAGCATCTGCGGAGGGAATGGACGGACGGCGTTTCCGGGGGGAGGGGGGAAATAGAGCCAACCATGACACTGCAAAGTCAACTGATGCTGCTTTCTTTTGAGAGGCCATCATAGCGAACCGTATCCACAGTGTCTCCTTTGTTATCTGCCGAGGCATATTGCTCTTCCTGGTACACAAAAATGCTGGAGAAACTCAGCGGGTGCAGCAGCATCTATGGAGCGAAGGAAATAGGTAACGTTTCGGGCCGAAACCCTTCTTCAGACTCTTCCTGGTGGTCAACTACCGATGTTCCACCCCACTAACTAGCTAAACCTGCTATTCCACAATGTCCTCAGCATTGTAGATGCTCCATAGTGAGGCCATCTGCACCTCCACTTGTACATTGAGGTTGATCAACATGCATCACCAGGGAAAGAGGAAAACTCCATGATTTACCACAGGGCTGGGTCTGTCGCAATCAGAGATATTCCCTTTGCTCTACCTGTCTCTCCACCTAATCGCCCCATTGCAGGAAGGATGTGGAGGCTTTGGAGAGGGTGCAGAAGATGTTTATCGGAATGCTGCCTGGATTGAGGATATTACCTATAAGGAGATGTTGGATTATCTCGGGAACGTCAGGGTTTGAAGGGAGACCTGATAGAAGTATATACAATTATGAGAGGCATTGATAGCAGACAGTCAGGACCTTTTTTTCTAGGGTGAAAATGTCAAGGACTAGCAGATGCACCTTTAAGATGAGAGGAGCAATATTTAAAAGAAATATGTTGGGAATGTTTTTTTTACACACAGAATGGTGGGGGCCTGGAGCATACTGCCAGGTGTGATGGTGGAGGCTTTAAGAGGCTTTTATATAGGCACATGGATAGGCAGGGAACAGAAGGATATAGATCACTTGCAGGCAGAGGGGATTAGTTTAAATAGGCATCATGTTTGGTGCAAACATTGAGGGCTGAAAGGCCTGTTCCTGTGCTGTACTGTTCCATGTTCTCTGCAACTGAAATTTAACTCCCAGTTTTAAATAAAGGGTTTTAAACCTGAGATGTTAAATGTTTTCTGAAGATGCTACGTGACCTACTGCAAGCTTTCCAATGCCAGATAATAACCTTCTCTTACAAGAGAAGACACAAAGCTCTTCTTAACATTCAATGACATTACAATCACCAAGTCTGTCATTGTTATCACCATGAGGTCATCATTACTCACGACCCCACCTCTGCATCGAGCTACTGGGGACTTTGCACTATGAAAGTTGCACTACAGACGTCGGCTTGCACGATCATGGTCTGATCTACGGGGAATAGCTGACAATTTATTATATTGTTGTGCCGTTGCGTTTAATGTGTCTGGAAAGCTGCAACAGTAAGAATTTCATTGTTCTGGTCCTGGTGCATGTGACTATTAAACACTCTTGACTAGCATGTCAATGCTTTAGTGCCAAGAGCAGATCAGTGACTAACACATAAAGCTGTTGATGCTGGAAATTTGAAGAATAAACAGAAAATGCCAGAATCTCCCCAGGGCAGAAACAGGGGCATGTTTCACATCAATGGCCCTCATTGAACTGAAATAGCGAGAAAACAATTTGTTGGCAACAAGGGGAAGAGTAAAGACGGGCTGTGAGAGGGAGAGGCCAACATGTTTATGATGCCAGTGGGAGAGAGAAGGGAAACAGCGTGTGGGATCTATGAAATACATAAGGCAGCAGTGGTTATAAAACTGTAACAAACAAATTGGAAATACCAAGCAGTTTGGGCAATATCTGTTGAAAGTTCACAATTTAAAGATTCCCTCTTGCCTAGATGAGTGGTTCCAGCAACACTGTAAGAGTTCCATGGTATCCAACCAACACAGCTTGCTTCAATGGAACCCAGACTGCCATCCTCAGCATTCACTCCCTCCACCAACATGGAGAGACATGGTACAAATCTGCAGATTCTTCCACAATATATCAAAACTCACAATATCTTAAACATAGAAAGACATAGACAGTAGACACAAAAACAGTAGAACCAAAACCTCAGAGTATCTGTCATGCCATGTAACGTCACCATTAATATGTTGTCACTGGGTCAAATTCCTAGTAGTTAATTTGCAAGGATGGATAATAAATGCTGGAATCATCTTCCTGCGAATTATCAGTGCTAAATTAATCAGATACCTGGCTGATATTTACTGCTGGACCTGGTGTTCTGATGAAGGGTTACTGACCTGAAACATGAACTTTGTTGCTCCGTCTACAGATGTACGTGACCTGCTGAGTGTCCACACTATTGTCTATTTTCTTTTCAGAATTCCAACATCAGTAGTTTATTTCTTTTCATTTGTTGGTGCACTTGCTTTGTTCTGGATTCTCAGATGGTGATAAACATCAATAACATTCAAATGCAATTTCTTTGAAGGGGGGGGTGGAGGAACAAACTGCACCCAAACTGCAGCATTCCATGTGGCTTCTTTCCAAGGCTAACCCACGACTTACTGATGGCCCACTCTGGAAAAATATTTTTCTTAAAATGTATGGGGGCAAAAGAGACCTGACAGACTGGAGATCTTCCCCAACGCATGAACTCCCAGCTTATGTGTAGCCCGTTCATACCGTTGAGTGTTTGGGAGACTGCAAACATCGTCTGCTGTGTGGGAAGTCGGTTTGTGGCTGCATTTCCCACTTGCTCTGGTTACAAAAGGATCTCAGGACCAGGAGGTAACCCGGGGTCATCCTGCAGTGTGGTTGAATTAGATTTTATAGAGTTACACTACTATAGCTTGCATGTCTTTCGAACACCATTCTGTCATTAATTGCCCATGAACATTGCATAAAGAAATATCCCAAGGAAATCAATTGACAAACGAGTAGGTGTGGAATGTAACAACATACAGTGGCTTGCAAAAGTATTCATACCCCTTGAACTTTTCCACATTTTGTCACGTTACAACCAAAAACGTAAATGTATTTTATTGGGATTTTATGTGATAGACCAACACAAAGTGGCGCATAATTGTGAAGTGGAAGGAAAATGCTACATGGTTTTCAAATTTTTTTACAAATAAAAAACTGAAAATTGTCGCGTGCAAAAGTATTCAGCCCCCTTTACTCTGATACCCCTAAATAAAATCCAGTGCAACCATTTGCCTTCAGAAGTCACCTAATTAGTAAATAGAGTCCACTTGTGTGTAATCTAATCTCAGTATAAATACAGCTGTTCTGTGAAGGCCTCAGAGGTTTGTTAGAGAACATTAGTGAACAAACAGCATCATGAAGCCCAAGGAACACACCAGACAGGTCAGGGATAAAGTTGTGGAGAAGTTTAAAGCAGGGTTAGGTTATAAACAAATATCCCAAGCTTTGAACATCTCACGGAGCACTGTTCAATCCATCATCCGAAAATGGAAAGAGTATGGCACAACTGCAAACCTACCTAGAAATGGCTGTCCACCTAAACTGACAGGCCGGGCAAGGAGAGCATTGATCAGAGAAGCAGCCAAGAGGCCCATGGTAACTCTGGAGGAGCTGCAGAGATCCACAGCTCAGGTGGGAGAATCTGTCCACAGGACAACTATTAGTCGTGCACTCCACAAATCGGGCCTTTATGGAAGAGTGGCAAGAAGAAAGCCATTGTTGAAAAAAAGCCATAAGAAGTCCCGTTTGCAGTTTGCCACAGCAAACATGTGGAGGAAGGTGCTCTGGTCAGATGAGACCAAAATTGAAGTTTTTGGCCTAAATGCAAAACGCTATGTGTGGCGGAAACCTAACACTGCACATCACCCTGAACACACCATCCCCACTGTGAAACATGGTGGTGGCAGCATCATGCTGTGGGGATGCTTTTCTTCAGCAGGGACAGGGAAGCTGGTCAGAGTTGATGGGAAGATGGATGGAGCCAAATACAGGGCAATCTTGGAAGAAAACCTGTTAGAGTCTGCAAAAGACTTGAGACTGGAGCGGAGGTTCACCTTCCAGCAGGACAACGACCCTAAACATACAGCCAGAGCTACAATGGAATGGTTTAGATCAAAGCATATTCATGTGTTAGAATGGCCCAGTCAAAGTCCAGACCTAGATCCAATTGAGAATCTCTGGCAAGACTTGAAAATTGCTGTTCACAGACGCTCTCCATCCAATCTGACTGAGCTTGAGCTATTTTGCAAAGAAGAATGGGCAACAATTTCAGTCTCTAGATGTGCAAAGCTGGTAGAGACATACCCCAAAAGACTTGCAGCTGTAATTGCAGCGAAAGGTCGTTCTACAAAGTATTGACTCAGGGGGGCTGAATACTTTTGCACGCGACACTTTTCAGTTTTTTATTTGTAAAATAATTTGAAAACCATGTATCATTTTCCTTCCACTTCACAATTATGCACCACTTTGTGTTGGTCTATCATATAAAATCCCAATAAAATACATTTACGTTTGTGGTTGTAACGTGACAAAATGTGGAAAAGTTCAAGGGGTATGAAAACTTTTGCAAGCCACTGTAGGTGTTAACATTTTTGATTTTCCACATAGCTGGGCCAACATCAGCTCAATTGAAAAGCAGGTACGCCATCATTAGGTGGCACTGTTGAACACATTTTTGTTTTCTCCTAGCTGAAAGTTCCTCAGTGGCCAAGGAATTATCATTAGAGCCTTAAACAGAATTCCCATACGAGACAACATTCACATTTAATTAAGTATTCCCTACCCTTGAATAATCCAATCAGTGTGGGTTATATCCTTAAGAGTCAATAATTGTGATTCAAAAGTTTTATTATTGAGTAGCGCATTACTTAGTTTCATAAAAATAGTTGTAAATAAACAAAATCACCACATTTAAAATCGTCATTTGGTTTCTAAAGTGCAATAAAGTGTTTCATTTGCTGAAGACAACGGTATTAGAAGAATTGCATAGCAGATCCTATCTGTACAATTTGGCTTTCTTGAAATGATTATGAACAATTTTTTTAATTCCAATTTTTAAAAAGCTGAAGTAAAGATTTTGGATCAGCAGACATTCAATGCTTCCATTTTGGCTATGAATTTTAAAAATTTTATAAGGACAAGAATAATGAAATTCTATATTGAGATTTGTAATTCTTGGACAGTAGTGTCACAGCTGGTAGAGCTGCTGCCTTGCAGCACAGATACTCTAGTTTAATTCAGACCTTGAGCTAGTATCTTTGACCTTGAGCGCTCTCTGTGTGAAGTTTACATGTGACCGTCGGTGGGGGCGCTGCGAGTCGGCTACCCTGCCAGCAGCGTGTTCGTCATTTTTTTTTGTGTCCAAATGTGTGGTGTGTCTTGTGTGGGGGGATGGTGAGGGGGTGTGTGGGGGGTGGTGAGGGGTGTGGTGAGGGGGGGTAAGGGGGGAACTGCTTTCGGTCGCCTCCCCCATGGAGAGGCGACTTTTTCCATGTCGCCTCCCTCGCGGCCTAACACCATGGATTGGAGCAGCCTTTCCCGGAGTCGGGCCTGGCGTTTCAGCAGCGGGCGCAGCGTGGACTTTTCATCGCGGAGCGGTCGAGCCCTTGCCGGGGTCGCCTGAAGGGAGTGCTCCGATTGCTGACCCGCGGACTGTTACAACCAGAAGCCACGGTCTGCGGAGCTTCTAGCCGCGGGCGCGACATCCGGAACCTGGGAACCCTCGCTAGGGATCGCCGGAGAAGAGCTCCGACCGCCGGCCCGCGGCCGATAACACCCTGAAGCCGCGGTCTGCGGAGCTTGTAGACGTGGGTGCGGCGTGGACTTACCATCTGGAGCCTGGGTTCCCTCGCTGGGGACAGCCAGAGAAGAGCTCCGACCGCCGGCCTGCGGCCGACAACATCCTGAAGCCGCGGCCTCCGGTAGGGAAGTGTCGATTCGGGACCTCCGAGTGTGCTCGACCGTCCCGACGTCGGAGTTTCAACCATCCCGACGAGAGGGCCTGTACATGGGGCCGTCCGTAGCGGCGACTACGGAGGGTTCATGGCCTCGACCACGGGTGAACAATGGAGGAGGACTGACTGTACTTTGTGCCTTCCACCACAGTGAAGAATGCCGTGGTGGATGTTTGTGTTGAGTTTTTATTGTGTATTGTGTGTTTTTTTTTATTGTACTGCTGCTGGCAAATTAATTTCACTGCACTTATATGTGTATGTGATGAATAAAACTGATTGATTGATTAATTGACCACGTGGATTTCCTCTGGCTGCTCTGGATTCGTAGATTAATTGGTCTCTAAATTGCCCAGATGTTGGGAGTGGATCCGAAAGTGGGATAACATAGAAACAGTGTGAACGGGTGATCTATGGTCGGCATTGTACTCTGTCGGTGAAGGGCCCGTTTCCATGCAGTATCTTTCAAATAAAATTAATTGCCCCCTGCACTTTTGGTGGAACACAGATTGGACGAGGTGGTAGGAGCATTGTTAATAACAACTAAATTGGGAACAATAGTTACTGGGAGGGATGAAATTTTGTGTTCCGAGCTTTGATTAATTTGCAAATTCTGCTCAAAATATACCAGGTAAAAGGCGAGAAATATTTAAGTTTCCTTAAAAGATACCGTCAAGAGATTACTATTTTAGTACACTGTACATATAATTGGGAAACGAATGCTGTCTTTTGTAGATAATTTTAGTTTCCCTCCATTTCACAGCTGTCATCTTGAGGCATTTTGAATGCTTACGCTTATGCTGCAAGTCCACTCTATGTTGGTGCTTCTGGCTGCCAAATCCTATTCAGAAATGCTCCTCCATTGTGTCAAGTTTTCTCCAGTATATTTTTGACACATTCTTTACAACCATTGAAAATCTTTAGCTTCTTAACACTCTCATTTTCTGTTTATTGAATGGAAGATTGCCAAAACTCAGCCAACAAACTAAATGCATGTTGTTAAAATGCCCTTTTCACATTGTAGAACTTTAAAACGTGACTGATATATTAAGGCTTTAGACACAACTGGCTGAAACAACCCATTACTCTAATGATGCTGAGACCTCAAAAAGAAATTTGACTATAAAAGAAAGATTGATTTGCTTTGATTTTACAAGAACCTTGCATATACCTTAATTAAAATTACAAAATCTTAAATTATTTGAGGTATAAAATCTAGATAATCTTTTGAATATTTTTAATTGTGGCATTTCACGAATGGTTGATCCTTTAGCAAAGTCCAAAGCATTGTGCATAAAAGTATCAGGTTACGAGCTTTGGTGAGGCACCAGTGAAAATCCTGTTCCCATAACCCCCCATTTGTTGAGGTTCCAATGTCAGCCTTATTGCAGAGGCAAGGCCAAGTTTGTCTGCTACCCACTGTGTATCTTAGTGCTGGATAATTCGGATTGCTTTGGAATTAATGTTACTCCATGGTGATGTGGCTGATTTCCTAGCAATGAGATCTGATAGAAGATTCAACAATACATGGGCATTGCTGGTGGTTTGCTGCAAGTTCTGTTTGGGTGCTGAAATTATATTCCAAGAGCATTCAAATGGATGGGTTAATTCATGCCAGGTATCCTATTGAAGACTTCTAGTACTATGGCATTTCCCAATGCTTGCCACAGTATGTAAAGCAAGCATATCATGGTATAAAGTTTGAAGCCACATGCTTCTACTGATGCCTTCTCAAACACCAGCAGGAGGAACCACCCTCCCTGATTTTCGCAACACTAAACTAGTTTCTGATCGACCTCTGCTAGCTGGGATTCTGTAAATGTCTGCCGTTTGCTGCAATTCATTTGAATTGTATGAGTCTCGTGAAATCTGTGGCTGGTGTTGAAAGAGTTTACAGATTTGTTCAACCAATTTGCCTGCAGACACAGGTCGATAGTAGGTGCCCTCTGCAAAGCATCTTGACTTGGAAAATGGGCGAAGGACGTCCAAGGCAGTACAGCCGTTTGAATGAGGAAGGATGAGAGGTCTCAGCAGGAGGCTAAATCAGCTCTTGGTGATTAGGAACAATTTTCCTATCTAACCTTAGCTGGGAAATTAGATTGCTAAGAAATTGGATAGTGGCACTATGCACTTGTGATTGGCAATGACTGTCAAGATGATTATAGCAATTAAATCATTGTACTTTGCCCCTTCTAGGCTAGAGATGGAGATGTTTGGAATAAGCCATCCTTTGATGCGATATTCTCCTTTCAAAGAGCTGCCTGTATTTTATAGCTTTTAATCATGCATAGGATGAAGGGGTTAGTGGCATAATCTGTATTTATTCCGCATTCCCATATGGATTTATGAAATTGGATGCTGGGCTGCAACATTATTTGGTGAAGACACTTGCGTGGAGCTTTTAGCTAGGAGCTCCAGGAGTTTCACCAAGCAACAGGTGCATCTAACAGGGGAGCATGAAGACTGTAATGTTTTCAAACGTCTACTGCCTTTGCCTTAAGTCTCCTATTGAAGAGGGAGGTACTGTTGAAGTCATGCCAGCTTATTGCAGGCCATAATAGGCATTGCAACCAAGTTGCAGTGTGTTGGTAGGAATGTTTCAGGTACAGAAAAGAATAGTGATAAACTTTGACATCTGAACTGTTAACTTTGTTTCTAAATTCTCACATCCTCTGCTCCGCAGAACATCTTTACCATAAGCACATTCAATTAAAAAAGGTATTCTGGATACTAAATTTGAAGAACATCGATCTGATGTTGTGCCTCTAATGCACAAACTAGTGGACATTTGTGACTCCTACCCACCAGAAGGTTCAAGTTAATCCTGGTAATATCATGGCCTTAGTTGATCACATTACTGGCTGTGGAAGTCTGATACAGCAGCAAGATTACTACTAGCAGCCTCCACAGTAGCAAAGTTCTCCACAGCTGAATGAGTTGGCTATATGCAAGAAACATTTCCTCAACGTTCACACGCCAGTGTTAGATATTGCTTCTACAGTCCATGTTTGCTTTAAAGATTTAAATCATTAATTTCAATATTCTGACAGGTTGAGTGCTGAACTAATTCCAAGGGCATTGTTGAAGAAAAATCTCACCTTCAGCGTTCCATCTTCCAGATGTTGGTGTATCCGTGCCTCTCTCTTTACTCCCTCAGGTATAGATGCTCCAGCCACTGTTTTGAGTGCAATTATCTTGCTGTTGTTTTCTGGTGAGCCACCAGGTACATGCAGAAACAGAAACTATGAAACTTGGATCTTCATTGTGCTGATGAACAAATGGTAGCTGTCCTCAAGAAAAAACATAGTATAAATTCATGACAGCATTAATTCAGCAACACACCTTTAGTCTGCTCTCTGTCATAAATCCATAACTGCTCTGTCCATCAAACACCGACACTCCTGATGAAGGAACAGTCCAACTTGCCTCACTCATGCCCTTCCTCGCTACATCCTTGCATTCATCTGCTAAGCCTCTTCATTGATTTATAACCTTCACAGTTAATATAACATACTATTTTAACTACGGCCTCATGCATACATTCAGCATTCTTTCCATGCTTTTACATTGGCGGAAAACTAAGGATTACCTTTTTATCACAGCAACGAACAATCTGCTGGAGAAACTCAGCGGGTCGAGCAACATCTGGGTGGAAAAGAATGGTCGATGTTTTGGGTCAAAATCTCGTTTCCAATATATTTTCATTTATATTTTTGTTCTATTTTCCATGCTTACATTTTTTACACGCTGCTGCCTGTAATGTCAACTCATCTGTACTAAAGATACATTAGACTAGAGAAAGGTAAAAATAGCACCTGATTTGGGCACTTTACAGGATCCAGTTTCAAGTTTATACAGAGAAGATTGTGATGCCACTTTGAGGGGTATTGCACGTGAGCATATTTGTTCTTTTCCGAAGATAGACACAGAATGCTGGAGTAACTCAGCGGGACAGGCAGCATCTCTGCAGAGAAGGAATGGGTGATGTTTCGGGTCAGGACCCTTCATCTGATTGAGTCAGGGGAGGGGGAAATAAAGAAATAATGAAGTGTGAGGTATGAAAACGAGACATCAAAGTGGGTGGTGATCAAGGATATAAAACAGATCATTGTTAGCTAGAAGGTAACAACAAAGCAAACTGAGATAAAATGTATTCAGGGACAGTCAGACTGGTCGGAGAACTGGGAAGGGGAGGGATGGAGAGGGAGGGAAAGCAAGGGCTATTTGAAGTTACAGAAGTCAATATACCACTGTGGCATCAGCTGCCCAAGCAAATTATGAGTTGCTGTTCCTCTTATTTGCGCTGGGCCTCACTCTGACAATGGAGGAGGCCCAGGACAATGTGGGAACGGGAGGGGGAGTTAAAGTGTTTAGCAACTGGGAGATCAGGTAGGTTTAGGCGGACTGAGCGGAGGTATTCAGCGACACGAGCGCCGAGCCTGCGCTTGGTCTCACCGATTTGTTGGGGGTTCTTTTGTTCTTTTGTTGCATTAGGCTTCCATTTCTCTTTGCCCTGACGTAAATTGAATCAGAACATCCTGCATAATTAGTCAGCCTCTGTTGGGCAAATAATGCTGCTTTTCTTCCACTTTAAACAGACACCGTGCTGCAAACCTGTCTAGGTAGCTTCAAAGCTGACTGCAGGCAGCTCAAATCTTCCAAAGTCCAGTAACAGCACATAGCAGCTGAGATACTCTTATCAATTGTTGCCTCAATTGTGACCTCTTTAGCACACTGGAGGTGTTGTAATGGCCAGGGCTGCCCACACTGGGTGGGTTATGAACTCTGGGGCAGGAGTCCAAGTTTGTTATTTATTTAGACTACACCTTGTGCGCCTGCAGTCATTCACCCTATCTACACGTCTCTGATGAATAAAGTACTGGTAGCATCAGGTTTTGCAATGTTGTTACCATAGGGACATGTGAAATACATAGGACACAGAAGATAGGAACGGTTCCTTCGGCCCCCAATGTCTGTGCCCGACATGATGCCGACCAACTCTTCTCTGCCTGCACATAATCCATATCCCTCCATAGCCACATGCCTCTTAAATGCCACTATTGTATTTGCCTCCATCTCCACCCCAGTAGTGCATTCACCATTTTCTGTGTAAATAAAGCTTGCCTCGCACATCTCCTGTAAATTTTCCCCCTCACCTGAAAGCTATGCCGTATATTTGATATTTCCATCCTGACAATGCCTCACATAATTCTATACATAGCAATGTTACAAAATTTTGAGATTTTAAAAATCAAGTCTGCAATTTATCCCATCAGATAAAGCATAAAAATAAGTTTAATTTGACACCTAATTCACTTTCATATCTTCAGTATTAAAACAGTTATGGCCATTTTCATACTCTGAAATTAGCATCTTGTTCCCTATTGCTTTTCCATTGACTGAACTCAAAAGCTGTGATCAAGGACAGTCAAAAGCCCATAACTTTCTTAAAAATTAAGAGAACTGAATGAAATTTTCAGTTATTATAGATTGAAGCATTCTGAAACAAATATGAAACAATCTTACTTGGATGACCAGAAATTAAAGCATATAATTAGTTAGTTACCCAATTGTGGCTAATTACAAAATTCAATTACTAGATCTAAACATCTATCCATTTCTTAAGAAAATGTTAACATTTTTAAATAGCCTAAGTGTTCAAATAACATTCACACAATAATTCACAATATAACATGATTTTTAAATCTCATTGTCATTAATTTATAGGCCAAATGGAAGGAATTTTGTGTTTAATTCCCATAAATTAATGGTCATTTTAATCATCTTGCGAGTGGGTTTTTGTGGAACGCGCTGGATTGGAACATAGAAACATAGAAACATAGAAAGTAGGTGCGAGAGTAGACCACCAGGCCCATCGAGCCCGCACCGCCATTCGCTCATGGCTGAACACTAAACAGACACCCTTACCCACAAACAGTAGACACAAGACACAGAACACAAGACACTACCCTCCCCTTTATATCGCTATCACCCCTCTCCACCCCAAGAACCGCGTGATCTCCTGGGGGAGGCAAAAAACCGGATAAAAACCCAGGTCCAATTCGGGAAAAAAATCCGGGAAATTCCTCTCCGACCCCAATCCAGGCGATCGACACTTGTCCAGGAGATCACTCAGGTCTTACTATACTAACCATACCTAGGTCCATATCCCTGCCCTCTCCCCATAGCCCCTTATCCCCTTGGCAGCTAAAAAAACATCTATTTTAGATTTAAATATATTTAATGTTTCTGCTTCCACTGCTCCCTGGGGCAGTGAATTCCATAAATTAACCACCCTCTGGGTGAAGAAGTTCTTCCTCATCTCAGTTTTAAAAGAGCCCCCTCTTATTCTACAACTATGTCCCCTAGTTCTAGTTTCCCTGATCATTGGGAACATCCTCGGTGCATCCACCCGATCAAGGCCCCTCACGATCTTATATGTTTCAATGAGATCGCCTCTCATTCTTCTAAACTCCAAAGAGTAGAGTTCCAGCCTACTTAACCTTTCCTCATATGTCAATCCCCTCATTGCAGGAATTAATCTTGTAAACCTTCGCTGCACTGCCTCCAGGGCCAGTACATCCTTTCTTAAGTATGGACCCCAGAACTGTACACAGTATTCCAACGGTGCATTGCGGTGAATTTAATCCTCATATCGGCAGGATTCGTATATTTACATAATGACATTTTCGCAACGTGAAATTTTGATTAAAGCAATCCTTAGAAGCAAGTTTATATATTAAATAAACGGCTTTCCTTTACCTGTCCCGTGCGTGAAATCCGTCCCCGTTGACGGCGTTGAGGGCTTTAGAAGATTATTTTTAATTTACTCCTGTTCGTAAAATATCCAGTGCAGTTTAAAAGAAACTTAATAAAACGGCAGTCAAAGCGATTAATCTTTAGCAGCTAAACAGCCTGACAGACATCGATTTGAATACGCTGGAGAAACAAGGCATTTTAAACCCGCCCCCCTCTCAAAGGCGCCAAAGTCGCGCACACGGGCAGTGACAGAACTGCAGCGCTGCTGAAGGTAAGTTTTGTAACATACCTCCTATATACTTCTGTCAGGTCTCCCCTCAAGCTCTAATGTTCCATAGAAAACAATCCAAGTCTGTCCAACCTCTCCATGTAGCTAATACTCCCTAGTCCAGGCATAATACTATTAAATCTCCTCTGAACCCTTTCCAAAGCCTCCACATCCTTTCTGTAATGGGGTGACCAGAATTGCCTGCAAAACTCCAAATGCGACCTAACCACAGTCCTATAAAGCTGCGTCATGATTTCCTGACTCTTATGTGCCCCAACGAATGAAGGCAAGCACATACCTTCATTACCACTCTAGTTGTTGCCACTTTCAGGGGGTTATGGACTTGGGTGCATCCACGGGTCTTGCCATTAATTGTATATTATCCCTTACATTTGACCTTTCAAAGTGCAACACCTCACACTTGGATTACACTCCATTTGGCATTTCACCATCCATTTCTGTAGCAGCTTTATATCCTGTTGTATACTTTTAACAACTCTCCTCAGTCCACGACCCAGCAATCTTGGTGTCAGTAGCAAACCTACTAACCAACCTGTCTATGGTTATGTCGTCATTTGCATATATATCACAAATAACAGAGGTTCCAGCACAGATCCCTGTAGAGCTCCAATGTTCACAGATCATGTCATGAATAGGAGATGTTTATGATTGTTCAGTGTACAGGTCTACGGACAATAGGACCAATGTTCTCACTGAGAATGTTTCCAGGACTCATCCCGAGGATGGTGAACTACAGTAGTTAAACAAGGGTTAACTAAGAGGCACACAAGTACCAGGATCATAATGGATAATGCCAGGGTTTTCCTAAAATTAGGTTTCATGTCCTGCATGGGTCATGTGGTTTCACAGAAGATGAAGGTTTTTGCATTAAAGATCACAGTGATTGAAGATCACAGCCGGTGCCAGAGGGAGAGGGGCTGGCAGGCCACGAGGCAATGGATGCTGAGCATGAGAAAGAGGAAGGGTGGGGGTAGAAATCTGATTTTAGGACTGTGGCATGATCCATTATGATCCTGGCACTTGTTTGTGCCTCTTGTTTCACCCATGTTCAATCTCTGTAGTTCACCATCCAGTGGGACAAACCAGGGAAATATACCCCTACTCAGCATCCTCAGCCTCGTCTCTAGGCAGAGGTAGATATTATCCACATTTGATATAAGGAATGCTAATAGAGAGGCAATTGTCACATTTAAAATTGTATTTTCCAGTACAAACCAAGTGTTCCTCTTCACATTAAATCCATGATACCAACACAATTCACCATTAACCCACTGGCAGAATACATTGAAGGCCCCTTGCATTGTGCTGCCTGTCATTGCACCTGCACTGAATATAATGTTTCAACAAATGATTCTCTGATCCAATAACTCAACAACTTGCTGCAGAACCTCTGTATTCCCTGATGTGTGGCATCTTGGAGCACAGGAGGATGAGGGGTTATCATATAAAGGTGTATAAAATCATGAGTGGAATAGATCAGGTAGACACACAGAGACTCTTGCCCAGAGTAGGGGAAATCAAGAACCAGAGGACGTAGGTTTAAGGTGAAGGGGAAAGATTTAATAGGAATCTGAGGTGTAACTTTTTCACATAAAGGGTGGTGGGTGTATGGAACAAGCTGCCAGAGGATGTATTGGAGGCAGGGACCATTGCAACGTTTAAGAAAGAGTTAGACTGAGAAGAGTTTAAGAAGAGAAGAGTCTGCTTCTGCATAATGTGAAATAAATTATCTTCAGTATAATAAATTACTGTAACTGAATTCATAAGTCCTCTGATGTGCATTGACAGTATAATTACAACCATAAATTTAATTCAGTACTTTGTTACAACCAATTAATGGGAGCTGCCAGCATAGGGATATTAATTTAACTAGACTGTGCAGACCCGTTGGGTCTGCTCCCCCAACGCAATATTCCACCACTCACCTGTTCCCCCAACGCAACCCGTTCCCCAACGCAATATTCCACCACTCACACATAGCCCCAACTGTGCAGGGGCAGCTCAATTCCCCTCATCCCCAGCACTCCCTCCCCTTCACCCTCCCTCTCCCCCCCACCCCTCCCTCACCTCTCCCTCTCCTTTCTCCTATCCTCAGTCACTCCCTCTCTCCCTCCAGAACTCCTCTCCCCTCCCTACCCCCCTCCTATCCCTCTACCCCCCACTCTTCACCGCCCCTATCCCCCTCCACTATCCCTCCTGACCTCGCCCACTGCCCTCCTCTCCCTCTATTCCCCACTCCCTACCTCCTCCACTGCCCCTTCCTCTCCCTCAATCCCCCCAATCTCCCTCCTCACATCCCCAGGATTTTCCCCTCTCCTCCCCCTTTTCAGGATGGACGATGACAGCGATGTCAACATTTGAAACGTGGAAGATGGACATGAAAGAAGAAGTTTCCTAAGTGACCAATAGAATCTATTGAACAAACAGCCCTCCCATTAGAACTTCTGTGACACATAATGGTCAAAGGACCAGCATCTAGGTTGTTTACATCCAGAAAGATGTGTTTTAAATGGGAACGCTACAGTTCCTTCTCTCAACGGAGACACGAAACAGGCCCTTTGGTCCACTGAGTCCGCGCCGACCAGCGATCCCGGCACATTAATACCATCCTAGGGACAAATTACACATTCACCAAGCCAATTAACCTACAACCTGTGTGGGAGAAAACCGAAGATCTCGGAGAAAACCCACGAAAAAGTACAAACTCCGTACAGACAGCACCTGTAGTCGGGATCGAACCCGGGTCTCCAGCACTGCAAGTGCTGTAAGGCAGCAACTGTGCCACGGTGCCGCCCATCAACATTACCTCAAGAATAATGATCCAACTCACATAAAGGTGATTAACCAGAATCATTCAACTTGAATCATGTCAATTCTTTGCTCTGATGGAACGAATTCCTCTAATATTTCACATCCAATCTTTAATGTTACCTTCACTGATGAACAGACAGCTCCTGTCAATAATAATAATAATAATAATAATACATTTTATTTGTGGGCGCCTATACAAAAGTCTCAAGGACACCTTACAGAGTTTAACAAAGAAACAAATAATCGGGGTAAAATAAGTTATAAAGACATCACCAATACACAAATGAAAGACAGAATTCAATCCAAAGACACAAAAAAAGAAAATCAGAAACATAATGTGAGGAGAGAGCAGCGGCAGCTAAACTGCGCCAGCCATCTTGGACACAGACTAACATAGACACAACACACAAAAATCATCCCCCCACAATGGTTACCACTGTGGGGGAAGGCACAATGTCCAGTCCCCAACCCCAGTTCACCCAAAGTCAGGCCTATTGAGGCCTCCGCTATTGCCTCTACGGAGGCCCGATGTTCCTGGCCGTTCTCACCGGTTGATGTTGCCCCGGCGTCGGGAGAGTCCTCTCAGCGGCTGGGCCACCTGGAACGGCCGCATTCCTCACCGGAGGCCGCAGCTACCGAAGCCGACAAGGCCGCGCCGGTTTGGAGCTCCAAGGCTCCCGATGTTAAAGTCGGCGCCGCCCGATCCTCTCCGCAGTCCCGCAGCCCGGAGGTGTTGACCTCGGCGGTCACAGCTCACCGGAGCTCCAGCGCGTCGATCCAGCGCGGCGACCCAGGCAAGGCATCGCCCGCTCGGCTCCGCGACAGCGCTCCAGCGCTGTGCCGCCACCAAGCCGAGGTGCAGGGCGGTCCCCGCCAGGAAACGGCGCTCCAGGCCCGCTGGGGCCACGAGGACGGGTCGACGGGGCAGCCCGGAGAAAAAGCTGCCTCACCAACCAGGTAGGGACCTATAAATGTCGTTGCCCCTTCACCCAACATTAAAAAGTAGAATAACTCCTACAAACAAAACGGAGACTCACTAAAACTGTTTTTAAAAAAAAGTGATTTAAACGGACGGCTGCTGGTTAGCAGCCGTTCCCCAAGATGGCTCCTCCTCCTCAATGCCCTCTAGAACACAATAATATGTTCAGCCGTATCTTGTAACATCTGGACCAATGGTTTTTACAATGGAGATTACCAGAGAGGAGTTCAGGGATTATTTCTATAGTTTGTTTTCAGAAGAAGCACGTTCTGTAATGTCTGGTCTCACAAACCATAAGATGTGTGGTGTTTCCTTCAGTACATGAAGCAGGCTTTGGATGTTACTTTATGCAGCTTCCTTCGGTGCTTGATGAGTGATCTTTCCCTCTCAAAGCTGGAAGAGAACACATTTTGAATAACAATTTAAAAATCGCTTTCCTATTTAGCAAAGACTACTCAGGCTGGATGGGAGTTTAAAAAAAAAAGACAGGCGATGGCTTTAAGGACTTTTCTTACTGTTGAACATCAGAAAGACCTCAGATCAAGTGAAACATTGACGTACGGAGTTTGGTAGGTCTTCATCTAGCAACTTTGTATGAAATTTGATTGCCTTGTTAAAGTGAAACACAACAGAGTAATGATTTGCACCAGCAATGGTCTCACCAAGTCTTTACTCAGGGAAATCAGAGTGCATTGTAAAATACGCAAGATATCTATATGAGATCACAATAATTTGAACAGCTGCAAGTTACACTTTTTAAATTTGCCTGAATAAAATAACATAGAGCAAGTCATGTGCCACACAATGTATTCAGAATACTGAAGGAAGAATGAGCATTACAAATCCAAATAATCAGAAAAGAGCATTTATAGTATTTATAGGAAATGTTTTAGTACTTATTTGAACAGCACAATCGGTAGCACATACAAGGAATGGCACCCATCTTCATTTGGTCTTCAGTCAGGTCATCGAAAGCAAGAGAGAAATAAATGTAACCTGGCTGTTTTTTCAAGAAAAAAAAAGACCAACGTTTACTTTTGCTAAATAAATCAATTAATTACCAGTTAAACAATGCCTGTATTTGCAGAATGCCAAAAGGAACACAACATATAAAATAGAACAGAAATCATGTAAGCAATCAGGATTTGATTTATGTAGGAAGGAACTGCAGATGCTGGTTTCAACCGAAGATAGACACAAAATGCTGGAGTAACTCAGCAGGACAGGCAGCATGTCTGGAGAGAAGGAATGGTTGATGTTTCGGTTCAAGACCCTTGGAAGGAACTTTCTAAAATGAAGTAGGAAAAACCACATGCTTCTGTTAAAACGCCTTCCTCACAATAACCAATGGATATCCCTTTGTGGAAAACTATTATTGTAAGGGAGATTATGATTAGTTTTGAAATGGAATACAAAAATGTTAACATAACTGTTCAACGACTGGGTAACAGAGAAACAATAAATTGACGAGGCTGGTTTACACAAAAAGACACAGTGCTGGAATAATTCAGTCGGTCAGGCATCATCTCGGGAGAACATGGATAGGTGACGTTGCAGGTCAGGACCCTTCTTCAGAAAGACGTTACGAGTCGGGACCCTTCTTCAGACTGGACGTTACGGGTCGGGACCCTTCTTCAGCACAGTGTGTGTTTTGGGTGATCGATCATGACAATCAGCAGCTGCAGAAAGGAAACTGAAAAAAAAAAAAAACTAGCAAGTCACCTGCTAGCTGATAGTTCTACAGATCACAATATTTGGCTGAGTTAGCAAAATGTTGTGGCCTGGTTCATGGCCAAGGTGAAGGGACCCAAAATTACAACAGTAAAAAGAGATAAAAAGACTGAATTAACAGTACATGTAGGAATGTTCTGGTAGATGGCTTGGTTTCACTTCATTTTTAGAAACATCAGCAAAAGCATAGCAACGGATTTTAAAACTGCAGCTTGAAGCATGCCGAACCAGTTATTACCTCCTTGAAGAACTTGAACAACTGATATGTGTACCATAGTAATAGCTCAGACCGAAGGTCATTTACAGGTGATTCCATGCAAGCTTTGTTCACCAACACAAAAGAAGATTAGGCAAATTACACAAAGATTTCAATATGAAATGCAAGTAAGCAGAGAGGCTTTTGTTGAACCGTTGACTGGCATATAAATGGCATTAGAAACCTGATAGAGACATATAAAGTTTCAGTGCTTATTATCATTCAACACTGTTTCCTGATAGCATTAATGTTTAAAAAATATTTCAGTGGGAATAGAAATTCCCTGCTACTGGCAAGAAAAACACTTTATTTGCCCCGAGTGAATGGAATATACCTCCTTACTCAGGACCGGGCCAGTTGGTGCAGTGAACCTCCTTCTCTGTTTGGACTAAAGGGCATTTACAGCTAATAACAAGTTGTCCTACTTCTGAGTGAGATATCAGTCGTTCCACACATGACTAAATGATATAAAAAAAGGTCTTCATCTGTTGAAAGGCTGGGTATGCATCACAGCTCCCTACAATAGCATTGACAATCAGAGTATTATTTAGAAATACAATGAGACAGGTAGTTTGGTGGGCAATGGAAGAAAAAAGTATGAACCAGTTCAGTTATAAATTAACATGAGTAAAAGTTTAATGGTTTTAAAGTACTATGGTTTTAAACTGAATAAGGGGGGTGGGGTGTCGAATGGGATAGTTGAGGATGGAGTTAAAGGGAAAGGGTTTCTTAAATGTGTGAGCGTAGAGACAGAGGGGTGTAAAATGAGGGTAGAGGCAATAGGTAGCAAGGTGAAAAGTAAAAGTGGCAGGCAGACAAATCCAGGGCAAAAATAAAAAATTTCAACATAATTGTATAAGGGGTAAGAGTGTTGTAAAAACAAGCCTGAAGGCTTTGTGTCTCAATGCAAGGAGCATTCGTAATAAGGTGGATGAGTTGAATGTGCTGATAGCTATTAATGACTATGATATAGTTGGGATCATGGAGACATGGCTCCAGGGTAACCAAGGCTGGGAGCTGAACATCCAGGGATATTCAATATTCAGGAGGGATAGACAGAAAGGGAAAGGAGGTGGGGTAGCGTTGCTGGTTAGAGAGCAGATTAACGCAATAGAAAGGAAGGACATTAGCTTGGAGGATGTGGAATCGATATGGGTAGAGCTGCGAAACACTAAGGGGCAGAAAACGCTAGTGGGAGTTGTGTACAGGCCACCTAACAGTAGTAGTGGAGTTGGGGATGGCATCAAACAGGAAATTAGAAATGCGTGCAACAAAGGTAAAACAGTTATAATGGGTGACTTCAATCTACATATAGATTGGGTGAATCAAATTGGCAAGGGTGCTGAGGAAGAGGATTTCTTGGTATGTATGCGGGATAGTTTTCTAAACCAACATGTAGAGGAACCAACGAGAGAGCAGGCTATTCTAGATTGGGTATTGAGTAATGGGGAAGGGTTAGTTAGCAGCCTTGTTGTGCATGGCCCCTTGGGCAAGAGTGACCATAATATGGTTGAGTACTTCATTAGGATGGAGAGTGACATTGTTAATTCAGAAACAAGAGTCCTGAACTTAAAGAAAGGTAACTTTGAGGGTATGAGAATGGAAGGCATTTAAAGACTGCATGGATGAACTACAACAATTGTTCATCCCAGTTTGGCCAAAAAAATAAATCAGGGAAGGTAGTGCATCCATGGATAACAAGGGAAATCAGGGATAGTATCAAAACAAAAGATGAAGCGTACAAATTAGCCAGAAAAAGCAGCCTACCAGAGGACTGGGAGAAATTCAGAGTCCAGCAGAGGAGGACAAAGGGCTTAATTAGGAAAGGTAAAATAGATTATGAAAGAAAACTGGCAGGGAACATAAAAACTGACTGCAAAAGCTATTATAGATATGTGAAGAGAAAAAGATTAGTTACAACAAATGTAGGTCCCTTGCAGTCAGAAACAGGTGAATTGATCATGGGGAACAAGGACATGGCAGACCAATTGAATAACTACTTTGGTTCTGTCTTCACTAAGGAAGACATAAATAATCTGCCGGAAATAGCTGGGGACCGGGGGTCAAATGAGATGGAGGAACTGAGTGAAATCCAGGTTAGCCGGGAAGTGGTGTTAGGTAAATTGAATGGATTAAAGGCCGATAAATCCCCAGGGCCAGATAGGCTGCATCCCAGAGTACTTAAGGAAGTAGCCCCAGAAATAGTGGATGCATTAGTGATAATTTTTCAAAACTCTTTAGATTCTGGAGTAGTTCCTGAGGATTGGAGGGTAGCTAATGTAACCCCACTTTTTAAAAAGGGAGGGAGAGAGAAAACGGGGAATTACAGACCAGTTAGTCTAACGTGAGTAGTGGGGAAACTGTTATAATCAGTTATTAAAGATGGGATAGCAGCACATTTAGAAAGTGGTGAAATCATTGGACAAAGTCAGCATGGATTTATGAAAGGTAAATCATGTCTGACGAATCTTATAGAATTTTTCGAGGATGTAACTAGTAGAGTGGATAAGGGAGAACCAGTGGATGTGTTATATCTGAACTTTCAGAAGGCTTTCGACAAGGTCCCACATAAGAGATTAGTATACAAACTTAAAGCACACGGTATTGGGGGTTCAGTATTGATGTGGATAGAGAACTGGCTGGCAGACAGGAAGCAAAGAGTAGGAGTAAACGGGTCCTTTTCACAATGGCAGGCAGTGACTAGTGGGGTACCGCAAGGCTCAGTGCTGGGACCCCAGATATTTACGATATATATTAATGATTTGGACGAGGGAATTGAATGCAACATCTCCAAGTTTGCGGATGACACGAAGCTGGGGGGCAGTGTTAGCTGTGAGGAGGATGCTCGGAGGCTGCAAGGTGACTTGGATAGGCTGGGTGAGTGGGCAAATGCATGGCAGATGCAGTATAATGTGGATAAATGTGAGGTTATCCACTTTGGTGGCAAAAACAGGAAAGTAGACTATTATCTGAAAGGTGGCCGATTAGGAAAAGGGGAGATGCAACGAGACCTGGGTGTCATGGTACACCAGTCATTAAAAGTAGGCGTGCAGGTGCAGCAGGCAGTGAAGAAGGCGAATGGTATGTTAGCATTCATAGCAAAAGGATTTGAGTATAGGAGCCGGGAGGTTCTACTGCAGTTGTACAGGGTCTTGGTGAGACCACACCTGGCGTATTGCGTACAGTTTTGGTCTCCTAATCTGAGGAAAGACATTCTTGCCATAGAGGGAGTACAGAGAAGGTTCACCAGACTGATTCCTGGGATGTCAAGACTTTCATATGAAGAAAGACTGGATAGACTCGGCTTGTACTCGCTAGAATTTAGAAGATTGAGGGGGGATCTTATAGAAACGTACACAATTCTTAAGGGTTTGGACAGGCTAGATGCAGGAATATTGTTCCCGATGTTGGGGAAGTCCAGAACAAGGGGTCACAGTTTAAGGATAAGGGGGAAATCTTTTAGGACCGAGATGAGGAAAACATTTTTCACACAGAGAGTGGTGAATCTCTGGAATTCTCTGCCACAGAAGGTAGTTGAGGCCAGTTCATTGGCTATATTTAAGAGGGAGTTAGATGTGGCCCTTGTGGCTAAAGGGATCAGGGGGTATGGAGAGAAAGCAGGTACAGGATACTGAGTTGGATGATCAGCCATGATCATATCGAATGGAGTATTGGCCTACTCCTGCACCTATTTCCTATGTTTCTATGTTTCTATTTTTTCCCAAACATCATTCACGTTCACACTTCCACAGCTGTCCTCCAACAGAGGCAATCAATCACTGCCGAGCTAACTGATGCATCAAAAAGAGGCACTCCTGAATCTGCTCTGGAAGTTTCTTTTTGTTGAATTCCATGTTTTTTCTTCCTTTGGTCTTGACTGACAATAAAAAATTTTGGTTCCTCTTTTTTGCTTGTAATTCACTTTTTCTGCAGTTAATTGACAACAACAGAAAGGTTAGATCAGCACAGTGGCGCAGCTAGTGGAACTGCTGCCTCTCAGCGCCAGAATCCCAGCTTCTCTGGTGCTATCTGTGTGGAGGGAGTTTGCATGTTCCCCGTGACTGCATAGGGTTCTTCCAGGTGCTCCGGTTTCCTCCCACATTCCAAAGACAGGCAGGTTTGTAGGTTAACTGGCCCCTATAAATCGTTCCTAATGTGTAGGGAGTGGATGCAAAAGTGAGATAACATAGGAATAGTGCGGCTGGGTGGTCGGCGTGGACTCAGTGGGCTGAAGGGCCTGTTCCATGCTGCATTGTTCAATCAACTATTTATGGAAAGAGCAGCCAACAAAGGCAGTTGAAAGTTTTAAAGAGCCTTGGAGATCACACTGTGCAAGGGCTTGGGGGTGTTTTGTGATTGAGACCATGGAGAGCAGAAGCCACACAAGAAAGCTGGGCTGAGGAACCGTCCATGAATACTGTGGCTATAACGGA
Organism: Malacoraja senta; assembly: GCA_038087875.1. Lineage (NCBI taxonomy): Eukaryota > Metazoa > Chordata > Chondrichthyes > Rajiformes > Rajidae > Malacoraja > Malacoraja senta. The sequence goes on along the minus strand of CM075985.1, from coordinate 21,815,087 downwards.
AGGATAAGAGATTTACATTGCAACAAGTACAGGTTCACATTGCAATAAACCAACAGTTTCCAATCAAAAGCTATGAAAATTGTAACTTTACCTTCCCGGCAAGGTTTTTCCTTAGGACTCTGCCATTGGTATTCAGTCACCGCTGAGGGGTGTGTATGTGAGACAATAAACCAACTTGCTGTGTACAAAGTATGAGGCCCCTCACACTTCATCTAAAACTCGCTTTGTTGTGTCACCCAACAGTGCTCCAGCTGTGACCACAATGCTATTTAATAACTGCCTACAAAGGCCAATTCGGAGAGAGAGGAATCAATATAGGCAGATAGAAAAAGTCAAAATCTCTTTATTTTACAATTTGTTTCTCTGTACTGTGTTTCCAGTGTTTTGCATGTAAATAAATATGATACATCTGTTCTTTGATTTTTTTTTTAACTTCAGTTTCCATCATAAAAGTTTTTAAAAAAATGCTTCTTTTGAACTGTGCCATGAGTGAAACTGTATTAAAGTTAGAAGAAACTATCTGAATCAAGGTAAAAGAATTTACTACAGCAGGCGAGTCGCAATATACAAATGGGAATTGTTCTGATAGTTTCCGTCTAAAACAATTTAAAACCAAATCTACAACAATAATAATGCCAAAATATTCACAGGTATCAATTAAAAAAAAAATAATCGAGTTAGGTTGGCAAACATCCTTCTGTCAATGCCAGTGAACTCTTACTCCTCACCCACATCCACCATCACTTCCCTCGTGGACCCAGATGCATCCTTGAACTTAAGTGGCTTTTCAAAAAGAACCTCAAACACACAAGTTCAGGAGCAAGGTTGGACCCGGTTTGATTCCCCATTTTTTCCAATAATTTTGTCTTAATAATTACACATTCAAATTTCATTTCTCATAAATTGTTACAGCTTTCAATAAAAAAAGTTTTTTTTTTACAATATTAACACTCCAAATTCAAGTATAATTGTGCAATCTTCTACTCTTTATAAAAGTCAGAAAACTTGTAATCAAAATGACAAAATCTAAACCTTTAAGCATGTACAAGTGAATTCTTCAAAAGTATCGACATACAAAATATATAAAAGTATCTATACATCTTATAATTTTGTTGTACAAAAGGCATTCATTTTAAGACCACCCCTTTCCATCCGAGAGATACATGATCAGTCTGGAGAACACTTGCAGTGTGACACAGATGTGGCTAACACTTCCACCAAGGTCCAGGTGACACCTGTGATCCTACTATGGAGACCAACTGCTTGTGGCTGAGGCACTGTCTCACAGTATTGTACTTCAGTTTCTCAAGAAAGATAAAGCAGGCAGGCTGCAGTTAAGCCCAGGGGCTTGCACACAGGGCAGTGGATGCACTTCAGGCTTCACCTTGGGATTTGTCCATTTCCTCAGGATATCCAGTTGCACGGTTCAGCTGCCCGAGTGGTTACATGTCCGTTCTATATTTTGGCACATACCAATTTTGCCATTTTGCATTCCATATGTGTAACTGTCCTTCCGTCTCGTACTTGTATGTTTTTCTACATTTTGCAAGTGTTGTCTCCCTCTTGCAGTCAATCTTATTCTTGTGCATGAATCCACTTTGCAGAAATTCTGATGCATGTGGAGAAAAGCAACACTCCGTAGCACATTGTGGGGGGTGTCTGAAGTACGCAGAAACGGGCGACACCAATGGTGAGACCTTCATGGGTCCAATCATTCTTCTGATCTCCTGATGGGTCAGATTGAGGTTTCATTACTTCCTCTGGACGTGAGAAAAGGAAGGGGAAACATGCAGAACCATGGTTATGCAGTACTAACAGGTAAGTTCAAAGCGAAAGCATGCAGTTTAAAATCACAATGCTGAAACTGTGGAGAAGGTTAAAAAAAAAAAAACCTTTGTAGTCATATTTTAAAGCGCAAGGCCCAGTGTAGTTAGTTTACGATGTATTGCCATTTTAGGTTAGATTTGTGCACAGGTTAATGCTGTAAAATTCTAGCTATTAAAGTTCTTTCTCTGCTTTCAGAGAAACAACATTTAAACATATTAATTTGAACATTTGAACAGGTTAATTTGTTTTCATTTTTTATTAAATGCAAGACATCATTTGTCCAAGAAAATTTGACTCCATAAATTTCTACAAAGATAGAAACTATTCACTTTTCTACTCTTAAAAGAAAAAGAATTGGCAAGCAGCATTTCTATTATTTCAGCATTCTTTAAATTGTAAAATCATTAAATAGTGAAATTGTATAGCTTGCAAAAAGTGTTGGGTTAAAGGTTAGTGTAGCATGCAACTTGCAAAACATATTTTACACAAGTCTGCTGGAAATCAGAGCACAATGTATAAGACGTTCAAAACAAAAGAACACAAGAAAATAGGAGTGGGAGTGGACCATCAAGGCTGCCTCACCATTCAACATGATCATGGCTGATCCGTGCTGTTCTTAACTCAGCTTCCATACCATTTCTCCATACCTCTCTATTTCTTGATCTATCACATATTTATACACTTTCACGTTATATGCATCTAATGATCCAAATTCCTTCACCTTCAAGGGCAGTGAATTCTCCAGATTCACCGCCTTCAGCGAGAAGAAATTTCAATGTACCACAGTTTTAAATGACTGGCTGCTTGTAGTTAGGTCCCTTTGTTTGACACTCTACCACCAACCCAACATATGACCATGAGACTCTAAGTCTGAAGAAGGGTCTTGACTCAAAATGTCACATAATCCTTTCCTCCAGAGACGCTGCCTGACCCGCTGAGTTGCTCCAGCGTTTTGTGTCTGTCTCCAATATCTTGTCAAGTCCCCTTTGGTTCTCATTCTTTAGAACTTGAAGGAAGATAGGCCCAAATAGGCTTAAAAAGCTGTCAATGTGGTGGATTGAAAATAAAAGGTTTTGAAAGAGGAAGTGACCAGATATTTGAGGGGATGTGCATTTCAGGTGAGGGACCTTTCATCTGAATGGGAAAAAAGTAGGGATAAACTGATTTTAAGATGCATATAAAGGAAAGTGGGAAGGCAAGAACAAAGGTTATCTCAATGTGAACACAAAATGTGCTGGGACGGAAGGTGGGGAGATTCATTGATAAAATGGAATGACAGGGCAAGGTGAATTAAGGTGATAATGGGAGAGTAAAATAAACAAAAATTTGGAAAAGGTGTGAATAGGAAAAGTAGATTAATTTACTGAAAGTACCAGAAGAAAATGCTGGAAATCTGAAATAAAAATGTTGAACTCCGCATTGAGTTTAGAATGCAGCGATATGCCTGTTTGGAAGACGAGATGCCGTTCATTGGGAAAGTACAGGTGACGGAGGCCAGAAATCAAGGAAGGACTGAGAAGTGAAACAATAAGTAACTTCAAGCTTGGGATCACACTTGAAGAGGAACCCCACAAAGCCAATCGTTGTGATCTTCCCAGTGCAGGGGTTTCTCCATCATCAGTGGTGAACACAATGTACTCAAATGGAGGGCCAACCTGTATTCCATCGGTAAAGAGCTTTTGGAGGAGACAATCGGGCAAGTATTGAAATTCCTGCCAACACATGGGAAGGAGAGAATAGATTATTGAAAGAGAACAGAAAGGGGAATGTGTATTTTAGAGGTCAGGAACTGGAGTGGAAAACAGAATGGCATAAAATCATGAGGGGAATGGATAGGGCAAATGCCAAGTCTTTTACCCAGAGTAGGGGATTCCAAAACCAGAGGACATAGGTTTAATGTGAAAGGGGCTATATTTAATAGGAACACAAGGGGAAACCTTTCTACTCAGAGGGTGGTGGGTATATGAAATGAGTTGCCAGAGGAGGCAGTTGAGGCTATAACAGCATTTAAAAGTCATTTGGACAGGTACATGGATAGGAACGTTTTAGAGGAATATGGGCCTGATTCAATGTACACGAGAGAAGGGAGGGAGACAAGAGTGAGTGCGACAGTGCATAAACGATGGAGAGAGTGGGCATCCTGAAGTGTAAGAGGGAGGAGTGAGGGGTGCATGTCACTGTGATGATGAGGCACGGGAAGGAATAGCGAGTCACTGCGAGTGAAGGGATCGAGGAATGAATAAACCTTTGCGTGCGAGGGAGGGTGGGAGGGTCACTGTAAATGAGTGGTGGTGGGGTTTGCAGGAAATGGCAGGAAAACAAGTTATTCAATGATACACTGTCAATCTATATCAGTTTCAAACATCGAACAATATCAATGTGTTTTTAATTGATATTTGCTGAAATCAATCTGAACAAGGTAGAAAACGCAAAAAACAGCAGAAAATAGTAGCAAGTGAGGCGACTCAGCCCCGCAAGCCTGTCCTGTCCAGATCCTTGCTGATCTGCCCCAGGCCTCACTCCCTCCGCGCCAGGTTTCATTGGCCTTTAACTTCCCAATCTTTCAAAAATTTACCTCCTTCTTCTTCAAATACCCCCAATGATCTCTCCTCCACAACTCTCAAGGTAGGTAATTCCAGAGATTCACCACCTGTGCCTGAAGTTGCCACATGCCTCAGTTTTAAATTATCACCCTTTGTATGTAACAGTGGGTCCTCATGGAGACGTGCTCATCATTGGAATCATCTCCACAGCTACCCTGTCACACCTGGAGTAACTCAGTGGGACAGGCAGCATCGCAGCATCTCTGGAGAGAAGGAATGGATGATGTTTCGGGTCAAGGCCGTTACATCTCCTTGGAATCAATGAGATCAATCTTCTTTCATCTAAACTCTAAATAATACAAATCTAACCTCTAACCACTCATGATAACACAACCCACTCCTCCCAGAAATTGTCACGTAAATCTCTTTTGGACTGCTTCCTATGTTAGTACACCTTTCCTTAACTACGGGGACTAAAGCAATGCATAGTGTTCTGGGTGTGGCCTCAAAACACCCTGTACAATCGTGGCAATATTTACTCATTTCTAAACTCTAACCCCCTTGAATATGGGCCAAAATGCCAACTGACTGCAGATGAAGGAGTCTTGAGCAAAAAATAAACTGCTCAGCAAACCAGGCAGCATCTGTGGAGGGAAATGGACAGACGATGTTTTAGGCCGGGACCCTTCCTCAGACTGATGGAATAGAGGAGAGGTAGCAGGTTGAAAGAGGTAAGGAGGAGTGGGTCTAGGCCAGGCAGGAGACAGGTGGATCCAGGTAAGGAAGGCTGATGGCAGTGAGTCAGGTGGGGAAGAGAAGGGCAGAGATAGTAACCCGTAGGTGATGAGTGGAGAAGACAAAGGAGTGTGAATGGTGGAATCTGATAAGAAGGGACGGTGTGGAGTGAAATGTTGAACCAGGGGGCGGGGATGATAGGTGGATGGTAGCCGGGGGGGGGGGGGGGGGAGGGGAGGAGGGGGTGGTGCACAAAATGGGGAATGTGGAATTGGGTGAGTTGGGTGAAGAGGTGGAGGAGGGGAAAGGGACCAGATGATAAGGAGATGATCTGTCTGAAGAAGGGTCTCGACCCGAAACGTCGCCTATTCCTTCGCTCCATAGATGCTCCCTCACCCACTGAGTTTCTCCAGCATTTTTGTCTACCTACAGATGATAAGGAGAGAAAGGTTTAGAGAGCTGACAGGTGGTTGACCTGAAATTGGACAATTTAAAGTTCAAGGCTCCCCTAGTGGATTATGAAGTGCTGTTCTTCCGGCTTGAATGTGGCCTCACTCTGGCAGTGGAGGAGGCTGAGGACAGAAAGGATCTGTCAATGCAGCTGGCTAGGTGCTGTGCTACATCACACACACCGAGTTAGTCCGCCCTTGACAAGCTGGGAATGGAGCCACGCAATGGAGGCTGGGGCATCATCCAGAAAGCAGCAGCGAGGTACAGCAGCACACAGCCAGCAAACAGCAGACCAGTACATGATCTGCTCCCCTGATCAGCTCCCTTTCCCCGACTAGTCTGAAGAAGTGTCTCGACCCGAAACGATGCTGCCTGTCCCGCTGAGTTACACCAGCATTTTGTGCCTATCTTTAGCCCTGGTCATATATATTTCTACGACCTAAAACCAAACACATCCTCGTTTAAATTTTTTTTTTAAACAATTGGATAGAACAGGTTTAGAGGGATTTGGGCCAAACTCAGGCAAGTGGGACTAGTGTAGATGGTACACATTGGTGGGAGTGGGCAAGTTGTGCTGAAGGGCATGTTTCTACACTGTGTGAGTCTATGACTCTCTAATTGACAAATTTGGAATATTTTGTTAATATTTGTACATATTACTTAGAAAAAAATTCCTGTTGGTTCAGAATATAATTAGAAAGGACATTTTGTGATTTGAGCTTTCAAGTTAAGAGTGAGATTCCCATCTTTATTGATATGCAATCAACAATGTGGCTAAGGAAATATTACTAACAATTTCAAATACTGACAAGTATATAATTAAGGAAATGGACTCAGGGGTATATGCGCAGGAAGTGGTGACAAAACTATGCTTAAAAAAAAAGGGTTGTGGTGATCAAATGGGGACAATTAGAATACTTACAAAGTCTGGGGATAATGATCGTCAATACTGCCACTTTGCATGGCACAGTGACACAGCGAGTAGAGCCGCTGCCTCAAAGCACTTGTGACCTGGATCAATCCTAACCTTGAGTGTTGTCTGTGTGGATTCTCCCTGTGATAGAGTTCATCTGTCTTCCTCCCACATCCTAAGAGTGTGTGGTCCAGTAGGCTACTAGGCTACTGTAAATTATTGCTACCGTGGAGATGGGAGGTGGAGTCTAGGGGTAGTTGATGGGCACATGAGGAGAGTAAAATGGGGTGGGTAGGATTAGTATAAAAATGAGAGCTTAATGATCAGCGAGGATATGGTGTGGCTGTCTCTGAGCTGCACCTCCCTTGGACTCCATGAAAAGTGTTGATTCAAAAGTAGAATCAGATTTTGAGGTCAATATTAAAACAATAATATCCAGAAGCAACCAACATGCTAACAATCAACAATCCCAGTGGCATGAATCCCCCCCACCTCTCCACTGACATATATTGCCGTCAGGTGTCAGATCAAGTAGATGACTTGTGGCCAGCAAGTTTGATGTCACCAAACAGAGGAGCTGTGAATTACGCTGAAGAACTCTCACAGCAGGATGAAACAAAAACCACGATCTTTAACTAACTGTCTAAATATACAAAGAAATCAGAAATAAAGACAAGAACATACATATGTGATTAAGAATTAATGCAGAATGGCAAACTGAAATTATCAAAAGGTAAAAAAATGTCATTTCCAACATTTCCCAATTCTCATGCAAGGTCAATGTCCTGAACTGTTAATCGCTTCTCTCTCTCTCCACAATCTGACTTGTATTTATAGCATTTTTATTTTAAATCAGTGTGGAATTTTAAAATATTTATCTGGGAAAATGACAATCCACGTACTGAAATTTCTTTCGGGTCAGAGAGTTATGTAGCAACTATGGCTCAGTATGCCATTCCAAACTCAGTTACTCCTCAAGCAAAATGATATGATGGCTTTGGGGTTTCTTTTTAACTAGAACAATTGTTCACTGATTTCTGCTTGCTTTGTACAGTGATCACAGCATGGACCACAATCACAAAGACCAGAGAATTTCTGGCAACAATTTCTGGCTTTTCTGGCAACACATTCTGGATTTCCAGCTTTAAACACACGTGAACATACCTGGATTTCCTGCATCTGAAATGGTGAGCACTGCTGAGCATTACTGTATCTAATTATGAGTTGTTGCATTAAGTACTCATGGTCTGTTAGAAAGGATAGAAATTTGGGAGTCCAACCAATGATTTTTGGCATCAATATTTGGTTTTACCCATGATAGTTTCAATAAAAGATATTTAGTTTAGTTTAGTTTAGTGATACAGAGGGGAAACAGGCCCTTCGGCCCATGGAACCTGCCACGACCAGTGATCCCCGCACACTAACACTATCCTACACACATGAGAGACAATTCACAATTATACCAAAGCCAATTAGCCGACAAAGCTGTACGTCTTTGGAGTGTGGGAGGAAACCGGAGCTTCCCGGAGAAAACCCACGCAGGTCACGGGGAGAATGTACAAACTCCGTTCAGACAAGCACCTGCAGTCAGGATCGAACCTCGGTCTCTGGTGCTGTAAGGCAGCAACTCTACCGCTGTGCCGCCCTAATTGTTTATCGTGCAAGTATTAAAGGTGCTAGGATTTATTGACACGATCACAAATTGAAACTGGATGCATTACTTTAAAGAGAAACATTTTGTTTTTACCCAGGATACTTACTCAGAATCCGAGTTGTCCCGGCGGTTAGTGCTGGTGCCCGTTCTAATGCTCATGGGGATTGGCGTCATCCCGTTTAACTCTCTCTTTGCCTGCTGCCGCCTTGGCTGCGTTATCAGTTGGCCGGTGCCCGTGGCCGTGCGAGTGCCGTCACTGGGTGCTGTCGCCGAGCTGTGGGGGACTGATGGTTGTGGAGTCTGTGGGGGAATGGTTGTGGCTTTACAGTTGGAGAGTTCATTGTGTATTTGATTTATCTGATTCTTTTCATTTAAAGGTGGCGGGTAGATGACTTTATTTTTAAGAATACCTGCGACAGAAAAGAATATTTATTACAATGCATCATACAGATTGTAAAGGGCAGTAGCTGCCTCACACAATATGGAACATTGATGAAGCACCATAGCTGTGTACACCTCTTTATGGTGCTCCACCTCCCCTTCTCAGCCATGCAGAACAGGTTTGATCCCTAATTTTTCATCTTTGAGAAAAGACAATAACCCTGTTACTCCACAGATGCTACTTAACCAACTGAGTGCTTCCAGTGTGTCCTATTTTTATTTCAGATTTTCACCATTTACAGTATTGTGGTTCTCAACTTCCAAATGATCATTTAGACTGGAGACCCGGATTCTCTATCGACCATAACCACTCTTAATCAGTGCATTGTCAATAAAGAATGCTACATTTAAAAGGTGATTTTTAAATGGCAGCATGATAATCAGCCGAATAAATGATTTTTGATGTTTTCAATCATTTGGAAGGACAGCAAGCTAACTACACAGATGGTTCCCATTCATCAGGTTACCTGCAGTGTGAACATTAAACTAGTAACAAGTAGACCAGTTAATCCTCTCTCCAATGTTCTAGTTGGGGATCATCAAAATCAACCATTGCAGCACTAAGGTGCTATTATACTCTGGGAGCTCCTGTTTCCCCCCACACTCTTAAGACCAGGGGTGGAAAACCCGGGGGGGGGGGGGGCCAGAGGGGACAAATCCCCTCCATGTTTTGAGAGTTGGGGGACATCCCCCCCAAGATTTTGTAATCCGTATTTTAAAATCCAGTGATCGAGGGCGCCGATTGGAGGAGTGAGACGTCGGTCAGCAGGCAATGGGGGCGGGACATGATTCAGCGCGATGATTGGAGGAGGGAGGAGTGGGGGGGTGGGACTGAGGATAGAGAGCGGTGATTGGAGGAGGGAGACGTGGCACAGACCTGCGCTTCATCCGCAGGCAGGATCGATCCTGGCTCTCCGGAGCTGTCCCTGTCCCCTCCCGAGTGCCCCCCCCCCCCCCCGCGGGTGGCCAGAGAGGTCGGCAGCAAAGATCCTCCGCTATAGGATCTTTGGTCGGCAGTCAGACGGGCCAGCGCAGAGAAACAGCGCTAAACCCAGCTAACTCTGCCTGTCCCGCCAGGTGAGCTTACAACCCTTCCTGGACTTGCGGGAAATATGGCCAGCGCGGAGAAGCAGCGCTGGTATCCCATCAGTCCAGGCAGGGCTGTAGGTAACCTGGTGAAGACAGGCAGGGTTGAGCTGCATTTAGCGCTGGATTGAGCCTCCGAAGCCTCGCGCGCGTGTGAGTGTGCGCATGCGCGCGTGGCCGCCAAAAAATTGTGTCCCCCGTCCCCTCCATGTTTTGATAGCGAGTTCCGCTCTTGCTTAAGACATACAGGATTGTAGATGAATTGGCTTAGTATAATTGTAAATTGGCCCTAGTCTGTAAGAAAGTGTAAGTGCGTGGGGATCGCTGGTCGGTGCTGACTCGGTGGGTCGAAGGGCCTATTTCCGCTCTATATCTCTAAACTAAACCTCAAATATAAAAGATTTATATATTTTGTTTCACATTTCAGTTCTTAAAGATAAGGTATTCCCATTTATGAATTCAGCAGACGAATAATGAAAGATTTTGTGAGGAATACTTGCCTTTCCTTTGCTCTGGTTGTGGATTGGAGTTTGACTGCGCGGCACACAGGAGTTCCTTTTCTTGTGTCTCGCCCTCACTGCCCCTCGGCACGTCGCCACAATGATTATTTTCTCGATGAAACTCAACGTTTACTTTCGTCTCCACCTTGAGTTTCTCGGGCGCTCCGTGATCCTCACTATCACTGGCGGTTGTACATTCTGCTGGCCAGTACGGCTTTCCGTGGTTGGGCAAGGATTCGGCTATGGAGGGGATCAGAGGCTAAAGTTTAACTGGAATTCTAACAGTGTTACCCACCATCAAGGAACAAGCAGCACTCTGGTTTCAGAAATGTTGATCCTATACTTAGAGACCATTTAATTTGAATATTTCAGGGCAGCACTCTCAATGTAGCCCCTCTGCACTGCAAAATATGTCCTGTGGATTCTTGCCACCAAACATCTCTTTTTGCTCAGTATCCACTTTTATCTAACACACCCCACAGATCGTTATACATATGTGAGGCATTGCCTCTCTTCCGTGCTGCACTGTGTCTTACCCTTCGGTGTACTGTGCATGGGATTTCTTTCATTGTTCTTGGGTGCCGCTTGCTTCCAGTTGGGGTTGGGATCTCCTTGAAATTCATCTTCTTCACTATCCGATGAACGACTTGAAGCATAGGAGCTACTGTGATCATCTTCCAGGGAGAGTTCACTGTCAGAGTCAGAATCTGGCTCTGTGGGAAAAGAAACAAGTGGGGGAAAGTCCATTACCAAGAATACGAACAATATGTGTGAATTGATTCCCATCATCAACAACAAAATCTAGATCTAGCCTTATACTAGTCCTGGGCCATGAGTTATTTACTTCAATATGTGTTTGATAACAGTAAATTCAATTTTGACATTAAAATCTGAAAATAATTACTCAAACATTTGGAATTGATTGCTGTCAACATCACTAGATATAAAACCAATATTTCCATCAGCTAAAATGCTTCAAATTATATGCATTTGTTCTAGCTGGAAGGCAAGGTGTATGCCCATCGAGGTTGGCTGCAGAGGTTTTGCAGGGCAACCGCTCTACAAAGCCTTGAGTGCACTGGGCATCAACGGAGTGGCGAGGAGAAGAGCCATCAAGAACACCACAGAGGCAGCGGAGAAGGCCTCGAGATGGCTCTGGATCAGGAGAGAAGGTCCATGGGCAGGAGCACACCTGAACACAAGTCGTGGTCTGATCAACCACGGCTGGGTCGCCTGGGTGAGGGTGTCTGATGTTGAAAGACCAGAAACACCCAATGACCCCAGTTTACATCACTGATGATGTGTTCAGGAGCATCAATAGATGTATTTTTATCAATCAGAAATGTCTATATTCAGCACACTAGCAATGTTTACATTGTTAATTAACGATCAAAGTATACTCTCTGGAGAAATGGATGATCAGGCTGATTATTCTGAAGAAGCTTACCGTCAGGTTTCTTTGTTTTTTTGTGGAATATTGAAGAATCAGGTTCAGCTTGCCCAACCTCTGCTTGACTTGACAGTAAGCTCACTCTCTGAGCATCATCCCTGATAAAAGAGACAGAGCCTTTAACTAGTGGAACAACTTGGTCGAAAATAGACAAAAGAACCAACTGGAGCCACTGTAAGAATACAGCTGTTCACAAATGAATCTCTCTTGATTCTAGAAAGAAGGAAGTGCAGATGCTGCTTTAACAAAGAAAAACACAGAATGCTGGTGTAATTCAGCGGGTCGGGCAGCATCCCTGAAGAACGTGGATTTGTGACGTATCCTGATACCCTCCCCCCATCCCCTCCGAACCCCTATCATCCCCTATGCTGTACATCACCCGGAACTTCCCTCCACCCTGCCCCCACACCTCACCCCTGGTGTGTTTGCACCATCCCCCCTGTCCTCCCTCTTTCTGATGCAGAACGGTCAGTCCTCAACAGAGGCACTAACAATAGCAGATTGGAGAAGGGTTCCAACCCGAAACATCGCCTATTCATGTTCTCCAAGGATGCTGCCTGACCCGCAGATATATTCCAGCACTTTGTGTCTTTCTCCGCTAGATTCTATTTAATGCAAACAGATAAGCAATTCCATGAACAAGAAACATATTGCCTTCTCAGAGAAGGCAACAAGTACAATCCCATGACCAACGGGTCTGTGATCCAAGTCACCCAATTTGACCATATCATTAGTCCAGCCCCCTAAGGGAATGGCACAACTGGCTGGGGGGGGGGTTGAGGGTTAAACAAAGCATCCACAGCATTTATCAAAGAATGAGTAATAAATGGTTAAAACCTGGTCACTGGGGTCTTGAGGCAACTCGAACAAAAACCACAGTGGAACAAAGTTTACAGAAGATCTTTGACCGAATCTAATACCCAGGCGGTTGTGGTACAAAAGTAATATTGAACAACAAACTAAAGAGAAACCATTGCAGAATTATTAGCTGCTCTCTAATAGAAATGTACCAGGAATTCACCTTGCACAGATTTGACTTTTAAATTCTACAAAAATAGGAAGACACTAGTGTGGTCTTCACCTGCTCAGTCGTTTACACCAGAGCAATTAAATGTCACCACATAATCCAGGTGTTCTCTGTGCAGTTCAGTGAATTCAATCTGAGACATTGTTTTGTACACGATCAATATTGCAATTGAGTCATAAGCTGGCAGTGTTCCTAATAAATATACCCAGCCTCGGGGTTTTACTTAACCAGAAATTAAGCAATTCTCTTCAATTAACATCTGGTGCCAAGTCATCATCATTTCATGGTTCTGCGTTTCTCATTGCAAGTGTTTAGTTTTAATGAAAAGGTTGGACAGCAGTAATTTGCTGGGCAAATGAAAGTATGATCAAATTGATACAGTATACGAAAGATTACACGGCACAAGTGACCGTTAAATTGAGCATATTAAAACACAACAATGGTAACAGGCCATGAAATGGAGTGCGTTAGTGTAGCAGGGCAGATCAGAGGCAGGCACCCTTCACCTGATTACCTGAGCGTATGATCAATGCAGCTATTGTGGCTCTTGGCTGACCTGACAGTGCTCTCCATGGAGGCTGTAGACTCTCCGATGGCAGTGCGGTACATTCGACCCTCATCCACGTACGTATTATTACAGTTGAGTGACCGCTAGAAGAGAGCAGAATTTCATTCCACTGATCAGTTCATTGCTCTGACTTGAGCTACATGTTAAGGCAGTCAGTGGCTTTCAGTCACTAAATATATGGACCAAAACAGGATGATCCAATTGTAGAAAGTGATGTTGATGCTTTCTGTGGCGAATGGACTGCTGAACTAGAAGCAGCACACTTCAATTGCAGAGCAAATGTTATTATGAACTCTTCTTGATCCTAATCTCCAATCCTACATGGGAAGGATTTACAAGCCCCAATTTTGGATTCTCATCCAACCGCTTTTTACTCAATACCAGTAGAGATGGAATTGTGGCAACATCCAACTGACAACAAAATAAGGCTGACACAGTGATGCAGCGGTAGAGTTGCTACCTCACAGCGCCAGAGACCCGGGTTCGATCCTGACTCTGGGTGCTGTCTGAATGGAGTTTGTACATTCTCCCTGTGACCTGTGTAGGTTTTCTCCAGGATCCCCGGTTTCCTCCCACACTCCAAAGACATACAGGTTTGTAGGCTAATTAACTTGATAAAATTGTAAATTGTAAATTGTAAATTGGAACAGTATCAGTGTGCGGGGATCGCTGGTCGGCACGAACTCGGTGGGCCAAAGAGCTTGTTTCCGCACTGTATCGCTAAACTGAACAATACTTAATTGATCTCCTGATAGATGCCGGCATGTTGCCATTTTAAAACTAATCCTTGATTTAGATCTTCTGCATCCGAATCAGATGGAAGCCGTATTATTCAGTACAAATTAGGAGATATGGGACCCTAACACCATTCTGGTAAAGTTACAACTGCTAATCTCACATTATACAAAGCAGGAATAATTCAGAATCTGCATCACAATAAGCAAACATCAGATGTTGTTAAGACACAAAATGTATTTTAACATTTCTTTGGTAGTAGGGCAACAAAGTTGCTCTCAGTCACTGTCCCTCACCACTGATGCTCTGAATAAGGGTTTTTGTCACATTCAGCTTTTGGCCGACCCAGTCTTGCCCTACACTCCATGTTTACGCTGATGAATTTCTCTAAAACAGTGCTCTATGTGGTAGTCCTTCAAAATATTTAAGCAAATCAGACCCAATACTGAAAATTATTCAGACTTTGTGCTGTATTTGTTAGTCAGATGTTTTTGATATATGCCTGATAAATGGCAAAGATAAAAAGTATCCCACTACCTACTTGTCTTGCAGCCATCATTTGATTAATAGCATCATTAACCTAAAAGAGCTGTAGGACCCGATGAGCAATTTTATTTGATCGTTCTTAGACCTCACCATGAATCTCTAATAGGCAGTCACTGGGAAAATGCATGGGTTTGAAATATTTAAATTATTATTAAAGTGATAATTTATATTTTCTTAAATCACAATTATTTTATTATGAAGCTCCCAACTAGAGAATAATTTGTTGTAGAAAACATACTGCCTGGTTGCATCATAGCTTGGTTTGGAAACATCTTTGCCCAAGACTGCAGGAAATTCTAATAGTTGCAGTTGAAGCCCAGTCCATCACACAGACCAGACTCCCCACCATTGACTCCATCTACACCTCACGGTGCCTCAAGAAACAGCCAACATAATTAAAAACTTGACCGGACATTCTGTTTTCCGCTCCCATCCGTCAGAAAGTACAGAAACTGAAAAGTGTGAACTGGCAGACACAGAAGCAGAGTCTTCCCCTCTGCTATCGGGCTTCTGAATGGTCTAGGTCCAACAGTTTAGATTCTCCAACCTACCTCATTGCGGACATTGGACTTTTCCTTTGGAACTGTTATGCCACAATGCTGTGAAACTATATTCTGCATTCTTGTATCTTCCTCTTCCCTCTACCGTTAGGACTTGTGTTTGGCTTTGATAGTATTCATATACGGCATTGTTTGATTTGATTGCACAGCACACAAACAAAACGTTTTTCACTATACATGTGACAATAATAAATCTAAAGCTACGAAAGCACCAGTATATTTTGAGACACTGCATTCTGAACCTAAACTCTCCCTGGAGAGGAAAAATCCTCTCATTATTTATTCTATCAAGTCTCCTAGGAATCTTTCATGTTTCAAAAAGACAAACTCTCATTCTTCTAAATCCCAATGAATAGAGACACAACTCCATTAACCTCCACAGAAAACACACAATTTCTGGGATCATCCAAGTGAAAGTTCTCTGATTTGCCTCCGATGATAATATATCTTCCCATAAATAAAGGGGCCAAAGCTGTTCACTGCACCTCACTAGCATCTTACACAGTTGGTGTAAGACATCCCACCTTTTGTACTCCAACCCCCTGGATTTCAAGTAATTAGCATTCCAATTATTGTTGCACCTGTTTGTCAACTTTCTGCGTTCCGTATACAAAGATCCTCATGTCCCTTTATGCTGCAGTTTTCTATAATCTTTCTTCATTTAAATAATAATCTGTTTTATCATTGTTCCTGCTGGGTGACTAACATTTCATTTTTCTAATTGAAGGCCATCCTCCTCCAAAATTGGCAGAACACTGGTCTGGAAAAAACAAACCAAAGTCGACCAAGCATACGAGGACCCTGGAATGTACGTGGGAGAAGTCAACGTGGTCTCAGCAGCCTGGCACCACCCGACACTGCAATGCATGTGAGCCAGCACTCTCTGTCAAAAATGCTGCATGCCAAACTGCAGCTTGTTTACTGTCAGGCTTCCCACAACTGTAATTCTCTTACTCCACACCCATATTTCATCAGTGCACACAATCAAGCCACAACATACAGCTGAAGTCTAGTCTTTCTACGTGTACCATTGGCGATTGAATTACTCAGAGTGGGTACAGCATAGAATGTACAACAGTACAACCCAGGCATTGGCCCTTCAACCAGTTCTGCACCAAATACGATGCCAATCTAACCCATTCCCATCATTGTGCTCTATATTGCTCCATTATCTGTCTGTTCATATGTTTGTCTAAATGTTTCTTAAATGTTGCTATCATACCTGCTTTTACCACCACAAGCTCAATTATATATATTGAATATTTAACTCCAACGTTCTGAATGGATGGGCCCCCAATGATGCTTTCAGACATTATAACATAATTTTCACAAAATATGAATGATATCTCTATATAACTGAAAGTCTTCATCTTGTTTATGTCTGTGTGTGTGTCAATCAATCTGGTTAATTCCTATTTTCTTCCAAATGCTAGGCCACAGCCTTCCCATTTTCACACATCCTACTCACATTTTCCCCTTCGTGGCGATAAACATCTTACCGTCGCATTCCTACCTATATTTCCAAAGTTATTCATTCTTTGTGTTTTAAAAACAGCCCCAGAATCTCACCCATTTCGGAAAAATAAACCAGAGTGAGGTCACAATGCACTCGCAAGGCAGTACGGGACACTCCGGGAGGGAGGGGCACACCAGCGCTCGCGGTGAACGAGAAATTGCGGTGGCTGCCGTCGCCCGTCACCTGTTCCTGGTGCTGGAGCTAGAGTGAGGGCCGAGCCCGGGACTTGGGATGCGACCGTGACCGGGGACGGCTGGAGTCTACGGCCAGGGCCGGGCCAAGTACGCAAACCAGACCGAGTTCCAGGCCCTGGCGCTGCTCTACAACCTGGGTAGGTCCTGGGGCAGCGAATGGGAGTGAGGGGAGGAGGATGAGGGAAATGAGGAGGAGGGAGATTGGGGTGCGGAGTGGGGTAGTAGAGGGAGATGGGGGAGGGTGGAGGAGGGAGATGCCCCCTCCCTATCTACCCTCACTCCCACCCTCTCTACCCCCCTAACTCTCTACCCCTCTCCCTCTTCTGCCCTCTCCCTCTCTACCCTCCCTCCCCCCCACTCTACCCCGTCCCTCCCTCTCTGCCCCTCTCCCTCTCTACTCCCCTCCCCTCCCTCTCCCTCTCCCTCACTACCCCCTCCCCTCCCCTCCCTCTCTACCCCCTCCCCTCCCCCACCCTCTCTACCCCCTCCCTCTCTGCCCCCCATCCCTCTCTACCCCCCTTCCTCTCTACCACCCCTCCCTCTCTAGGAATTGAAGAGGGAGAGTTAAGAGGAGGACGAGGGAGTACTGGGGGATGAGGAGAAATGAGCCGTGCCTGTGCAGTTGGGGGCTATGCGTGAGTGGTGCAATATTGCGTAGGGGGAACGGTTTGCGTTGGGGGAACGGGTGAGTGGTGGAATCTTGCATTGGGAGTAGGCTCAACAGGTCTGCACTTGGTCTAGTTGATATCTAAACAGTTTTTGTTTTAATATGCAAAGCGCATTAATGTTGGTGTGCCTAGAATGCTGGACAAGTAATGCCTTTGCTCATCGTATGGAAAATCAACTCAGTGAAGATTTTCAGATCAATTCGGTTTGGAAAGCCTCAAATATCATTCCTTTTCTAAGAACTTACTGATAAAATTGTAGTTCTGGTCAGTACCGTGTCATCTGCTTGCTGTTTCTTTCCAGAAAATGTGTCCTTCAGAGGCTGTTCGTACTTCTTTATTGAAGATACAGTGGCAGAAGAAAATGAAGAGTCCCTAAAATCACAGAGCAGTTAACTTATGATGACTTTTTTTTTAAACGAAAATATTTTTTCGGATCATTCCTAATCAAATTTAGCTACATAGTTGTATGCTGATCCATATAGCAGCAAGATCCCTGTAAGTAATCACAGTAATAGTAGCATAAAAACTTCTTAAGTGCTCTAATTGCTACCGTTTGGGTTCCTGCTCCAAGATTTATCTATTCACCTGCCACCCACCATCAGAATTGTACTTTCCTCTTCGACCGAATATCCACCCCAGCACTTACTCTGCAGGCTTGAAGAATGGTCAGTCAAGATTTTGTTCTGCTTAACCTGTTCGCTGCCAAGTTTTTTTTCACTATTGGCCATGACCAGAGTATACTCGGGGGTGGCAGAACAGGTTAAAGATCTACTAGTTGTCTTATTAAGGAGAATCGCATACTCAAATGCAAGAGGTTTTTTTAACCGATTATTGAGAATTATTTCTAAAGCATCCATCGTAACATACCCATTATTATAAATATTTCATTATAAAAGCATAATTTGTGAAATGATCAAATTAATAAAGTTCTACTTATATATTGCTCTATCTGTGCCCAGTGTGCAAAGTTCCCCCTTTTCAAGTAATTGTTTCTAACTCTTTCAATGTTACATGGCAAGAAAATTTCAGCTTAAAAACATTAAATATTAATTACACTGTAGAGCATGATAAAATGTTAGCAGCTAGAAAACTGATATATACCTTTCTTGCTATGCTTACTAAATTTAGAAAATATCATTAGGTTTGCCGAGTGTAAATGATGAATTGCACATGCAACACAGCATTTAAACAAGCTCTCTATTGTTCCTGTGCAATGCAAATGGTCAAATTATTGCCTGCATATCACAGCACAATGAGTCTATCTGATATCACATATGAATTCACATTAACATCTCAACATCACCTTTGTACTCATGTGAATGAAGACAGTTATGACTAGTCCCTTATCAGGTATCAAATTTGAACCTAGATTAAAGAAATATTTGGAATGAACTTGAACAGAAGGTTTTTAAATTAATAGCCTATATACCCATAGTAATGTACAACCTGGATTCAATCTACAAAAACATGAATTTGTCCAGTTTTGATTATCAAGCACTTTTTGGTTGAAATGATTTACTACAATACTGCATCACACATGCCTTTGGGGAAATAGTTTGTAAAAATGCTTTGTTTTGAACAATGCATTCCAATGTAAATGGTCTTTTGTGTGATGATTAATGTGTCAGAAAGAGATGAATGAAAAGGAGTGTTTCAGTGGCTTAAATTCACCTCAGCCAAGGAAATCCAGGATATTATACATCAAAACGTGGTGAGCCGTACAAGTATTTCAACCACTGGAAGGAGGTAGCGCTACTCATTTATAATGGCTGTAGAAAATATATTTTTGACCAAATATTGACTGTTGAAGCACATCCAGTTGCACTCGTAAAATACATCAGTCATGCTTTGGATCTATTTTGATAGACCAACAAGATTTATGTGCAAGTAGTCTACTTTGTTATATATTATGTGAAAGAAACTAACACCTACAGGGCGGCATGGTGGCACAGTTGCTGCCTTACAGCGCCAGAAACTCGGGTTCAATTCTGACTACGGGGGCTGTCTGTACGCAGTTTGTACGTTCTCTCTATGACTGCGTAGGTTTTCCCTGGGTGCTTCGGTTTCCTCCCACACTACAAGTTTGTCGGTTAATTGGGTTTGGTAAAGATTGTAAATTATCCCGAGTGTGTAGGATAGTGCTAGTGTACGGGGGTCACTGGTCGGCGCGGACTTGAGGGGCCGAAGGGCCTCTTTCCATGCTGTATCTCTGAACTAAACTAAACATACAGTATTTCTACCCTCCAATGAAATGACATTTGGTCTTGGCAGCATGTTTAATCTTACCTGTAAGCAGCTGAAAATAGCAAATAGATAATGAAAGGTCATGGTGTCATTATTCACCGCCATCAGTCCCAACAACCAAGTGGCACTGATGAGAAGCAGCAGGAGGAAGGCTGTCCTCAGACCAGATCTAAAGGAACACATGCATCAGTGAACAATTACACGCAGCAAGGGGAGTGCTGGAAAATCATTAAATTGATCTTGTCTTTAAAAAATATATATTCCTTGACCACTATTATTAGAACACAGCAAAATGAAATTTTAAGAATCATCTTATGTCCCTTTAACAGCTGCAGCTGAATTATCCATTTCCTTTTTGACAGCTGTGCTGTCTGTCATGGTAAGTTTTCACTCTAAAAGAATTCTATTGTTCTCTGAAGATTCATGATGACCTTATAAGGAAAACCTCTAAATCAAAGCCTATGACACGTGACTTCTCCCTCTGCCAAAACCACTTTTCTAAATGCTTGCCAGTTTTACTCTCAATGACTTCTGTGCTCATTTTCCAATCATCAGTTATAATAATGCCCGACCTGAAAAGTAACGACGCTAACCCAAGCAGCAGGACCTAGAGAAGTTCATCAATTTCCCACACAAGAGTCACACTATCAGATTCATGCTCCAGCTCTTTAAACTGTATCTACATCCCAGCCGCTGGCTTTTCTGGCCACTGTTACTCAACTATCCTGTGCAGCAAGTTGTATAGTTTAGTTAAGAGATACAGCATGGAAAAAGGCCCTTCGGCCCACCGTGTCCGCAACGACCAGTGATCCCCGTACACTAGCACTATCCGACGCACACTACGGACAATTTACGATTTTTTACCAAAGCCAATTAACCTACAAACCTGTACTTCTTTGGAGTGTGGGAAGAAACCGGAGCACCAGGGGAAAACCAACGTGGATCACGGGGAGAACGTACAAGCTCCGTACAGATAGCACCCGTAGTCAGGATCGAACCTGGGTGTTTGGCGCTGTAAGGCAGCAACACTACTGCTGCGTCACCGTGCTGCCCCTGTTCTGTCTGCATTATGAAACTAGTTACACACAAATGTGGTGTCAATGAGAAGCAATGGTTTTGTAAAGTAAGACTGGAGGCAGGTCTAATATGATTCAAGATAAATTAGTGAGATTCTGATATCCACAGCTAATTGAGGGTAACCTCAGAAATTCCACGCGGGGTGGGTTTAGCTGACATACGGCCTTTCATCTTTTGTGGAAGTGTTCCACTGTTCATTAATTTTCTATACATGTCAGCCTATTTTGATTAACTGAACATCAGGAAGAAACCTGCCCTCCTCTCTCACTTCCAGAGTAAAGACATTCCCTGTGTTTCTGTGCTTGGCAGTACACCAGGATCCTGGACATTTATTGTTGGGATCTGGATTCAGGTCTAAGCCTGACTGATGCACAGAAGTTTCTTCTCGTCCTTCCTTCACAATCATTGGCCTCTCCCAGTCCCAGTTGCCTCGTTGAAGCAAGCAAATGGAAGCTTAAAATGTGAAATGGTAAATGGTAAAACTGAAATACAAATTATTTGTTTTGCAACAGGCACCTTTCAGTGCAAAGTTAGCTCAGTATCAATATCAAGTGTTGCTTCCAAACTAGGGAGGCACTTTTTTGTCATACTTCTCCCATGTCCCACCAGCATATCTTTATAACACCCTATAAAAGTAATGAATATCCGCATATCTCAGACACCATCCGTTGTCACTGTGACAGCTCACCCTACGACAGACTGGACACTTCCCAGTTCTTCCTCATCCACTTCGGGATAGTAAGTGTCTTCTTTAAATCTTTACTTCTGAAAATATTTTTTATCTTATTCACTGTAAAAAGAAAACTATGAAAATGCTTGTGTGAAACTCACATGGTTCCAGTCTTTTCTAAGGACCTGTTCCTGGGTCCACAGGATGCTTTAGCAGCAAGTATGAAGATAATGATATTTATCTGGGAAAGCAGAAATTTAACATGTATTAGCTTCAACATAAAGAGAAAAACACGGTTTTGTAGGATGCTAAGGTTGGTAAGATGGGAGAGGTGTGGATTTCATAATAGTAACAAAAAGCCAGTCTGAGGATATTGTGCTGAAGGTTTACAGCCATACTTAGTTAAAATTATTAAAGTTATGAACACCATAAATTGTAATTCCACAATGAAGGCTATGAAGAAAAACAGTTTGCATTGGTTTAGAATACTTAACATAGCAACACCTTTCAAGCCACTTCATAGCAGTTATCGTACAAAAGTTCAGGGCCAATGTCCAAAAAGGGACATTTCAAAGAAGTAACAAAATAGAGATGATGTGAATGAGAGAGGAAGTTCATGATATAAGGTAAGTGGGGAACGGCAAAACTTACTGGATAAGCAGAGATTTATTTAGTTATCATAAAACTGACAACTAAATAAATCTCAGTTTATTCAGTACTGGACATCAGAGTGTCTATAGGTTTTGAAATACTGTATTAAGCAAACAAGTAATGAAGTATTGATAGCATGTGTAGTACCTGATGTGTTTTACGTTACTGAGGGGCAGCATGAGGATGAGACACAGGAGTTACTCAAGGGTAGATCCTTGGAAGTAGCTGATGAACAACAACGATGTGGGTATATGAAGAGAAGTCACTCAGGTGATTCCCTGGCTTTACCAGACAGGTAAGAACAGAACCAGTTAATTGCAGTCCCACTCAGGTTCAATGTTGGAGAGGTGTCAGAGTAGGATAATGCATTTAACTAGACTGGGTGATGTAAAAAGATACGTTATCTTTGTTGCAATCACTCGCTTTGTCACACCTACAGTCTAGAGCTCGAGGGCATGGGTTCAAGGTGAGCAGGAAGAAATGTAAAGGAGATTTTGGGGTATGTTTTCACACAGAGAGTGATGGTTAACTGGAACTAGCTGCCAGAGGGGGTAGTTGCAACAAATACAATATCGACATTTGAAAGGCATTTGGAAGGCGGGTGCTTAATTGCAGAAGCAGAGGGATATGGGCATAATGCAGGCTAATGGGATTTGTGGAGAGAGCCTTCAAGAACGGCATGGACAAGGTGGGCCAAAAGGGTCTTTTTATGCTATATGATTCCATAAATCAGTGATTCTATCACAATGTATGTCATATGGCTTTTCTAGGGACGTTTCAACACTCTTGCAGTGGTAGAAACCCAATTAGCGGGATCCAAACATTGAGCTCAAAGAGGTAACAACACACTCAAGAACTTTGAAATCAAAAATGAAAGTTGAGATCTATCAACCGGAGGCTATAAAGACCACTCACAGTGACTATGACACATATAGGGCCAGCAAAACTCCAAATCAGAGTGTCATCCATGGACAGCCAGCAGAAGTCAGGGTTCCCATAACCTTGCGGATCTAAGCCCATAGCCAGACCTTGAAAGATTGCAAAACAACATTATTTAGTGCATTTAATTCCTTTACATGTGGACAAAACACAAAGCATGCAGATACCACCACCTCCTCCCAAAAAGTAGGTTACTGCAGATGCTGAACTCTGACTGCATGATAACATGCGCAGTGAACACCCAGCAGATCACGTAGCCGGGCAGGATTAATTGCCCAGTGATTACAGGTTGTCCAAATCCATCTGAAACATAAACCCTACTTCTCACACTACTCTCAAACACAATGGGGTGGCTTGTGACCACGACCGAAAGTGTGATGGCTGACAGCGAACAGCCAAGCTGCTCTTGATTTTCAATTCCGCACTCTGTCGCCTGATTTACACAATTCCGACGAGGTAAAAGGGAACCACCACCTGAAAGATCACTCTTGGAACAGACTTTGAACAAGTAAGCCGTAAAGTGGTCAGCTCATTCAATTTTGTTCTCCCAGAAAAATAAGCAGGAATCGCGTTACCTGTTATAATGGCGGGAATTCCCATCCGATAGTGTAATAAAACCGCATGTGTCCGTGGTTTACATTCCTCATGTCAGTCAGCATACGGTAAATATGGAGACCCTCCACAAAAGTCCAGGCAAAGGTGCAGAGATAGAAATAATGCAGCAGCAGGGCTATCACACTGCAGACAAACTGCAAGAGAATAGAGTCAGTGAATAACAACATTACCTTCCAATACTTCTTTACTTATCGTCCATTCGGTCCAGTCAGACACTCTTTTGGCCGAATACCCGGGATTACCAACCCGGTATTAGACTAAAGCAACAATCTCTCGAGAAGATTTTGGACTAAGACCTCATCCGCCATTTCCAATAATAAAGACAAGAATGTTAAAAAAAAAAACAATTTGGGAGGTGTAATATGTTGTTTTAAAAATGAAGTCTTGTTAAATCTCAACAATTATGATGGGGCATATCCTACATGAATTATCTAAGTAAAACAAAATAATTTTACATCTTTTCAAAGTACACCCCTCTTCTGAATTAAGCTTAAAAAATGATACTGAATGCTTTAGCAGCCTTCACCACAGTGAGGAAATGTAACAAAGGTATGACTAATGCCCCTGTCCCACTTAGGAAACCTGAACGGAAACCTCTGGAGACCTTGCGCCCCACCCAAGGTTTCCATGAGTCGCCAGGGGTTTTGGTCACTTGCCTGGAAAGCTTCGACCGAAGCGTGAGCTGCATCTACTGACCAAAGATCCTACAGGATCTTTGCTACCGACCGCGCACACACATACACACACGAACACATCGCGAAGGTGGGGGCCAGGGACAGCGGAGGAGCGCTGTCTGCGCGATGAAGAGGAAGGTAAACGGCTGCCACAGAGCACGGTAAATCCTTTAGAGAGCGCGGGAGGGAGGGAGAGAAGGGGAAAGAAGGGGAGAGAAGGACAGAGAAGGGGAGAGAGAAGGTGAGAGAAGGTGAGAGAACGTGAGAGAAGGTGAGAGAAGGGGGAGAGTTTTAAGAAGTTTAATAAAGTTAGCGGGCATTTTACCTTCCGGCGGATCCTCTAGGTCCTGAAAACCAAAGATCCAACAGGATCTTTGCTGAAAACCAATGAGCCAATCAAAATGGCCAGTCAGCGAAGGAGATTGCCTTCGACTGCCTGTAAGTAAATAGCGACCCCACTCCACTGGCTTCGACCAAACGGCAACCTATATTTAGTCGAGGCTGGTTTTGGTTTTGTTGAAATAATCGCAGGAACATAGAAGAAGCCTCTACTACGCGGGAGTGACCAAAACCTCCGGGAACCTCACAGAAACCTTGGGTGGGGCGCAAGGTCTCCAGAGGTTTCTGTTCAGGTTTCCTAAGTGGGACAGGGGCATTACAGCCGCATGTATCTACAGAGTATCCTATCCAGTATGAACTCTCACAGTTACCCTTTGACAGGCTGGCCTTGTACTGGCACAGCTGGTCGCCATTTATTACAAATGATAAAGCATTATTTATTTAAGTGTAAAATGTTTAAATAAATACTGATTTGTAATTATTAACTTTCAAAATCTATAATTGAATGGAGATAAATCAAGGTAAATATTTTAAATGCAAATTAAGCAATGGGGCCATAAAGCTTCATCTTTCTGGGCAGGCGGTCAATGTTTTGTGCCATCCTGTCTCACGTGGATCCATGATGTCTGCCATCAGGTTCCTGTTGGATCAGGCAGAATGTTGGGGAATCTGCCCAGCAACCGGTGCCAGGTTGAACCAGATGCACGAATATTGTCCACATTGACCCCCAGGGTAAGGGACGGCTACAGGGACTTTTATATTGATGTTGTGAGAATGTGAGCCTTGCCCATCCATAATCATTCTCCGGTAATACTGATTAGCCATTCCACTCCATCTGATGATACCATCTGGGAGTTTGAGGATTTAGATCCAATGAAAACTATGGAATAATTATATATTTCCAAGTTAGGGTGTTGTATGAATTGGAATAACTGCAGATGAAGCTGCTCTCAAGTACCTGCTACCCTTACACTTTTTAGTGACAGAAATCACAGCTAAATAAAAGCTGATCATTCGTTAAGTGTCAAGACTCTAATATCTTTGTTTTAATTTGTTTCAATAGCTTTAGAACGTTTTTGTCAACCAAACACATGTGTTTTGATAGCTGGCTAAACCAGACAGTGTGCCATCAAATCCTTGTTCACCTCTTTGTGGGTGTGGCTCAGACTTGCACCTGCAGCTCCATGCCGCAGTGCAGGGACTCACTGACAAGGTGGAGATGGATTCATCAAGGAAATTGCCATGAAAAATCTGATAAGTAAATGAGGCCTCGGTGAGTTGGCCGATACCATGCACTGGCAGCTCATTGCTAGAAATAAATTTTAAACCAATGAATGTCAACAATGTGCCTCGTTTGAGAACTACAAGATTGGCTAAATATAATTTTTGATAGAGTAACCAAGAATTGAATTAAAGCCAAATGCCCACAATTTGTTTTATTGTTGTTTTATTTGCACAGCTTAAACCTCCAATGATAAATTGATACACCAACATTGTCATTTGGTTATATACCTACTTAAAGAACCACACATTAACCAACTGCTTGTCTGCATACGCTAAGCGTAACTTCATCAACTATTTCATGCAACTTTGGGAGGATTTTGCTTTAACAGAGTGTACTGGCAGTCAGCATTGGGGTACTCCGAGATACCACTTCCCAGAATTAACCTGCAGAAAGATTGTGTCTCTAGATTTTGAAAAAATGGGGAATGGATCCCGAGTATTGCCGTATTTTTCCCACGCTCCCTGCATACTCCCCGCTGTTGCCCAACAATCAGCCAAATGTATATTTAGCTTAGGCCCTGTCCATCATTCAGCAGTGCAGATTCAAACTATGAGATTTTTTGAATTATTTTAAAAAACGTGGGAGGTAGCAAATTTCCTTTTCTTCAGCATTAAAGTGAATTGCATTATTACGCAATATCACATTAAACTTGCAATGAACTCTCGGACAATTAGCTGGCCAACACAGCAACAGTCATCAACTTCCTTGATAAAGTTTTCAAATCTGTTCTTCCCCTTCGTCTTAATTATTATGACACTCATTTTGCCTGCAATTACGATGTATTTCCGCTAGAGGCCGCCATTGGGGTTTAGTTGGAATTACTACTGGTAGCAAATGGATGGACTTCATTTCTGACCTTTAAAATGAAATTATCATTGGAGATTTGGGTGGAAATTGGTGGCTGCTTTAGAAAAATCTGGCTGATCTTATTTATTTGTCTAGTTTATTGAAATCTGTCTAGTTTATTGAAATCTGGGCATTAATGTTTATTAGATGGATGACAATATGGGCTGGGGAGCAAATATGAATTTAACATAAATTCATTTTCAAGGGTTGAAATATTCATATTGCATGACATTCACAGCCAATTATTATTTTAAAAAGTATGTCAATTAGACTGGTAATAGAATGTCTCAAACTCACTAGCTATTGAGTATGACGTTAATGTAATTTTCTTCCTATACTGTGAAGTAGAAATATCACGAGTAAAAATAGAAAAAAAACAAAGAATGACTATAAATAAAGCACAGTGGCTATAATATGAAAAGGGAAAAAATACAAGTGGCACAGCAATAGAATTGCTGCCTTAACGCGCCAGGGATCTGGATTAAATCCCGACTACGGGTGTAGTATGTACGGACTTTGTACGTTCTCCCTGTGACCTGCGTGGGTTTTCTCCGGGTGCTCCGGTTCCTCCCACACTCCAAAGACGTTCAGGTTTGTAGGTAAATTGGCTTTGGTAAAAAAAGTAAATTGTCCCTAGTGTGTAGGATAGTGTTAAGTGTGTACGAGAATCACTGCTCGGCACGGACTCGGTTGGCCTAAGGGCTCATATTCGCACTGTATCTCTAGTTTAAAAAAAATATCGTTTTAGAGATACAGCGCGGAAACAGGCCCTTTGGCCCACCGAATCTGCACTGACTAGCAATCCCCGCACGTTAACACTATCCTACCTACACACACTAGGGACAATTTACAAGCTAATTAACTGTATGTCTTTGGAGTGTGGGAGGAATAACCGAAGATCTCGGAGAAAACCCACGCGGGTCACAGAGAGAACGTACAAACTCAGCACCGTTGTCGGGATCGAACCCGGGTTTCCGGGTGCTGCAAGCACTGTTAGGCAGCAACTCCACTGTGCTGCTCTCTACCGCTCCGCCACCGTGCAAACTAAACACCGATTTATAAATAATCCTCGCTTATGTGTTGGTGAGAATCCAGCACAAAACAATTTCTTTAAGTATCAATGTTGCTATCAGCCACTGTTTGTCACGCAATTACACACTTCAAAATTCTTTTAGTATTTCAAAGTCTTCAGATAATTAGTGGGGTTTGAATTACATCACCACAGAATATAAATTGTATCTCCATCATCAATCAGGTGACAGTCTGAACAGATAGTGAAGAAACTAGAAACATTTAATTAAAATGACAGAACCAGAACTAATACTATTTTATGGTAGCAATTCACATCACAAATGACATAGTGATGACAGTGTTATCAATCTACCTTTTACCATAACAGATTTTACTTTAACCATAGGATAAGGCAAACTTATTTTCTTTTGTCACTAGCAATTGGATTGACACTTAACACAGGATCTTAATAACTAGTGGACAGAAAAACCTTGATCCCTTCAGCCTTGATTGAATCTGAAACCAGCTCTAAGAAAAATATCTGAAGCTCTACAAAATCAATGGGTGAACTGGGTCTGGCATGGCCATTGACAAAGACAATACCTTAATACAATACAAAATGATTTAACAATACTGAGATTTAAAATGGTAATAAACTGAATTAGTCACTTACAGGATTTTCTGTCTGGTTAATTCCAATAAGGAAGACGACTCTGAGAAGAAGAGAGCAGCCACCAGGTTTTTGTGGATGTTATGGAGATTCGAACGCAGAGTTCTGACCATGATGAGGAACAGGAAAGTCACAAACAAAGCAAAGAGCGAGAGCGAGATGGTGGTATATGTGACAATCTTCAAAGGGAGCACTCACCATGCTGGGGAAGAATCAACAATATGATCATCAACGTTTAAACTGTAAAGCCAGACTACGACAGACAATAGAATTTCATTGTCCTATCTGGGACACATGACAATAAACTCTCTTGAATCTACCACATTTTGTGGAAATTAATCTTATTAATTATTGTTTAGTATTAATGAGATAAATGTACAGCAGCAAATTATTTTATTAAAATAACAAAGGATTTCATTTGCGGCAGATGTATCTGGAATTGGTATCTGAAGTTAAGATGTCATGAACTTATGAATTTGGCTTGCATTACAAATTACCCACCAAATTAATTTTGATGCCAACTTTCTTTCACTGATGTATTATTTTTCACCCTTTTGCCCTTCGTGTAACTACATTTTTAAAGGAAACTTCAACAATCTCCAATTATGGCTTTTTGAGGAATGAAAACACCAAGACTTCATTTTTGTAGAAGATGGTGGGTTTCTGGTTCATCACACGGCCCCAGCCTCAGCAAAAACTACCATGAATAAAAACAACGCATCAATATTTTGAATGAGATCACGAGGTGATTTTAGTGTCTTGATATTCTGGATTAGGTGCAATCAATAAGATACAAACAGTACCTCATGTGTGACCCTCCCAACATGTGGCCCTCATACTCTGTTACGGAGACTTCCTTCCAGCACTGGCTTACTGAAACAAACTTTCTCCACTTCCGGATGCAGCTTTGAAAGATTTTCTATGTCCTTTTCAATACCTCCACATTAGTGAAAAAATAATTCTGATTTTATAGTGCCTTTTACATTATTGTTTCAAAGACTTTATGGACAACAAAATACCATTAAAGGACTAGTTGTTACATCTACCACTTCAAGAAGCGATTTGACCCCTCCTCGCATTACTATGGCACCATGACCGCTGCTGATCGCAATGTGAATCTGATTGCCACATGACTTTAAGCTAATGAATTTTGTCTTCTGATATGAATGGTGGAGTTATAGAGGGAGAGTGACCAACATATCCTTCAACTAAGGAGAAGGATAAAAGTCAAGAAGCTGCAGAAAGATCAGGAAACAATGTGCCAGGACTATATGGATCTATCTGTAAGTGGAGAGCAGTGTAGAGAAACTCCAACAGCAAGTGCTAATGGCATTCCCAAGTGTAGGTGCAGCTCAGTAACCTAGCTGTTGCTATGCTGCTGTGACATTCCACCCCCACCCACCCCAAATTGCAAATGTGGGAACAATGGACCCTCATTAGTCTTTTGTCATTTATGATTTCTGTCTCACAGGCATTCCTTTTGCTTCAAGGCAATGGGCTGCTGGACTGAGGCAGAAATAAAATAAAGAGCACAAAATTACAATAAGTCCACTGCCCTGGTGAATCTAGTAAATCACTTGCGTTTTGAGCACTTAAGATCAATTAACGCAGCTTCTCAATTTCCACTGAACGTTGGAGCTTTGTTGAGGCAATGAGCATCAATAATACTGTATTAAGATATTAGCTTAAAAAGACAAGGTCGCTACAGGCTATATTTTTAAGCTTGTTCAGATACTGCAACCTGTTTTTAACACCAGGAAATGAAGACAAAAAGGGAAGCATGTCCATGCCTGAGTTGACTATGTGGAAAATGTGTTTAATAAACTGGAAAAGGAAGGCTGTAGTGCCTCGAGCAAAATGGAAGCATCTTGGATGTAGGCACGTGATCCACCTTACCTCCCGCTTGGAAATGTCCATGAGCACGGCAAAACTAGTCATGTGGTTGCACTGGCAGTCGATGTGGGATTCATTCCGGTGCACAAGTTCACATCCTTTTGAAGACCACCCTCCTGTGCCTCCAATCCTATCAAAGGAAACCAATGCAAGGATTTAAAAAAAACTGAGAACCATTAGCTGTGTAATGTCCTCAATATTTGTGCAATATTGAATAATGAGCACGTCCAACATGATATATGCCCCAATTTCTCCTGTTAAATTGGATCTTGTAGATTGAGATGATGTTCACAGGGCAAGTGGTGCTGATGCTCATCGACACTGGTTTATATGTATACACTACACACACTATATATATATACATATTAAAAATATATATATATAAGACTTTTTTTTACCTTCCATCACAGTGAGGAGGTGCCTGGAGGAGAGTCACTGTGATGGATGTTTATGTTAAAATTATGTAATTGTGTGTTTTGTTTGCTTTTATTGTTATGACTGTATGGTAACGACATTTCATTCAATTTTTTTTGAATTACAAATAAATTCAATTCAATTCAATATATATATTGAATATATGTATTGAATTGAATTGAATTTATTTGTCATTCAAAAAAATGTGAACGAAATGTCAAATTTGAACAAAATGTATATATATACTAGACCAAGTGCAGACCCGTTGGGTCTGTCTCCCCAACGCGCGTTTGCGGGGGGGGGGCGGGGGCTGCGTCGTCACACTCACACTAACCACCCCCCAAACACACAGGCGGGGGGGAGGGGGAGTGGTGGAAGTGAGAGAGAGGAAGGGGGAGAGGGGTGGGGGGTGGTGGAAGAGGGAGAGAGGGGTAGGGGAAGGGGGTGGGGGGGAGAGAGGGAGGGAGGGGGGAGGGGGAGAGAGAGGGGTGGTGGAGGGAGAGAGGTGGGGGAGGGAGAGGGGTGGGGTAAGCAGGGAGATAAGTGGAAGAGTGGGAAGGGAGGCGGAGAGGGGTTGGGGGAGTGGTGGGAAGAGGGGACAGAGTCGTAAGGGGAAGGGATGGGGAGAGGGGGGGAGAGAGGGGAGGTAGGGGGAGAGAGAGAGGTGGGGGAAGGGGAAGAGAAGTGGAAGAGTGGGGAGGGAGGGGTAGGGGAAGAGGAGAGAGGGGTAGGGGAAGGGGGGTGGGGGGAGAGAGGGAGGGAGGGGGGAGGGGGAGAGAGAGGGTGGTGAGGGAGAGAGGTGGGGAGGGAGAGGGGTGGGGTAAGCAGGGAGATAAGTGGAAGAGTGGGAAGGAGGCGGAGAGGGGTTGGGGGAGTGGTGAAGAGGGACAGAGTCGTAAGGGGAAGGGATGGGAGAGGGGGGGAGAGAGGGGAGGTAGGGGGAGAGAGAGAGGTGGGGGAGGGAGAGGGGTGGGGGAAGGGGAAGAGAAGTGGAAGAGTGGGGAGGGAGGGGGAGGGGGGATGGGAGGTAGGGGAGTGGTGGAAGAGGGACAGAGTGGTAGGGGGAAGGGGACGGGGGAGAGAGGGAAGGGGGTGGGGGAGAGAGAGGGATCGGGGTGGGAGGAGGGGGAGGAGAGGAGATGGAGAGGGGGTGGAGAGAGCGGTGGGGGAGAGGAGGAGAGAGGGGAAGGGGAGGGGAGAAGGATATGGGTAGGGGAGAGAGGGGTAAGAGTGTGGAGGGAGGGGGAAGAGTGGGGGGAGGAAGGGGGTGGGGAGAGAGGGAAGGGGGTGGGGAGAGGGAAGAGGGTGGGGGAGAGAGGGATGGGGAGGGCGAGAGGTGTGGGGGACGGGGGAGGGATGAGGGAGGGAGGGGAAGAGTATGGAGGGAGGGGGAAGAGTGTGGAGGGAGAAGGGGGTGGGGGAGAGAGGGATGGGTGTAGGAGGAGGAGGGGAGGAGAGAGAGAGGGGTGAGGAGAGAGAGATGGAGAGGGGGAGGAGAGAGGGGTGGGGACGGGAGGAGAGAGTGATGGGAAGGGGGAGAGAGGTGTGGGGGAGGGGGGAGAGAGGTGTGGGGAGGGGGGCAGGAGGGGAGGAGGGAGATGGGGTAGGGGAGGGAGGGAGAAGAGTGTGGAGGGAGGGGGAGAGGGGTGGGGGGAGAGGGAAAGAGTGGGGGGGAGATGGGAGGGGGTGAGAAGTGGAAGAGTGGGGAGGAGGGAGGGGGAGAGAGGTAGATGAGTGGTGGAAGAGGGACAGGGGAGTGGTGGAAGAGGGACAGAGGGGTAGGGAGAAGGGGTGGGGAGAGATGGGGGGAGGGGGAGAGAGAGGGTGGAGGGAGAGGGGGAGAGAAGTGGAAGAGTGGGGAGGGAGGGGTAGGGGGGGTGGTGGAGAGGGACAGAGGGGTAGGGGAAGGGGGAGGGGTGAGAGAGGGAAGGGGGTGGGGTAGAGAGGGAATGGGGGGTGGGGGAGAGAGGGATGGGGGTGGGAGGAGGAGGGGGAGGAGGGAGAGGGTGAGGAGAGGGAGATGGAGGGGGGAGGAGAGAGGGATGGGGAGGGGGAGAGAGGGATTGGGGAGGGGGAGACAGTTGTGGGAGAGGGGGCGAGGGATGGAGGAGGAGGGGAGGAGGGAGATGGGGTAGGGGAGGGAGGGGGACGAGTGTGGAGGGAGGGGGAGAGGGTGGGGAGAAAGAGGGGAAATAGTGGGGAGGGAGAGTGGAAGGGGGAGGGACAGTCCATCTGTTCCCCATCCCTATCACCCCCAATCTCTTTCTCTATTCCCACACACGTGATGACGCGCTTCGACACAGCTGCGGGGGTTGGGGTGAGGGGCTGGGGCTGATGCAAAGGCATATGTAAATGGATCCATTCTGATTGGACATATGTGAGCATTGAGCATTGTGACATCACACAACGGAACCTTCACTAACATTCTATTGCTAAGAGCTGTTTTTTTTTTAACATTTTGAAATTTGGGAGTTGGGGGGGGGGGGGGGGGGGGAGAGAGAAGGATTTTATTTAAAATGTGTACATAAACACGACAAAATTTAATCAGGAGTGGCTACTCGTAAAGAAAAGTGAAATCTCTACCGAAATGGAAAAAATCTCGGTGTTTCTGCATGCGGTGTTGGCGTAGCGCGGTATCAAAGGCTGGCGCTGGCACAAGTCAAGCAGACACACACACACAGAGTTTTAAATATAGATTAGACCAAGTGCAGACCCGTTGGGTCTGTTTCCCCAACGTGCGATTGCGGGGGGGGGGGAGCTGCAGCGTCACACTAACCACCCACCCGTTGGGTCTGTTCCTCCAAAGCACGGTTGGAGGGTGGCAGGGGGATGGGGGGGAGAGGAAGGAGAGGATGGGGGAGAGAGGTGAGGGGGGGGGGTTTGGAGCAGGCGTGCATGTGTCGAGCCGCGGGCTGTGAAGAGAGAAGGACAGAGAGAGAGAGAGAGAGAGAGAGGGGAGAGACAGCGGGTGCAGCAGCATCTATGGAGCGAAAGAAATAGGCTATGTTTTGGCCGAAACTCATCTTCAGATTGGTTTATGCCCGAAACGTTACCCATTTCCTTCGCTCCATAGATGCTGCTGCACCCGCTGAGTTTTTCCAGCTTTTTTTTGTGTATCTTTGATTTTCCAGCATCTGCAGTTCCTTCTTAAAGACAGAGAGACTGTTGCGGTGGGGGGGGTGGGGCTGCGGCATCACACTCACTCTAACCACCCCCCAAACACACAGGCGGGGGGAGGGGGGGAGAGGTGGACGGGGTGGGGAGAGAAGAGGGGAGGGGTGAGAGGGAGACGGGGTGGGGAGAGAAGAGGGGAGGGAGGGGAGAGGGGGAGGGAGGGAAGAGGGGGAGGAGGAAAGGGGAGAGATTGGGGAGGGAGATGAGAGCAGGGTGGGGGAGAGGGAGGAGGTGGAGAGTGGGGAGTGGGTGGAGTGCGGGGAGGGCAGCAAGGGTAAGAGAGGGGTAGGGGGGTGGGAGAAGGGGAGAAGGGATGTTAGAGGTGGAGGGAGGGGATGAGGGGAAGGGGAGAGAGGAGTAGGGGGAAGAGAGGGGGATAGAGAGGGAGAGGGGAGGGAGAGAGGTGGGGGAGGGAGAGGGGTAGAGTGGGGAGTGAGGGGGAGAGGGGTAGCAGGGAGTGGTGCAAGAGAGAGGGGCAGGGGGTGGGGGGGAGATGGGGGTGAAGAGGGGTGGTGGAGGGGGAAGAGAGGGGGTGGGAGGGGAGGAGGGAGAGGGGTGGGGGAGAGAGGGGGAAGAGTGGGGGGAGGGGGAGAGCGGAGAGAGGGGGAAGATTGGGGAGGGAGTGGGAAGGGAGGGGGGTGGGGAGGGAGATGGGGAGGGATGGGGGAGATAAGTGGAAGAATGGGAAGGGAGGGGGAGAGGTGTAGGGGAAGTGGTGGAAGTGGGAGAGAGGGAGGGGAAGGGGGGTGGGGGGTGGTTGAAGAGGGAGAGAGGGGTAGTGGAAGGGGGTGGGGTGAGAGAGGGAGGGGGAGGGAGGGAGAGGGGTGGGGGAAGGGAGGAGAGAAGTGGAAGAGTGGGGATGGAGGGCGAGAGTGGTAGGGGGAGTGGTGGAAGAGGACAGAGGGGTAGGGGTGAGGGGAGAGAGGGGATGGAGAAGAGGCAGGGTGGGGGAGAGGGAGGGGGAGGAGAGGGGAGTGGTAGGAGAGCGGGGAGGGCAGGAAGGGGGGAGAGGGGATGTTAGAGGTGGAGAGAGGGGATGAGGGGAAGGGGAGAGGAGTAGGGGGAAGAGAGGGAGGGTGGAGGGAGACAGGTGGGGGAGGGAGAGTGGAAGAGTGGGGAGTGAGGGGCAGAGGGGGTAGCGGGGAGTGGTGCAAGAGAGAGGGGAAGGGGGTGGGGGGGAGATGGGGGTGAAGAGGGGGTGGGGGAGGAGGAAGAGAGGGTGTAGGAGGGGAGGGAGGGGGAGAGGAGAGAGGGGGAAGAGTGGGGAGGGAGAGTGGAAGTAGGAGGGGTAGGGGACAGTCCATCTGTTTTCCCATTCCCTATCACCCCCAATCCTCTTTCTCTAGTCCCACACACGTGACGACGCCCTTCGACACAGGCTGCGGGGGTGGGGGGGGAGGGGCTGGGGCTGGGGGCTGTGTGTGTGGGGGGTTTGGGGTGGGTGGTGGGTACATGTGTGAGCATCGGGCATTTTGACATCACACAATGGAAACTTCAATAACATTCTATGGCTGAGAGCTGTTTTTTTAAACATTTTGAAATGTTGGGGGGGGGGGAGAAGTTTTTTATTTTAAAAAGTGTACATAAACATGACCAAATTTTAATCAGGAGTGTCTATTCGTAAAGATAAATGTTCTGTTTAGAAATGGAAAAAAATAGCGGCGTTTCCGCGTGCGGTGTGGGCCTAGGGCGGTATCAAAGGGGCTTGGTGGCACAAGTCAGACGGACCGCCGGACGGATGGCAGCCACATAGTTTTAATATAATATAGATAGATAGATAGATCGAATATATATATATATAATCCTTTGCATTCAACAGGGAATTCTGATTTTTTAATGCCTTAACAGATTCAAAGAAAAGATAATAGCTAAATGTTCTTTTGTGTCCCACTTACGCAAGAGTATGATTCCAAAATACACAGAGGGGCTTGGTTCTTTCTTCTGTCACAAACAAACGATACTTCAGAGTTACTGGGCTCTGCAGTTGTCGAGGCAACTCCTGGTCCTCAGTGTAAACTGTGGCACTCACGATGGGTGTATTTATGACTGGCCGGTTAGGAACTCTGAAGACAAACAACACATTGATAAAGGCATGCTGAAGGTATTCGGATATTTCTGGCACAGCAAGACAAGGTATGCAAGAACCCCAGAGGTTTCAATTTCCTCCAATAGCCCATAAAAGTATCTCAAAGTGAAGGCACCCTGTAATTACCTTCAATCTCACATCACAACTATTTGAAAAAAAAATCAAAGCAAGCAGCAAATTCTGCTGCTAGCAGAAGGCACATGTGTAACACAGATGGAGGTCTTCAAAAGTTAAACATGTTGAAGAGATCACTGATTTACTTCTTGCAACGGAGTTGATTCTTTTGAAATAATTTTCCAATAACCATTTAGTCAATAGTTTGGAGAATCTACTGGAAAACAAACACCACCTCTCACTCAGTGGTCACACAATTTGCCAATGCTCTATCTACAAACAAGGACCTACTGTAACTATAAATTTCTCAAAACAATGCAACTTCAAAGCCCATACTATCTGATTTTCAGTTTCGTGAGAATCACCAAGTAATTGAAACCTTGAAAGCTGCTTTTTATTTCCCAATGTTGAGATGGTCATATGAAAATTGGGACACTTCAGCTTTGAGTGCTCAGATCATGACATAATGGAAAGGCTATGCTTTCCCAGTTATTTAAGAAAATGCAAAAATTAAATACACTACTATTCCATAAAGTTCATTACGCCATGAGTAACGTACCTCATACTTCTTCGATCAGGGTCAAACCGTTCAGGCAAGAGCTGTCCCAGCGATCGATATATGATCACCACACCAACTGCATATTGATGGGATCCATCTGCTCTTCTCTTCTGCCTCTTTGCCAATACATTCTCTGGCCTCCAACTTCCATTGTGTGTAGGGTGATAACCCTGCCCTGGAGTTTCACACAAGAAGAAGAATCAAGCCATTCCTTACACACTTTCAGTTAGATTTAGGTCATGTGGAAACTTAAGAATTCCCATACAGATTTCAACATTTAGTGTACAATCTACATGATAACCTCTGATGATGGATCCATCAACATGATAAAATTGTCTTTCACACGTCCTTCTCTCTCAATTTTTCACAAGGCCTGGAACACATTGCCATGTGGGTGCTGGTGGAGGCAGATATGATAGTGGCGTTGAAGAGGCTTTTGGATAGGAACATGGAAGCGCAGAGAATAGAGGGACATGGATCATAGAGGGGCAGGCATGAGGAGACCAGTTTAACTTGACATCATGTTCGGCACAAACATCGTCCGTTCCTGGGCTGTACCTGGTCCTTTTCTATTTCAGCCCCAGAGGCCTTTCCTACAAATCATCCTGGTCAGTCAATGCAAACTGTGGGTTCTTCACGACCAAGCATGGACAGTTAGTGGGAGTGTGAAGTGATTTTCTGCTCTCAACAGTGAGCCACCCGTAGCCTTCACACCTGGTTACGATCAGCGACTCGACACAGATAAGAAAATAAAATTGCAAACATCCTGGTTTATATGCTTTAGCTACTGAAAAACTATTTTTTTTACTTCACATCATGTGAGGCATGCTGCCGCAGTGTGGGTTCTGCCAAGATATGAATGAACTGACTCTTGGACGACTGCGGCATCATTTCACGTCAAAGGGCAATAGATCCGCATGACCTGCTTCACTTGTGAAAGAAAACAGCTCCACGTTCAGCTAAGGATTATGAAAAAATGTTCTATTTCATTAATGGCAGGAGTCCTACAGCATCAAAGCCATTAGATGTTAAAACTGCTGTGAAGCTGATGTAACACTTTCCAGCGAATGCTTCCCTTCAAAGGCTTCAATTTTTCCCATGAGTAGTTCAAAAGATAAGCCGAACAATTTATCTGCTATATTGGACCCAGTGCTCAACTGAGATTTATATTCTGAACTAAGGGACATTTCTCAAACATTCAGCAGCATTTTCTTCATTGATGAGATTCAAATACAACCCAAACGTAGCCATGTGATGGAAAGAAAGGCATATTGTTTTTGATGGACCTTACAGTTTCCAGAGCAATTAAACAGGTATGGAATGTGGATAAAGTCTGGTAGTTTGTCCACTGGCTCAGGCCTGCACTTGGAGCACAACTCAGCACCCAAAGATTTAAATAAAACTGCAACAATAAGATAGAAACACTCCTTACCTTGGTCATCTCCGACTTTGAAGAGGGCATTGGGAAAAAAATACACTGGATTCAAGGTCCGCTGGAATTTCTTCACGGATTTTCTCAAACTGTGGCATGCTGGTGCCTCCAAAGTTTGGTATCTCAAAAAGGTCGACTGCAATGACTAGCGGTATAAGAAACACATCAACATGAAGGTCAAATATATAGGAAAAAGACCGGTCTTACATTATCATTAATTGGTTGCTTTTGGTTTACTTAAATGTTGAAATTAAAAAATATATATTTTACAGTGAATAAATTAAGACTTTCCTTCTGACTCATGAAGTATGAGTGACTGTCTCTCAAGATTTGTTTTGCTGGTTCAGGTTTGTGTGTAGTTTTTCAGGTCTGAGTACTTCCACCACAATCAACAGTTGTAACTGTGCACTGCAATTCCCAGCGCAGGGACGAGGAAAGGATTACTGATGCTGGGAGTCAGTGGTCCTCCCATTCTTTATCTGGCTGTTGTGAGGGTTTGGCGATAGATCTTCACCAGCTGCACATGGAATGCAGCTAAGCCTGAAGGAGGTCCCACGAAGAAAGCAATAAGAGGCAGCAGCCTATGCACTGAGCCACGATTACTTAAATGTGATATGCATAGAGAAAGCCTTAACTTTTTATTTACAGGCGTCTCTGGATTGAGGTGATGGGATACCCATAACCAGGCTGTTGAGTCCAGCAAAGAGCAAGCATTGCAATGCATCAGACACAGTGGATTCCAGCACAACCGGTTGGAATGCTTAAAGACGGAATGATTGTGATTTTAAACCCATCAGAAGGATAGGAATACTAAGATATTTGGGTTACATAACCTAGGTCCAAAATTTCATACTAGATGCTTCACATACTTCAATTCCAACTGTATGCAGATATGAATTTCCTACTTTGATGTCAGATTGATTAATGTGCTAAGCATCAAGTCACGTGGGTAGAACTTAAAAGGAAGGAGTAGGTTGAGCCAAACCATGAACCTGGCATTGTTTTTTATTGGAGGGTGAGTGTTATAGACTTGCTCCTCCTAACCCACAAGCAGTGCCCTCTTATCCCAAACTAGCCATTGTTTCCCTTCAGCTGCCAGGTTTCCCCAATGCAAATGCAGCCAGCAACGGGGACCTGAGAAGCTGGTTAAATCCAGTGGCTGTCCTCATTATTTAGATGGTAGAAAAAATGCTGGAGAAACTCAGGGAATGAGGCAGCATCTATGGAGCGAAGGAATAGGTGACGTTTCGGGTTGAGACCTTTCTTCAGAATGATGTGGGGGTGGGGAGGGAAGGTAGGAAGAAGAAAGGAAGAGGTGGAGACAGTAGACTGTGGGAGAGCTGGGAAGGAGGGAGAAAGCAAGGACTACTTGAAATTGGAGAAGTCAATGTTCATACCACTGGGGTGTATGAACAATGTTCATACCACTGGGGTGTAAACTGCCCAAACAAAATATGAGGTGCTGCCCCTCCAATTTGCGGTGGGACTCAGTCTGGCCATGGAGGAGGCCCAGGACAGAAATGTCAGATTCGAAATGGGAGGGGGAGTTGAAGTGCTGGGCCACCGGGAGATCAGGTTGGTTAATGCGAACCGAGCGGAGGTGTTGGGAGAAGCGATCGCCAAGCCTGCGCTTGGTCTCACCGATGTAGAGCAGTTGACACCTAGAGCAGCGGATGCAATAGATGAGGTTGGAGGAGGTGCAGGTGAACCTCTGCCTCACCTGGAAAGACTGCTTCGGTTCTTGGATGGAGTCGAGGGGGGAGGTAAAGCAACAAGTGTAGCATTTCCTGCAGTTGCAAGGGAAAGTACCAGGGGAGGGGGTGGGAAGGGTGGGAAGGGACGAATTGACCAGGGAGTTACGGAGGAAGCGGTCTCTGCGGAAAGCCAAAAGGGGAGGAGATGGGAAGATGTGGCCAGTGGTGGGATCCCGTTGGAGGTGGTGAAAATGTCGGAGGATTATCTGTTGTATGTGACGGCTGGTGGGGTGGAAGGTGAGGACAAGGGGGGACTCTGCCCTTGGTACGAGTGGGGGGATGGGGAGATTGCCAGATTGCCTCATAAGATGGGCTGGCTGCCCATTGCATGTCACATTAAACTTGGAAGTGGTCAGGAGAGGGTCGGGTTTCAAATATGTTTTTATCAAAGCCAACCACACACAGTAAATTCTGGGTGTTAGAATTTACTCTAATATTTCCAGTGCACCATTTTTTTCTCAGAGTTACATTGATATAATTAGACAGCACTGTCTCATTACTCACTCAGATTTGCAGTGACGATGGTGAAGGGTCGGAGATAGGTTTTCCTGAGGTTTCGCGCTATGGTGTGTGCGTATTCCTCATAGTGCTTCATCAGATGCGCTGTGCCTCCTTCTGTCCGCTGGATCTGTTCCCAATGCTCCTTGTTATGAGGATCCAAAATGGCACTCGCAGCTCTGACAATATTCTGAAATGAAAATCACAGCATATATTTAAAACCTTCCAGCCAGAGGCAAGTACTGTAATGCCTCCATTTTAGTAAGTAGTGGCCAACCTACATGACTGGGATTGGAGCCAGACATAGGAGATTCTGTAGCTGCTTCTACCCTTCATCCCAATTACCAATGTATTGCAATATTACTCCTTGTGGTGCTGTATTATTTATAGATAATCTTTTAATCTTTTTTTTAAGAACTGTGGCCAAAGTCACTGATTAATATCCTCTCTGTTGCTGAATGCTTCAATTTGTGGCCAACAATGCTGTAAATGATATTCCATTCCTGAACACTAAAATTTCAATTTCAGGACTTGAACTTATTGGGAACAATTTTCCTGTAAAAAAAACACATCAAATTTAAATGGCACCATAAAAGTACAAGCCAGTCTAAATCTCGTTCCACCACTTTCAATAACCATCGTAAACAGTCTTCAAATTGCAGCTACGATACATCTGTTGTCCAAACTGAAGCTCAAGTACAGCTTATAGATCACCCATCTTGAACAGAAACCAACCCCATGTAACTTACAGAGGTAAGAGTATAAAACTTTAACTTATTTTAAGCTATCCTGACATTTTTTTTTGAGTGGTGAACACTAAGAATGAAATCTTTAAATATAGGCTTTTAATATAACATCAAATTTAACAAGCACTTTTCAAATTTAATAATATCTTCCCACTGGATTTACATCTGAATTGTGTATCTGAGGTATGACAATTTCGTTATCAGGTTATCTATCCATTACTTTCACATTTAGTGTCCAGAATAATGTTAGTAGCAATGGAGAGATTTGCATATTTTACAGGTCTGTTAAACACTGCTGAAAATTCTTATCTGTGTAAAGCACAGAGGTATAATACTCATTGCTTTCCTTTGAGGTGTTAATAAAAAGAAATGTGTTATCATGCAGCACAGGAGATGAACATCGATTGTTGCAGGAAAGATTAGTCAAATCCTTCGAGTTGGCAAATTAGTCACTCAAGAGGCAGTCCAGGCAGCTCAACATCCCATTGTTCTGGCAGAGTGCTCTCTCAAAGTAGTAGCGGGCACCAAGTTTTGATGGCATGGTGGTGCAGCGGTAGAGTTGCTATCTTACAGTGCCAAAGACCCGAGTTCGAGCATGACTACAGGTGCTTGTCTGTACAGAGTTTGTACGTTCTCCCCGTGACCTGCGTAGGATTTCTCCGGATGCTCGGTTTCCTCCCACACTCCAAAGATGTACAGGTTTGTAGTTTATTTGGCTTCAGTGAAATTGTAATTTGCCCCTAGTGTGTAGGAGAGTTTCAGTGCATGGGATGATTGTTGGTCAGTGTGGACTCAGTGGGCCAAAGGGCCTGTTTCTGCGCTGAATTTCTAAACTAAACTAATACTAGCAAAATTAGAGTTATCCTGTGGGCCGCAGGTGTAAAGCACACATACTGAACTGTAGCAGCACTCTGACCTAGCGGGTAACTCATTACCTAGCAGTATACGCAGAAAGCTGAGCACAGTTACAAGTCTTGTTAACTGTTCCAAAATACTGAAGCATACTGTAGAGAGAAATTGTTACAAAGGGAAAATCAGCATATCAGCTGTAAGGATCCAATCCATAAAAGCACTCTTCTTTGTACAGAACTATGAAGAACTAGAGAAGAATAGATTGAATGAAACCCATTTCACAGAAAGCACACATCACTAGATTTTCACTGTAGTTTAAGCCAATCGGTCAAAAACAAATTTAACCCAAATGCAGCAAGAATCAGTTACAACAGATTTCAGTTTTAAAGCTGCAGATTCAGCTACAAGTCACCTTTGGGTAAATGTGAAAGAGCATCTCCATGCAGAGTAGAGAGTAAATTAAACAAACAATTGTAATATGTTGAGTGTGCATGCATCTGTTAAAAACCACCAAAATGTGTGGTCTTAAGCAGATTTCTTTCTTGCAGTTGAATATATTTGTAGTCATTTATATTAGGACTACCAAGCTTTCACTCTTACATTTCTGAATTTTAAGTGTTTAACCATCCATCAGTGAGTGAACTTTGCAGTCCTTCACTGTTTACCGTGGCTTCAAACATAAAACATATTTTGAATTACAGCACACGGGTACTGCTATTAAATGATGATTACAGTAGTTATGATCATCCATTCACAATAACCAAAAATGGCTGAGTATTTGTAGTGGTTTGATGACTTTGCAGATTTCAGTCCCAGTAAAGAAACTGACGGTCTGGATTTTCATGAGGGCAGCTCCACCTGTACTCTCCATTGGACTCTCACCTGTACCTTCCTTGGATCGGGACAGGTGGCCAAGACAAATCTGGAGCTGACTGCACTGTGTAGTGTTCAGACTTCAAACAATGAACCAGCTTTACCCACTAAAACCAAGTAGAAGCCCTTGTCAGCTGCCAAAGCTTCACCCCAGCTTGGCTATCTATCAACCCTAACACGTTTTATAACATTTTTGAATGTCTCCAACATTCAGAAACCTATAAAAGCTTTTACAAATGAAATAAAGAGAAACACCAGGGACTGCAGATGCTGGAATCTTTTTCAAAACGCAAAGTGCTGGAGTACCTCAGCGCGTCAGGCAGCATCTCTGGAGGGACTGGATGGGCGACGTTTCAGGTTGAGATCCTCCTTCAAACGTTGTCAGTTTGAAGGAAAGTCCCCACTTGAAACATTGCCTATTCATTCCCTCACAGACGCTGCCTGAGTCACTCCAGGAGTTTGTGTTTTGCCACAAATGAAATAAGCGATTTCATACATTTCAAATTTTTTTTGACAAATTAACTAATAGCTCTTAACCTTAAAATTAACAGTTAGTTTAAAAAAATCTGGAAGTCAGTTATTTTTCTTTCCTCTCTTTGGTCCTCTAGTTCGGGTTCATATGGATGAGCCTGGGGATTGTGCACTGGAGTTATCCTGGCACAGGTTCTGTGGGCAAAGGTGCTGGGAAAACTCAGCGAGAGTGTACTCACCCTGGCGGGCTCCATGA
Source organism: Malacoraja senta (assembly GCA_038087875.1). Taxonomy (NCBI): domain Eukaryota; kingdom Metazoa; phylum Chordata; class Chondrichthyes; order Rajiformes; family Rajidae; genus Malacoraja; species Malacoraja senta. The sequence continues at coordinate 21,771,531 of CM075985.1, read as the reverse complement.
AGATCCCGCTATTGGAGCAACATTGGGAAATTGGTAGAGAAGGTTGATCTGCAAGTCTGACGCTTTCACATTTTCCCCAGAGCATTGAAACTTCAGTTTAGTTTAGTTTATTATTGTCGCCTGTACTGAGGTGCTGTGAAAAGCTTTTTTTGTTGTGTGCTATCCAGTTAGTGAAAAGATTATACATGATTACAGTCAAGCTGCCCACAATGTACAGATGCAGGATAAAGAGAATAACGTTTAGTGCAAGATAAGGTCCAATAAAGTGTGATTCAGGATATTCCGAGGGTCTCCAATGAGGTAGATGTGCGGTCATGCTCTGATTGGTGATGGGATGGTTCAGTTGTCTGATAACAGCTGGGAAGAAACTGTTCCTGAATAAGGAGGTATGTGTTTTCAAACTTCTGTACCCGTTGCTTAATGGGGAAAGGGGAGAAGAGGGAGTGGTCGGGCTGAGACTGGTCCTTGATTATACTGGTGGTCTTGCCGAGACAGGGTGGTGTAGATGAAGTTGAGAGATTGAGTGTTGAGAGATTATGGACTTTCAGCAATAGCGAAATTAGTCTGCCAAACCCAGCTAAACCAAGGCTATTAAGTTCATCCTTGCCTATTCCACCCACTTTACGTACCCAATAAAATTAATTAAAAACGTAGAACAGGACAGCAGGGTGTGATATTCACCACACCAAACAATTTAATGCATTTGTCAACCGGTGGGTGCTACTTCCCTGGCTGTAGGTTAGTATGCTACATCAACAGGCACCGCTCCATTCCTTCACCTTTGGGATTTATTATTAAAACCATTGACAAACAGGTTATTCAATATTATAACTGTATTTGAGAGGCAAAGGAGAAAAGAAATGCAAGGACAAGGTATAAAGAACATTTAAAATCTAAAAATTATTTCGCACACTGGATATGAAAATCTACAAATACCAATACCTCAGATTAGAAATAATTAAAGTACTGTAGCAACATCTTTATACAAACCTACCCAAGGGAAATCAGAAGATTTCAATCTCCAATGAGGACATTGACAGGAGTGAAGAATGTGTACTTTCCAAATATGTTTCTTGAACATATCTTAGTGGATCTCATGGAAAAAGGAGCTTTGAATGGAAATGAAAATTGATCAGGAGTTTTGACTCCTGCAGTTTATTACTGATTGGAAAGATTCCATGAGTATTGGAGTAGAAGGCTGTGGGAAGTAAATTCTGAATTGCCATCTTTAGAAAGGTTTGAAAAATAATTCACACATGTCGTGCACAACATGAAGCCTTAAAATAAATCATCATTGACTATTAATAATATAAAAATAAACAATGTAGTACCAGATACCAACCTCATTAAACTCAACATCTTGAGTTGCTGCCAGTTCAAAATCCTGCTGGTTTCCCTCATATTGAAGGATCCTCTTGATCAGCTCATAAGCTATTTTCACATCATTCCCATAATAATTTGTTGTGTGTTTGGTGGCATTCTGCAGCATGCTGGCGAGTTTCTTTGAGTTTTGTGTATTCATCCTGGTTTCGTTGCGATGAAGTTTTTCCATCTGTTTGCAAAACATAACAAAAAGTCAGTAAATTGTATAACTGCAGAGTTGTAAGAAATAATAATTCGAACAACTTGGATAAACTATGGACTGCATTTATAAACTCAAGTCTCGGATGGCTCCAGTAAATTGTGTAATTATGTCTCAAAAGGGAACAGCTCACAACTGTCTTGCTGAAGCTGCTTCACATAACGATTCTTAAAGCACGGAAGGCTGCCATCAGACTCACCCCGGTCATTCTCTCTTCTCCACTCTCCCATCAGGCAAGAGTTACAGAAGTTTGAAAACACATACCTCCAGATTCAGGGACAGTTTCCCCCCACTATTATCAGGCAACTAAACGGTCCTCTCATTAGCTAGAGTGCGGTTGTGATCTCCCATCCACCTCATTGGAGCCCTTTGAACTATTATTAATCGCCATTTATCTGGCACTAAATGTTGTACCCTTTATCCTTTATCTGTGCACTATGGACGACTTGATTGTATTCATGTACAGTGGCTTGCAAAAGTATTCATACCCCTTGAACTTTTCCACATTTTGTCACGTTACAACCACAAACGTAAATGTATTTTATTGGGAATTTATGTGATAGACCAACACAAAGTGGCGCATAATTGTGAAGTGGAAGGAAAATGACACATGGTTTTCAAATTTATTTACAAATAAAAAACTGAAAAGTGTGGCGTGCAAAAGTATTCAGCCCCCTTTACTCTGATACACCTAAATAAAATCCAGTGCAACCAATTGCCTTCAGAAGTCACCTAATTAGTAAATAGAGTCCACTTGTGTGTAATCTAATCTCAGTATAAATACAGCTGTTCTGTGAGGGCCTCAGAGGTTTGTTAGAGAACATTAGTGAACAAACAGCATCATGAAGCCCAAGGAACACATCAGACAGGTCAGGGATAAAGTTGTGGAGAAGTTTAAAGCAGGGATAGGTTATAAAAAAATATCCCAAGCTTTGAACATCTCACGGAGCATTGTTCAATCCATCATCCGAAAATGGAAAGAGTATGGCACAACTGCAAACCCACCAAGACATGGCCGTCCACCTAAACTGACAGGCCGGGCAAGGAGAGCATTGATCAGAGAAGCAGCCAAGAGGCCCAAGGTAACTCTGGAGGAGCTGCAGAGATCCACAGCTCAGGTGGGAGAATCTGTCCACAGGACAACTATTAGTCGTGCATGCCACAAATCGGGCCTTAATGGAAGAGTGGCAAGAAGAAAGCCATTGTTGAAAAAAAGCCATAAGAAGTCCCGTTTGCAGTTTGCCACAAGCCATGTGGGGGACACAGCAAGCATGTGGAGGAAGGTGCTCTGGTCAGATGAGACCAAAATTGAAGTTTTTGGCCTAAATGCAAAACGCTATGTATGGCGGAAAACTAACACTGCACATCACCCTGAACACACCATCCCCACTGTGAAACATGGTGGTGGCAGCATCATGCTGTGGGGATGCTTTTCTTCAGCAGGGACAGGGAAGCTGGTCAGAGTTGACGGGAAGATGGATGGAGCCAAATACAGGGCAATCTTGGAAGAAAACCTGTTAGAGTCTGCAAAAGACTTGAGACTGGGGCGGTGGTTCACCTTCCAGCAGGACAACGACCCTAAACATACAGCCAGAGCTACAATGGAACGGTTTAGATCAAAGCATATTCATGTGTTAGAATGGCCCAGTCAAAGTCCAGACCTAAATCCAATTGAGAATCTCTGGCAAGACTTGAAAATTGCTGTTCACAGACGCTCTCCATCCAATCTGACTGAGCTTGAGCTATTTTGCAAAGAAGAATGGGCAAAAATTTCAGTTTCTAGATGTGCAAAGCTGGTTGAGACATACCCCAAAAGACTTGCAGCTGTAATTGCAGCGAAAGGTGGTTCTACAATGTATTGACTCAGGGGGGCTGAATACTTTTGCACGCCACACTTTTCAGTTTTTTATTTGTAAAAAAATTTGAAAACCATGTATCATTTTCCTTCCACTTCACAATTATGCACCACTTTGTGTTGGTCTATCACATAAAATCCCAATAAAATACATTTACGTTTGTGGTTGTAACGTGACAAAATGTGGAAAAGTTCAAGGGGTATGAAAACTTTTGCAAGCCACTGTATAGTCTTTCTTTTACCGGATTGCATGCAACAAAAGCTTTTCACTGTACCTTGGTACACTTGACAATAATAAACTAAACTAAACTACAATTCTTATTTACTTCTGGAATAACCAGCTTTTGCCAGCCTTATTTGCTCCGAGAGATTGCAACTTGGAGGATCAATATTACAAATATATTCTCTTTGGTTTTGGTTTATTATTGTCATATGTACCGGAATTCAGTGAAAAACTGCCCTCACAGCAATCTGTGAACTTCTGCAGTATCGAAGACAGGATATCAGAAGGGCTAGGACTGCTTTGCCAATGGAGCTCAAATGCTCGGTCACTCTCTACTTCCAAGTTTCAGGATCCCAGCAGGCTGCTGCTGATATCTGTACATCTCATAGTTTTCTGCTCATTGCAGCACCCTCAAGGAATGAAGACTGTCCTTCTGCCCACAGAAGGGAGATCCATGAATGCTTGACTGTAGTCAGGGGGGGGGGGGTCTCTGCAGTCCCATTACTCCCAAAGGACATGTCTTCCATGGGGCTTATCCTGCTCACAGCTTATCCTGCTCCCTCTGTGCCCCTGGGAGAATTGTCCCATGCCTATCCAATTAATCCAGCACCCATTCCCACCTCTCTATTCTTTAAGCAGCAACATTCCCTTGTAGCTGGAAGAGTGCAGTTTGCGTTCTGGCATGTTCCTTTGTGGTCATGCTTGCAGCAGCTATATAGATGTTGCTAAATATTAATAAATGAAAGAACAGATTTATACAGGGTACCCTTACATCATTGTTCTCTGCACCTCACAATTGAATAACATGATCTTTATGCTACTTTCAAAAAACAACCAGAAGGTAATCCACAATGCTGCGTTAATGTCATTAATTGTTACAAAACAATGAACTCATAGAGTGCTAATTCAGAACATAGGCTCAGGTTTCTTGACTATGGCTTTGGCGTTCTGACTCGAGAGGCAAGAGTAGACATGACTGAGAGATAGTGAGGGCAATGATTTTCCAAAAACATAGAGTGACTTCTGTTCTAATCAACCATGGAAAACCTCAGAAGGGAATCTGTTTTGATTTACAGGGACTGAGATGCATCTGTTGGAGATGCCGAGCAGTCTTTTTTAAAAGTTTAGTTTAGAGATGCAGCGTTGAAACAACCCTTCGGCCCAGCGAGTCTGCGCTGACCAGCGATCCCCACACACTAACACTATCCTACACACACTCGGGACAATTTACAATTTTACCAAGCCAATTAACCTACAAACCTGTACGTCTTTGGAGTGTTTCCCAGAGAAAATCAACACAGGTCATCGGGAGAATGTACAAACTCCATCAGACAGCATCCGTAGTCAGGATAGAACCCGGGTCTCTGGTGCTGTAAGGCAGCAACTCTACCACTGCGCCACTGTGCTATCCTACACCATCAATGGATGCCTGTGATTGGTCAGAACATGGGGTTGGCAATGCTTAAATGGCTCTCCACAGATAGCACAATCTGAACTTTAGTCAAAGGTGAAAATGGGAAAAAAAAGTTTAAATGATACTAATAACCTGGTACATAAATTGCTGGAGTAACTCAGCGGGTCAGGCAGCATCTCTGGAGAACATCGAAAAATGATGTTTCTGGTTGGCACATTTTCCATGTCGAGATGCTGTGTGACCCGCTGAGTTACTCTAGCACTTTGAGTCCTTTTTTGTAAACCAGCGTCTGTAGTTCCTTGTTTCTACCTATTAACCTGGGTCTGTAGCAGTGGTTTATTCTAATGCTTTACTGGTTCCTGCAGCTTTAGTCAAGTATAACACATTTCTTGTCGTGTACAAGAATAAACGGTCTCTATCACTAAGTACAGTCAGAGGAAGGGAAAACCCTTTAATTTTGAGAGAGGCAAATCCACCTGCAGATTCATCAAAGTTAACTAATTCCCTCTGCAAAGATGCTACATGTCTGGCTATGTAATTCTAACGTATTCCGTTTTAATTCAGATTTGCAGCATCTGCAATATTCTGCCTTTGTATTAGTGGCAGCATAGACATGTACAATAAAGGGAACTTACAATAGACTTCAGCTGAATGAAGGTAAGCGTGGTACAGTTGAAAAGGTCAGGGGGAAGCCAGCCTTTCTCTTCATTGCAGTGACGAATTGCAGTGCCTGCAAAGAAAAATTAAGATCTGATTACCAGCGAGCCATTGTTCATTTCTTTAATAACAGTCAGTATATTCAAACACTTTCAGGGTGACAGCAAGACAACTTGGTAAGTTACAGCCCAAGTAATCCTTTGTTCAGTAAGGCAATCTTTAATATTGTATAATGCCATGGGGTCAGGGAACCATTAGACCAAAGCTGAAAGAATAGGCAATAGGGAGAGGGAGAGAAAGATTGGGGGAACAAGCCAAGGGGTGACATTTGGTGCCTTGCAGAGAGAAAAAAAATTACACATGAAAATGATATCTATTCAATTTCTGACACCAATGCATATCAAAGTCAAACAGAAGGTATTTAAAAGTGCTGCGAGGTCCTAGCTGGAACTCACTGTTTAACTGCCCACTGATTAAACAGAACATTTCACTGCTGACTGACAGCTCTGGGCACCTCTTGCTTTTTTGTTAACAAAAGGTTTGTCACAAATTGCACTGAACTCCAGTCAGTTTACTGTCCTTTCACATTCATTAAAAGATTCCCCTATATGGACAGATTAATAAGTAAATGCAATCTGACAATGGTTAGACCCTCACAATAGCTTTTATGTTGCGTTAACATAGCCAAATTCCAGAATACAGATTGTAAGGGACTGTGTGCAGGTCAATGTTAAACCGTGGGGACTCTGTGTTCTCTGTTGCCTCAGAGACCAGCTGAATGCAGACCCTGGCATGTGGACTGTGAATTCTGGCTGGCGGTGCTATGGAATTACATGGCGAAGGAGAGGGAATTTTGGCCACCCTCTCCCATGGCAACTTTCAGATAAGTTAATCCACTTAGGTTTTCTGCCTAAACTCATCTTAGAGAAATTATGTCATCCTGCTGACAGGAATCAAGGAGTCTGAGATTTTAATGAATCAAAATAAAATGAAACAAAAAAAGAATATTCGGCAGGCCAAGCAACCGATGGGTTTTGTGCAATAAACTTTCAGTGGAACTTTTAAAAACACATAAACTGTTCCACCTGCCACAGATGATGCCTTACTTGCCAACTATTTCTAAGATTTTAAATTTTCATTTCAGATTTCCAACATGGATTTTACATTTGTTTTTCTAAAATTTGTTCATCAAGCTAACTGTTCATTATCGGTTGTTAAAAAAATCTAAACATCTAGAGAAGAAACAAGATATTTCCCAAACGAATAAACTGTCACATATATCCAGTCTTGATACATATAGTATTATTTATGTAAAATTTCATTGAGAGTGGTGGAGTATTTCATCAAAGCCTGTTGACAGAATGTGTCTAACTAGATATCACAGTGGCCTTAAGGATATGCTAAGAGATAAGACATAAGAGACAGAACCAAGAAAGGGCGGCACAGTGGCGTGGCGGTAGAGCTACTGCCTTACAGCAGCAGAGACCCTGTTCGATCCTGACTACGGGTGCTTGTCTGTACGGAGTTTGTACGTTCTCCCCGTGACCTGCGTGGGTTTCCTCCAAGATCTTCGGTTTGCTCCCACACTCCAAAGACGTACAGGTTTGTACGTTAATTGGCTTGGTGTAAATGTAAAATTGTCCCTAGTGTATGTAGGGTAGTGTTAAAGGTGTGGACTCGGTGGGCCGAAGAGCCTGTTTCCGCACTGTATCTCTAAACTATACTAGAGCAGATGGATGCTGCTTGACCTGTTGAGTTCTTCCAGCAGTTTGCATCTTGCTCCAGATTCCAGCATCTGCTGTGTGTTGTGCCTCTGTCAGTCATTGTAATAACTTTGCGGTATTCCATTTTCATCAACAAAACTTTTGCAATCTTTTGTTTTTCAAGTCGAGGGTTTCATGAAATACTTAATTAAATTGCGCACAATCAAATCTTTCATTTGACGTTTGGCATTTCAACTATTTACTTTATAATGGTCTTTTTCTGCACCTGACTGCAGTTTTGTTTAAATTACATTCCTTAACTGTAAAGGTCTGGGCAGGTTTTTAAAAAGGGTGAGAACCACAACTAGTTAACAAAGGTCATATTGTTACTTTTGTTAGTGTAATTCCCTCTACAGGTTGAACAAACAATGGATGTTAGGCAGTAACTCTGCACCGTATATGATGGTTAAACATTACTCAGACCTGATTCTCGGAACAAAGAATCCAATTCAAACCAGTGGAGAAAGGTCACAACTCAAATTAAACTTAATAAATATTGGTTCATCACAGCTAGTTCAAAATTATTAAAGTCAAATCATGTTTAACTATATCAAGTTATTTGATCAATAATTGGAGAGCCAATAAAGGTAGTCAGGCTGATGTTGAATATAGGGATTTTCAGGACATATCAAATGTCAATATATAAATGCAAATTGGTATAAAATAAATGCATCGGCTCAAATTTTCTATTAGTTTCAATGTCAAATATTTCAACTAATGCAAGTTTTTTGCAGCCCTATAGCAATGAAGTTATAAAAGATAATAAAAACCCAGATTCATCATGAATCTCTCAGTGATATAGAAATGTATATAATGGTAAAAGTTCAAAGAGGTAGAAGTGAGAAAAAGTAACCTGCAATATTGATCTGGATTTTGCTGTCAATAGTTACATGTGCCACTCACTGCTGGCCTCAAAGAAAATTGCTGACAAAAACCTAACAACTTCTGCTGTACATTCTACTCCTTTGGCTGTGTTGGCTGAGGCTGGGCATTAATTCCAGGAAATCCCCAGCATCTATGCACTGCACTCTCACCAAAGTGGGTGAGCCACCCAGTTACCATTGAAGAATTGAGATAAGCAGTAAATGGGAAGTGAAAAGCACAATTTTAGATAACAGTTCAAATATTTCTGAATAGGAATTAGAGATTGCAACATTCGGATATGGTTAAGGTACTAACTATATTAAATATTTTTGTTTAACTATTTTGTTTTCATTATTTTAATATAATTCAGTTTTGAATTAATTATGATTTAATTAGTGTCTGCATTCTAAAATTGGTTTATTCATCAGCAATCATTAACAATCAACTGCATACTATGCTGCAAAAAAATAATCCAAAGTATTCTGCAACAAAAATACTCTGCAAATGTATGTGTATATGAGTACTCTGCAAGTATATGAATTCTTCCTAATGTCACTGAGTTTCTTTGGTTACACTGGAGAAGGCTAAAACAAGAGACCAGCTTGAGAAAGGACATGCTGAGTCACTGAGAACAACTTTGGGAATTCTTGGCTAAACTCCATATGCAAGGACAGTTTTTGTCGTAAATAATATTGGAAAATTCAGGCCAACGATCTGGTCAGTATGTGTAGAAGCCCTACACTCCAGTGACAATAAGCTTTTCACTGTACCTCGGTACACATTACAATAAACAAAACTAAACTAAACATCTACACAGTACACAGTAACATCTACACAGTAACTTGCCTATCGATCCTTTGGGGCACGGCATGGCTGCTGGTCTTCCATATTTTGTGCGTGGCCACCAGATACCCGATTCAAAGGCTTTTGGACACACATCATATTTCACTGAAACAAATTAAACATTCATCTAAATATGCTTGTACAGCCGTAAAAACAATCCGGATTCTTGTGACATTGCTTGTCAATTCTATATTGCAACAATAACGATACCAACATGACATTCTGATATTAACTATTTGACCAAATATTTCATCACTGTGCTTTCAAATATACTAATATTAGGTAGGAAGGAACTGTAGATGCTGGTTTAAACCGAAGATAGACACAAAGAGTTGGAGTAACTCAGAGGGACAGGCAGCATCTCTGGAGAGAAGGAATGGGTAACGTTTCGGGACGAGACCATTCTTCAGACTGACCAATCTTCTTGTTCAGGTCTCCACTGCCCCACACTCCCAATGGTCCAATTCTTACTGGTCAGTCTGAAGAAGGGTCTCGGCCCGAAATGTCACCCATTCCTTCTCTCCAGAGATGCTGCCTGCCCCGCTGAGATGCTCCAGCTTTTTAAGTCTATACTAATATTGGGAACAGCCATGATGGGAGAGTCTGTGTGTTAAGGCACTGTATTTGAGGGGAAGTGTAGAGCCTTTGATTTGTGTGGTTTCAACAAGGAGGCTGAGCGGAGGGCGACGGCAGGATAAGGTCGGAACATTTATGACACTTCTGTAGATTTATGTTGTGTGCAGTAGTCGATGCTTTATGTGGTTGTCACAGACGTGGATCTGCAATCACGCATTACAATCGCTTCATTCTTTATAAATCTCTACTCCAACAGTAGCGTTTCTTGACTGGACTTTATTTTGCACTAAACGTTAATCCTTTTATCATGTGTACTGTGGATGGCTTGATTGTAATCATGTACGGTCTTTCCACTGACTGGTTAGCACGCAACAAAAGCTTTATACTGTCCCTCGGTACAAGTGACAATAAACTAAACTAAACTGAGCGCAGTTGCGATACAAGCTAAGGCATTGGAATGCTCCTCTTGCAGGATATGGCAAGTCAAGTGAACTTCCAGTGTCCCTGAGGATTAACACCTGTGGGAAGTGTGTGCAGCTGCAGCTCCCTTCTGACAATGGGAGGGAAGCGGAGGTGTGTCTGGGTGACCTCAGGGTCATCCTGGAGAACGATAGTGTCGTAGATAGGAGTTAGGGTGAGGTGTTCACACTATAGGTACAGGCAGAAAGTAGATGGGTGACCATGAGGAAAGGGACTGGGCAGAGTGTGCAGGAATACTTTGCGGCCATTCCCCTCCAAAGCAAGTATACCCTTTTGGATACTGTTGGGGAAGATGAACAATTAGAAGAGGGCAGCTGTCAGGTCTGTGGAACCAGACCTGGCCCTGTGGGTGAAGTTAGTCAGGATTAGATAGGAGGCTCATTAGTGGGGGGACAGACAGCAAATGGGTCTCTGGGTGATGTGTTGCCTACCTCGTGCCAAGGTCCAGCATGTGTTGGAACAGCTGCAGAACATTCTCAAGGGGGAAGTGAGCAACCAGAAGTCATTGTGCACATTGGCACAAATGACATGAGTGAAAAAGGGATGAGGACCTGCTTAATGAATACAGGGATAGACACGAAAAGCTGGAGTAACTCAGCGTAACGGCAGCATCTCTGGAGAGAAGGAATGGTTGACAAATACAGGGACTTGAGCTAAAATGAGGAACCTCAAGGGTAATAATCTAGAGATTATTCCCAGTGTCATGCATTAGTGGGGAAAATAATAGAAAGACAGAAAAGATGAATGCATGACTGAGAAGTTGGTGCAGGGGACAAGGATTCCAATTTTTAGACCTTTGGGATCTCTTGTGGGGCAGTGGAGACCTGAACAAGAGGCACATGTTGCAACCTGGAGGGGGACCAATATCCTGGCGGGCAGGATTGCCAGTGCAAGGGGATGATTTAAACTAGGCTGGCAGATGCCGTAGTGAGGCAGGTGTTAAGCTGGAAATCAGCACAGAAATCAGTGACAAGAAGACATGCAGGAACACAGCAGGAGCAAAGAAAAACAGTTGGATTAAATTACATTGACTTCAATGCTCCAGTCCTGACAGGTAAGGTGGATGAACTCAGGGTGGGGATAGGTACGTGCGACTGGGTCGTTATAGCAATTATGAAACCTGGCTAAGAGAAGAACAGGACTGGCAGCTTAATGCTCCAGAGTACACATACTACAAGCGGGATAGAGGAGGCGGTTAAAAAAAGGACGGGGGGGGGGGGGGGGGGGTGGTTGCTTTAGTGATTGAGGAGAACATCATGATCGTAGTCCAAGATGACATTACTGAAGGATCAGTAATGACATTACAGTGAGGCTCTGTAGGTGTAACTGAGAGAAAAAAGAGTCAATCACCTTGTTGGGAGTGTTCTATGTCAATGGGAATTAAAGGAACATATATGCCGGGAGATTGCATACAAGTATAAGACTAATAGGATTGTTATGGTGGGGGGGGTTTAACTTTCCCAATATAGGTTGGGACTGCCATAGGATTAAGGGGTGGAATTTGACAAGTGTGTTCAGGAGAGTTTCCTCAGGCAATAAGTAGAAGCTGACTTACTCTTAGCAAATTGGAAGGTAAGTGATTTAAGTGTCAGTGGATGGACCTTTTGGGACCAGCGACCACAGTTCATTTTGCGTTAAAATAGTAATGGATTAGAACAGGGCTGATCTACAAAATGGGGCAAGGCCGTTTGTAGGTATTAGACAGGAACTTGAAAATTTGCTTGGAATAAATAGGTTGTTTGAGGGCAAAATGATGTCCAGAGAGTTGAATGTTTTTAAAAGTGTACAGGTTCATGGTATGCATGTTCCTATTTGTGTGAAAGGAGAGTCAGTGGATGTTGTTTACCTGGATTTTCAGAAGGCCTTTGATAAGGTGCCGCACGTGAGGTTGCTAAACTAGATAGGAGCCCATGGTATTAGAGGGACGATACTAGCATTGATAGAAGATTGGCTGATAGGCAGAAGGCAAAGAGTGGTAATTAAGGGGGCCTTTTCCGGTTAGCTGCCAGTGACTAGTGATGTTCCACAGGGGTCGGTGTTGGTTCCGCTACTTTTCACATTGTATGTTATTGATCTGGATGATGGAATTGATGGCTTTGGGGCCAGGTTTGGAATGATACAAAGATAGGTGATGGGGCAGGTGGTGTTGAGGAAGCAGGTCGACTGCAGAAAGAGTTGGAATTCATTGTCACAGATTGCTGTAGAGGCCAAGAAATTGGGTATTCTTAAAGCAGAGATTGATAGGTTTTTGATTAGGAAGGAGGTCAAAGGTTTCGGGGATAAGGCAGGAGAATGGGGTTGAGGGGGAAAATAGTTCAGCCATGATCGAATGGCAGAGTAGAATCAATGGGCCGAAAGGCCTAATTCTGCACCTATCTCGTAGGGTCATATGGAAAGGCAAGACAGGGTAAGATTAAAATACCCTGGATGTGGGGTTGCTGGGTCCATTGGTGGTTGCCATCTATATCAGCAATTTGGATGAGAATGTACAAGACATGATTAGTAAGTTTGCAGATAACACTAAAATTGTTGATATCATAGACAGTGAAGATGGTTCTCGAGAATTACAGTGGGATCTTGATTAGCTGGGTAAATGGGCCAACACATGGCAAATGGAGTTTAATTCAGATAAGTGTGTGGTGTTGGATATTGGAAAGTCAAACATGGCAGCACCTCCACAGTGAATGTTAGGGCCCTGGGGAATGCAGTAAAGCAGAGGATTCTAAGAATACAAGTATATAGTTCCTTGAAAGTAGGGTCGCAGGTGCCTTTATCATGCTTGCCTCCATCCACCATAATTGAGTATAGAAGTTGGGAGGTTATGACACTGTTGTACAAGATGTTGGTGGGGCTGCACTTAAGAGTATTGTGTTCAATTTTGGTCACCTTGCTGTAGGAAAGAGACCATTAAGCTGGAAAAAGTGAGGAGCTGATTTTAAGAGGATATTGACAGGACTTGAGGGCCTGAGCAGTAGAGAGAGGTTTGGCAGACCAGAACTTTATTCCTTAGATCTTAGAGGTGTATACAACATGAGGTGAATGGATGGGGTGAAAGCATAGAGTCGTTTTCCCAGGGTTGGGGAATCGAAAACTACAGAGTATAGGTTTAAAGCAAGAGGGTAAAAATTTAATAGGAACCTGAATGACAACTTGGTGAATATATGGAACAAGTTTCCAAAGGAAGTAGTTGACGTAGGTACAATAACAACATTTAAAATACATTTGGACAGATACATAGAGAGGTTTAGAGGGTTATGGGCCAAATAGATAGAAAATAAGTGCAGGAGTAGGCCATTCGGCCCTTCGAGCCAGCACCATTCAATAGGATCATGGCTGATCAAGATTAATGGGCTGTTTTGGTCAGAATGAATGAGTTGTTGTTGAAGAACCTGTTTCCACTCTGTATCACTCTACTGAAATAAGTTATACAAAAAGACAAGGTAATAATTTGTGTTGGGACAGAGCTCACCTTCACAGCCTTTACTGGTGATTTCAGCAAAAGGGTTGTCACAGCGGTTGCAATGCTGGCCAATCACTCCAGCCTTACAAGAGCACAGGCCCGTTTCCCCATCACAGTTGCGGGTCTGAGAGCCGCTCGGAAAGCAATCGCACGGGTAGCAAGTGTCGCTTTCCCAAGGCTGGTAATAGTTGTCCTGCAACGGGAAGGTCGGCCATGTTTGATACTCTACATCTCTGGGAGAGACTGTCCTCTCTGACATTATTTCAAAAACACATCAGACAGGACTAAAAAACACAGAGTTCCTATAACACGATGCTTCACACTTTACTTACGAGTAACAAATATTCTTCTGTCAGCGGGATTTTAGAAAAAAATATTTAGGTATTATTTTCAATAAAGATTGAGAAACAAAGCACAAGCTTTTATACAAGTACAGACTTATCTTGGAAGGAGGTGATCACAGGTTAAGAAACTTGATGGGATAAAAGATATTTGAAAGTTGATGAGATGATGGCACCAATAGTCAAGGTGATGGGATGGGTGGTGGCAGGGAGTGGGAGGTGGGATGGGTGGGGGAGTGTGGGAAAACCATGCATGGTTGGAAACCCAGACGTCATGTTGAGTTTCATGAGAAGGATTCACAAAAACCATCGGCTTCCTGTTTGGTTGCCTGTCCTATTGACAGGGAGCTGGCTACTGGTTAGAAACCCGGCAGTACGACGCTGTAGCCGATGTGAGCAGAAAGCAGACCAAAGGCTCTCTTGGCTGAGGGGTCCTGCCAAAGCAACTTGGCTCTGGCTCCAACTGTTGAGTATCCCAAACACTGGAAAATCCACCGAGCAGGAGTTAAAGTTAAACCGGATTCCCAGTGACACTGTGCGAGCCTGATTTAAATGTGTTGCTGAAACACTTGAACTCCTCACCACCTGTTGCCATGGAAACACCACTGAGTGAGTACACCGCAGGTTGGGGGTTACATTTCCTCTTTTTCGGGGTTTAACCGCCACCTCTGACCTCCCCTAGCTTGTTGTAAGGGGATTCGCATCAAAGCCAGAATGTTCACTGCTGTGTTTCTCTGGCACACTGTCAAGCCCTCAAATTATGGTTTTGCACAGACTTGTGATTTTCCCTTTGGCAAATGCACTAATGAGAAATATTCCTTGCATTAAAATTTGCCTCAACCCAGTCTCCCCTTGACATGCACTTTGTCATTTTCTGTTTAAAGTTGGATGTTGGAGCCCTGGAGGAGATGTGTTGCATTCTTCCAAATGCAAACTACAATTTCTTTGATTGAAGTTCCCATCAGGGAATGGCTTATTGCATACAATCCCATCTTAGTGTTAACCTCCACTTATTTTTTCCGTCTTGAATCCAATCTGGAAAATCTACTTGCATTATCGTTGCTCACACCGTTGCCTTTTGGTCACTATCAGGCCCACACTGAGCTGGTTTATCACCCAGCTAGTTACAATTCAGAGGTAATGCTTGTCAAGGATCTTTAGGCCGAATGTAAAACTCAAAATCTTCTAATCATGCAGGGTTGAAAACATAATTGTCCTAAACTAGATCAACCAGTGCCACATTTTTGTGAGCTACACGATCATTTAGGGACAATATTGGGTTCATGACAACCACCGATTTTGTTCTGAGTTCCTTTGTGTGCTACAAATGCCAAGTTCGTCCAGTAGAACAATGTTTCCCCAGTGTCTGTGAAGATTACAGCAGGTCCAAGAGCAACACCAGAAACTTGACTTGGATAAGTGTCTCTATATCCACCCCTTCTCCGAGGATGGCACATTGGAGTGGCGGAGAAACCAGCAGACTGTGTGCCTCATATTCTCAGTTACCATCTGGAGTGCACGCACACCACGCCAGGTTGATTGCATTAGTTGAAACAGGGCGGACCACGTGAAGGTTGCAATCTCGTACACCATCTGGAGTTATGCTCCAGGTTGGGTCAACCATGACAGGCAGGTCAAGGGAGAGATTCCTGACAATGCACAGCTCAAGGTGACAACCTCAATGATGAAACAGGCAGAGGATAGTGGCTAGCCAGCAGTTGGAGCACCACAACGGCTGAGAAGGTTGAAGACGGCCGCAGCAGGGAGAGACTCCCCACCATTGTGTTGTCCATGTTGTTAGACTCGGGTCTGTCTCTGTGGGGGCTGTCTGTGCACCAGTCTCCCCACATTAACAGATGCCACACGCTGGTGTTCATCTGCCATAAAGTCTGCGGAATAGCCTCTTCATAGATACATAGATACATAGAAAATAGGTGCAGGAGTAGGCCATTCGGCCCTTCGAGCCTGCACCGCCATTCAATATGATCATGGCTGATCATCCAACTCAGTATCCCGTACCTGCCTTCTCTCCATACCCCCTGATCCCCTTAGCCACAAGGGCCACATCTAACTCCCTCTTAAATATAGCCAATGAACTGGCCTCAACTACCCTCTGTGGCAGAGAGTTCCAGAGATTCACCACTCTCTGTGTGAAATTTTTTTCCTCATCTCGGTCTTAAAGCATTTCCCCCTTATCCTTAAGCTGTGACCCCTTGTCCTGGACTTCCCCAACATCGGGAACAATCTTCCTGCATCTAGCCTGTCCAACCCCATAAGAATTTTGTACGTTTCTATCAGCCATTCAAGGACCCACTAGGAGGACAATCATACTCTACTTCAAGTGATCACTGATGACATCTACTCACGTTCCCAACCCCCACACAACGTTCATGTATGCGACACTCACCTGACATCTCTTCCCCCTCTATCTCCCGATCACACACCTCATCCACCCATTAAACTCAACACCAACACTCAATGGCCCCCTAATCCTGACTCACTGTCCTCCAACCACAATCACCCAACTCAACGCCTCCCTGTTCCCTGTCACCCATCTCAAGACCCGCATACTTAACTCCTATTGTCCCAGCCTCTTTTCACCCAACTCAATACACCGACTAACAACTGATCACTCGATGAGCAAATCACCAGATTCAAACCCACCCACACACCACCTGAAAATCCCCATACTCTAGCCGGTCAAGTAAGGAAGTCAGTGCAGAGCTGGGGAAAGTGATTTGCTGTGAACAAAAGTACGTTGACAGCCTCTGAGACAAACAATACTAAATTCCAATAATGAATACAGGGTGCTCATTATTCCACATCATAACATGTAGAGACAAACGGGAAATAGTTACAGCTTGCACTCTTGATGGAATCACTCACATGGATGATGGCTTTGGCTGCGAGTCAGAAACTGGGGGGATGTGCGCCAAAAATGTGAGCGTATGAAACATGGACGGAAACCAAAATAATCTGCTCTATCCAATGTAAGAAATGCCGCCTTAACTCCATGCAATTTTGAATATTCATTTCCTACAGACATCTATAAATTGCAACATTTGAGCGTTGTTAAGTATGGCTTGGGGCAGTGTTTCCTACCTTACACCTGCACTCTCCAGTGGTCTTGTTGCAGTCGATGTCAAAGCCCCTGTTGGTATCACAATTACAAGGACCGCAGTTGGGATTTCCCCACCTTCCCCTTGGACATGGCAGATCTATCCTGGAAAAGTTCAGAGATTGTCATTAAAGTGTCAGCAGGCAAGACATTCCAAACTGTACCTATTCCCCTGACGCAAATTTACAATGGATACTAGCAGCCGTCCCTAATCTCAGGAACACTTCATTAAATAATGAAAGCTTCAGCCATTTCCAGAGTTTTCTTTTTTTTTATCTGACCACTATTGCCAATCATATTCACAACTTTTAAGGAGGCCATTCAGCCCTTCAAGTTTATGTCATCTCAGAGAGCAATCCCATTCCCCACCAATTTCCCCTGTAACCTATTAGAGTCATAGAGTCTTACAGTTTGGAAACGCGCCCTTCAGCCCAAATCAATCATGCCGAACAAGTTGCTCCATCTAAGATAGTCCCATTTGCTTTTATTTAGTCCAAATCCCTTTAAACATTTCCTATTCCTATACCCGTCCTTTAAACATGCACTGTATATAGTGTCTTTTAAATGCTGTTATAATTCCTTTCTCCACTATTTCCTCTGGCAGCACGTTCCATATACCCACCACCCTCTGAGTGAATAATCACCAATAATTCTGCCCACATTCCTATCAACCTTTCCCTGATTTTACCATTCACCTACAATCTGTCTTTGGGATGGGGAGTCCATGGGGAGAACGTGCAGACTACACAGCACTGCAGATCAGGACTGAACCCAGGTTGTAAGCTGGCAGTGCCACTAGCTGAGTCACCCTACAGATATGTCTACCTTTGTCAATTCTTAAAAGTAATATAAGAATGAAGAATATGGAAATGTTTAGAATGAGGGGTGATCTTACTGAAACAAAACAGATCCTAATGGGCCATAGAAAGCTAGATGCTGAGAAGTTTTTACAAATGGGAGCGTTTTTAATGAGAATACTTTTTTTACAAGATACGGGTACAGTCAATAAAAATCAGGATGCATAGGAATTTCTTCTCCCAGCATGTGGGGAATCTCTGGAATTCTCTACACTGGAGGCTAGATCACTGTAGGTATTTTGAATAGGAGGTAGATATATTGTTGAAAGGCTGGAGAATTTAACTCTCTGTGTAACTGGCACAAAAGACGAGTGGAGGCCGTGGGCAGTTAAGCCACAGTCATCGACGGTCCGTTCTGGTTAGGCAGAGGTTCACTTGCACCTCCTCCAATCTCATCTACTGTACCCGTTGTTCAAGATGTGGACTCTTACATATCGGCGAGACCAAACATAGACTGGGCGATCGTTTTGCTGAACACCTTCTCACAGTCTGCTTGGACCTACCTGATCTCCCGGTTGCTAAACACTTTAATTTCCCTTCCCATTCCCACATTGACCTTTCTGTCCCAGGTCTCCTCCATTGTCAGCGTGCTGCTAAACACAAAATGGAGGAATAGCATCTCATATTTCGCGTGGGAAGCTCACCACCCAGAGGGCATAATTGATTTCTCTAACTTCAAGTAACCCCTGAATTCCCTCTCTCTCCACCCCTCCCCAACCAAGTCACACCAGCCTTTCATTCTCACCTTGCAAACAGCTAACAATGCCCTGTTTCCTTTATCTTTGTTACTTTTTGTATATCTTTCATTCGCTCTATAATCATGTTCATCATCTTCAACATCATCTTCAGTATCTCTTGTTCCCGTGACTTTCAGTCTGAATAAGGGTCTGACCCGAAAGGTCACCCATTCCTCCTCTACAGAGATGCTGCCTGTCTTGCTGAGGTACTCCAGCATTTCGAGTCTATCTCCTACACTTACATTCTTGTGTGTGTCACCTACTCAGATCATTGATCATGTTGTACAGAATCATATTATATGTCTCTCAATGATAGCAACCAGCAGCACAATAAAAACTCTCCAACCTCACTCTCCTAAGATGATCAACTGGACTCTTGAACATGATGCATCTTTGTGAACTGTACCCTCTCAATGTAGTGCTCCACAAACAACTTACTCACTGCCCCAGGTATCATTCAGTTACATGAAGCATTTGATCATTTAAGATTCTTCTTACAAATTACCATCCACAAACTGCAAAAATGTTAATTCCTTTTTTTTGGACGTCAATAATTTCAATTTAGAAGATTTTCTAAACTCAAAACCAAAGTACGTCAGGCTGCTTGGTTTCCATGTGAACACTATAGTTGCTCATAAGACTGGAAGGAACAGTTGAGTGTGCTCTGGCACGATCAAACAATGCTGTTCCTTGCTTAAAAATAGATCCAAATATATCACCAATTTGTTGTTTGCTTCCTTACTTATTTTCACAGTATTGACCATAATAGTTTTCTCCGCAGTTACAGGCATATCCATGTGAGGAGCCATGTTTGTGGATACAGTGGGACACGTGTTCACATGGATTCAGTTTGCAGACGTCAATGCAGTTCTTCCCAAAGAATCCTGTTAAGGGGAGCAAAGGAAATTGTTAGCTTTAGTTTCATAAATGCTTGCACTGATCCTTTTACCAGAATGAATTATCCACTAAATAAAGTTGAACTGTGTCCTAAAGCAGCATGATAAAATGATCTATACACGTGCGAAGCTCTAACAATAACAAAAGACATGGTCCTGAGAATAATACATATTAATACACATTAATTAGCAATGTTACAAAACTTACCTTCAGCGGCACTGCAGTTCTACCACTGGCCGTGTGCGCGACTTTGGCGCCTTTGAGGGGGGGGGGGCGGGATTAAAATGCCGTTTTCTCCTGCTTATCGGAGGCGGACTTCCTCGGGCTGCCAGCTGCTGAAGAACAATCGATCGGACTTCCGTTCCCTATTTTTTTATTTATTTAATCGCGAGACAATTTAATAATTACATTAAAATAAAAAGCGACTTCTAACGCCCTCAACGCCTACAACATGACGGATCGCATGAACGGGACAAAACAAAATGTGTCGTTTATTTTACATGTAAACCAAGGATATTAATAAAAGATTTGCTCAATTTTACCAGAATCTATACACATCTAAAACGTCAATAGACAATAATAAAATCTCAGAATTTTTAGATAATTGTAATCTACCACAATTAGAACGCAGGGAACAAGAGGAACTGGGAGCACAAATTACTTCTAAGGAGATAGAAGACACAATAAAAACACTAAAAAATGGAAAAACACCAGGACCAGACGGATTCAGTAATGAATTTTATAAATCTTTTTATGATATAGTTACTCCACGATTACAAAAAATGTATACATATGCTTATAAAGAGCAAAACCTACCTGAAACACTAGCGGAATCAACGATCATATTAATACTTAAAAAAGATAAAAATATAGAAGAACCAGGATCATATAGAGCTATTGCTTTGTTAAATACGGATCAGAAAATAATAGCAAAAACATTAGCCAATAGATTAAGCAAGTATGTTAGTAGACTAATACATGAGGATCAAACAGGATTTATACCTAAGAGACACTCATTTAATAATTTGAGACGTTTGCTTAACATAATGCATTCACATAAATCTGATGACCAAGAGTTAGCTATCATCTCACTGGACGCAGAAAAAGCGTTTGATCAAGTAGAATGGGACTATATGATCAAAGTATTGCAAAAATTCCAATTGGGAGAAAACTTTATTGCATGGATAAAACTACTATATAACAAACCTACGGCTAGAATACTAACTAATAATATATTATCTTCAAAATTCGAATTATCTAGGGGCAACAGACAAGGATGTTCACTATCACCGCTGTTATTTGCTTTGGTAATTGAACCCCTTGCTGAAAAAATAAGAACACACTCGAATATTCACGGTTATAACACAAAATATTCAAACAACAAACTATCCCTATATGCTGATGATGTACTACTGTACATCACAAAACCACAAATTAGTATACCAAATATATTAAACTTAATTGAGGACTTTGGATCCTTTTCAGGATATAGAATAAATTGGAACAAAAGTGAAATTATGTCGATTAAACCAAAAGACTCAACACATCTCAGGAAATTCCCTTTTAAAATAGCTATGGAAAAATTCAAATATTTAGGAATTGAGATTACTAGAAATTACCATGATATGTTTAAAGCTAATTATAATCCCCTACTTAAGAAATTAAATAATCTGATTAAATTTTGGAAAACACTTCCGATGTCCTTAATAGGTAGGATAAATGCTATAAAAATGATTTTCTTGCCACAAATCCTTTACCTATTTCAATCAATACCTATATATCTCCCAAAAAAGTTTTTCAAAAAACTGGACTCAGACATTACAAATTTTATATGGGATTACAAATCCCACAGAATACAAAGAACACACCTTAACAAACGAAAAGAGTTGGGGGGTCTAGCGCTCCCTAACTTTATGTATTATAACTGGGCAGTAAATATTAAAAATATGATTCACCTGCTGGACAATTCTGCCCAGCAGGTGGACTGGATTATAATGGAAAAAGGGGATTGCTCCCCGAATAATATAGGAGCGATTATTCTCTCTCCAATAAATTTGAATAATAAAAATTATAATAAAAATCCAATTATATATAGCACTATTAGAACATGGAAGCAAATAAAACAGAATCTAAAATTAAGAAACCTATCTCTCTTAATACCAATAGTCAATAACCCATCGTTTAAACCTTCAATCATAGATAAAGCATTTATACAATGGGAAAGAATGGGAATTAAAACGCTCGAAGATCTGTATGAATTAGAAAAATTACTATCATTCCAACAACTACAACTGAAATATAATTTGAAAAATAATCAATATTTTAAATATCTACAAATCTGTGACTATTTGAAAACACACACAAAAGATTATTATAATATGCCTTCCGACTTACTAGATGAAGCAATGAAGACAAAGGCGGAATCAGTTAATTTAATATCATACTTATATAATATCATCTTAAATATAGAAATACCCACAACAGATGGAATTAGAAGAGATTGGGAACAAGATCTAGGTATAAAAATTTCAAAAGAGAGTTGGGATAATCATTTATTACAGGTGCATAAATGCTCGATCAACGTACGACATACGCTTATCCAATTTAAAACATTACATAGATTATATTATTCAAAAACCAAACTAAATAAAATCTTTCCTAACGTCTCACCAATCTGTGATAAATGTATATGTCAAGAAGCTACCATAGCACATTCTTTTGTTTTTTGTACAAAAATCCAAAAATTCTGGTTTGAAATATTTGATATTTTTTCAAAATTAATCAAAATAAAACTGGTACCAAAACCAGAATGGATTATTTTTGGAATATCGGAAGGTATTCCTGAATTAAACGTGTATCAGAAGAATTTACTCAATTATGGGCTAATAATGGGAAAAAAGCTTATACTTAAATTCTGGAAAAATGCGCCCACACCAACAATAAAAATGTGGACATCAAATATGTTGGAAACATTACATCTGGAAGAGATGAGATTCCTCCTAGTAGGCAAAGTAGATCAATTTCAAAAGACGTGGTCTACGTTTTTGGACCTATTACAAGCATGAGGTGCAATAGTAATTTAGAAAAACAAATAAATAAATAAAAGGTATCTGGACCTGGTAATGGGAGGTAAAATAAAAACAGACTTGGTTGGTAGTTCCTTCTCTATGAAGTATGGTATAAGAATTATAATAGAGCGATTGTTCCTTCTTTCTTTCTCTTTTTTTTTCTAGGGTCTATTTTCTAACTTTACTTCCTTCTCTAACTTCTTTTCTAAGGGGCTTTCTTTTCCCAACACTCTTTTGCACTTCACAACCTTTGTGCACTTTCTTCACTTTTCTTACTTCTTTCTTTTTCTTTCTTAAAGTTTAAAAAAGTGAAGCGGTACAAAAAATGTATTAATATATACGTGTTGTACATTACTGTAATCTACCGTACTTCTAAAAAATAAAAAAAATAAAAAAAAAAAATAAAAAAAATAAAAAAAAAATATTTTACATGTAAACTTGTTTCTTGGGATGGCTTTAATCAAATTTTACGATGCAAAAATGTGATTTGGGCCCCATACGAACCGGCAGTGTTTTTCCTGCCGATATGGGGTTCAAATTCACCGCAAATGCAACGTTCCAATCGATCGCGTTCCAGAAAAACCCATTCGCAAGATTATTTAAATGCTCTTTTTTTTTTGGACAATCATGTCATAAGAGCATCAAAATCGTCTATATTTTATGTTATTGTCTACCCATAGTCAATATTTTTATACTAAATATCAGTTTTAGTCCCAAGTATTGTGCAAAAAAATAATATTTTTAATTATATTGAGTGGATGTTTCTAGATTAATTTATGGGAATTAAAGATTAAATTCCTTCCATCAGGCATATAAATTCATGACAGTGAGATTTAAAAATCATGTTATATTGTGAATTCTTGTGTGAATGGGATTAGTTTGTTATTTGGATACTTAGGCTATTTAAAAAATATATCCTTTTCTTAAGAAAAGGAATCTACAGGACATTCTTAGTGAGAAAGTAGTGGGCAGAAAGGCATGTCATGTGTGGTTTGAAGAGCAAAAACTTGTAGTTTACAATGCCAAAATTGAAAAGTTGAGGAAAAACAAGGTGTACGGAGTTGCTTATTGGTTACAATCTGAGGAGTATGATGATGCTACTGATTATGATATGCCAATGTACCAGCCTAGCAACTGATCTTCTCCATAAAGACTTGGTCTATTGCTAGAAATTGTAATTTATTTACCTATCTGTTACGGATTTACAGCATATAATACAATAATATTAAAGTTCTGATCTTGAGAATATCACATTTTTGAATTTTCAAGGCAGTCTGGGTGTTTATTACTATTTCCGTCACAACGGTCAATTTTGTAATTAACTACAATTAGGTAATTAACTAATTATATGCTTTAATTTAACATCCAAGTAAGATGTTTTATATTTGTTTCAGAATGCTTCAATCTATAATAACTGAAAATTTCATTCAGTTCTCTTGATTTTTAAGAAAGTTATGGACTTTTGACTGTCCTCGATCACAGCTTTTGTGTTAAGTCAATGGAAAAGCAATAGGGAACAAGATGCTAATTTCCGAGTATGAAAATGGCCATAACTTTTTTAATACTGAAGATATGAAAGTGAATTAGGTGTCAAATTGTGCCTCAACTGTGCATGAAGTATGTGTACATATTTGGCCAATAAACTTATTCATTCCTTCATTCATTCATCATTCATTCATTCATCTGGAACGAGCTTCCAAAGGAGGTAGTTGAGGCAGGTACTATAATAGCATTTAAAAGATATTTGGACAGGTGTATGGATAGGAAAGGTTTGGGAGGATATGCAGGCAGGTGGGACTAGTGGAGATGGGGCAACTTGGTCGGCATGGGCAAATTGGGCCAAAGGGTCTGTTTCCACGCTGTATGATTCTAATTTACAAAGAGCTTCTTACCCTTGGTCAGGTGTCCAACTTTAACACCTGGTCAAATGTTTTGAAATAATTCAGCATTCACTGAGTATTTTTTCCATTGATACCAAACATTGAGCCAAAGAAAACACCTCATATAGTTACCTGGTTCACAGAAACAGGAGTAACTGTCCCAGTCATCAGTGCAGTAGCTGTTTGAAGGACAGGGATTGGTATCACACTGGTCTGGAATATCACATCCATTCTCTACTTGAACTTTTACAGCTCGATCCATGTTTAGAGTGGCTACATTAGTTGAAGTATCACCCATTCGCAGTCCCTAGCGCAGAGTAGAGAAAGGAACTATTTTTAATTGTTAATACTTCAAACAAAACTTCACAATATAATACTGAAGGAGCTTCATACTTGAAGGCAACTCACCAATGGAACAATAGGTGCAACTAAATACAGCGCCTGAAATGTCATTAGCACCAAATGTACTATCAATCATGCTCTCCAGGTAAAGAGCTTCCCCACCCTCCAAAGCTTCTCAACTAGTCGAAAGATCAAGTTACCATTCTCAGAATGTAGAGAGACATAGGGCTATGTTTGATTATGCAAACCTGGATGGCAATGTGAGTTGTGAGATTAATGATGACAGTCTGATGACGCTCCCCACATTAAACGTGACCTATCCATGTTCTCCAGAGATTCTGCCTGACCTGCTGAGAGACTCTAGCACTTTGTGTCTTTTTTCAAGGGGATACAGATAGGCTGAATGAATGAGTGAAAATATAGCAAATTAAATACAATGTAGAAAAATGGGGCAACACAGTGGTGCAGCTGGTAGAGCCATTGCCTCACAGTGCCAGTGACCCAGGTTCGATCCTGACCTCGGGTGGTGTCAGTGTGGAGTTTGCACGTTCTTCCTGTGTGACTGCATGGGTTTCCTCTGGGTGTTCCTGTTTTCTCCCACATCCCAAAGACATGTGGGTTTGTAGGTTAATTGGCCTCTGTAAATTATCCCCTGGCTGGTCGGAATGGGATAACATAGAACTAGAGTGAACGGGTGATCTATGGTCACTGGGGGTCGAAGGGCCTGTTTCCAAGCTGTTTCTCTAAACTGAACTGAATTTAAATTGTGAACTTGAATATTTTTAAATGGTGAGAGACTGAACAACGTTGGTCTTCAAATCATGAAGTAAACATGCAAATGCAGCAAACAATTAGTAACACTTGCACCATGTTGGCCTTTACTGCAAAAGGCTTTGAGGAAATGAGTCAACATTGCAATGATATGGAGCCCTGGTGAGATCTCATCTAGAATACTGTGCACAGGTCTACCTTCCCACATGGCAGAAGCTGCACAATAAAGCTTTATCAGATTGATCAAGAACGAGATAGAACAGCCTGGGCCATTGCTGGGTCAATGCTAAGAATGAAAGGAGATCTTACTGAAACATAAAATCCTCGCAGGGCTTAACAAAGTAGATGCAGAACTAATGTGTCCCCTGCCTGAGGCATCAGAAACCAGGGTTCAGGGTCTCAAAGTGAGGGGTTGGCCAATTAGCACTGAGATGAGAAGCAATCTCTTCTCAGTGGGAAAAATTCAAAATAAATAGAGATAAAATGATAAAAGAAGAT
The DNA here is from genome assembly GCA_038087875.1 of Malacoraja senta. NCBI lineage: Eukaryota > Metazoa > Chordata > Chondrichthyes > Rajiformes > Rajidae > Malacoraja > Malacoraja senta. The sequence continues at coordinate 21,745,305 of CM075985.1, read as the reverse complement.
GCAGATTATAATAGTGAATTGCACATCCAAATACAAATAACATAGAATATGTATATATATATATATACATTAATGTGAAGAAAAAATGCATATCCATGGAATATTCAAATCAAGAGATTTTTATGCCTGAGAGCGTTTCATTTAAGTTTTTATTTGAAAGATTGTACCTCAGTGTTCAGGACTCAGAAATGCACTCTAGTGGGTACATAGGTTTGTCTGCTCAAGTGGCTTAAATGGTATTTAACTTGCAACTCAGATGCAAGTGCTTCGAACTAAGCCATCGCTGGCAAAGAATGTATCACTCCAAATTGGTGAAATATGACCTTTCTATATTTTGGGATCTTCTGTTTATACAGCATTGTATTCAGAAACTGATAATCCCAGGGAGAAAGGGCAGGAAGAGTCAGAGATTTTGTTCACTGTGCAGCTGCTCATGGATCAACAGATACTTTGGTGCCGACAAACTTCACAGCAACTCTGTGAGAAGCCTGGGAAACAGATCTCCACCATTTAAAGCAATCCAGAGGCCTCACCGACCGACCACATTCAGTGGTCTCTGGTCTGTGGTGATAGAAAACTGTTCCAACTGAATGGGTACTTCAGTGTCTAAACCAAGATAATTTAATTGCATTAACAACTGAAAATGCTGGAAAATTTTTGGGCGGTGCAGCGGTAGAGTTGCTGCCTTACAGCACCAGATATCCAGGTTCAATCTTTACTCCAGGTTGCTGTCTGCACAGAGTTTGCATGTTCTCCCTGTGACCACATGGGTTTTCTCCGGGTGCCCCAATTTCCTCCCAAACTCCAAAGAGGTACAAGTTGTAGGTAAATTGGCTTAGGTAAAAACTATAAATTGTCACTAGTGTGTAGGATAGTGCTAGTGTACTGGTCGGCATGAACAGTGGGCCTAAGGCCCTGTTCTGCGCTGTATCTCTAAAGTCTGCAAGCCTAAGGTAAATTCAGATAGCATCTATAGAACGAGAATCGTTTAACCTTTCAGCTTGATGACCCTACATCAAATAAGTAAGGCGAGCAAGGAAGGTGGGGTTATCCCAGCATTTTTAAAAATTTCACATTTCCAGTACGTTTAGGTTTTCAATCTAGTAGCATGGATGAAGTACAAGTAACAGTGGTGGGAAAGTATGAATCTCAGTGATCCATTGCTTCTTACCTGCATGCAGCCATAGAACGCTTGCTGCCTTGTGGTCAATCCTTCAGGGAGGCGGCCGACAAAGATGTTTTTCAATTTTAATCCTGGCAATTCATTGCCAATTTCTACACTGCCCTGTAATGACACGCAGTCAAAGAATAAAGAACACTTTTTCAGTTGATGGTTGATTCAAATGGCAATAATGTAGCACTTAAACTTGGTGCATGGGGGACTGAGAAATATTATAAATCACAGTATTTGTCTTTTGCTGCTGTTAACATTACGTCTAGCCTTCAACAACATTGCTGAAATCCTACCTAGTACACTGGGGGCATTTCCCATAATGATCAAATGCAACACTTAATGCTCATCAGTGGAAGAGTGTCACCGGGAGCAAGTATCCTGTGAAATTGTAACATTTTATCAGATTTGCCTTTCCTTCAAGATATTATTATAGGGAGTATTTTCAATGCAATGTTCACTGCGTAATGAAAAACTAAATTTAATCTTTGCATTTAAGTGTTCGACTTTTTCTTGGTTATCCCTAGTGACTTTAACATAACATCTGGGAAAGTAGTATAGTATAGTATAGTATTTTTAATGACCACACAGCCAAGCTGGTGGAATTTTGGGTTGTCAGCAGCGATACAATAATAAGAACACACAACCACAATAAAAAAAATGTAACACAAACATCCACCACAGCATTCAACACTGTGGTGGAAGGCACAACAATTTGGCCAATCCTCCTCCATTTCCCCTCCGTGAACAGGACCAGAGTCCAGAGTCAGTCCAGGATCGGCTCTTCCTCACCGGAGACCGCGGCTTTAAGTTGTTGTAGGCCGCAGGCCGGCTGTCAAGATTTAAAGTCTCCGCCGCAGCCAGAAGCACCGTAGACTGCAGGGCCGGCGGTCGAAGCTCCCCTGCAGGGGTGTTGGTAAGTCCATGCCGGCCCCGCGGTAGAAGTTGGCCGCGGGCCGGCAGTGATGGTTATTCCAGGGGAGTGGGGCTTGAAACACTGGAAAAGAGCCCATGAAGGATCAACAAGTTCAGATACAGTTGTTGTCGCACTTTGGTAGCTCTGGATGTGATGCAGGATGGGTGCTTTCATCAACTTTACCTCTCAACAAGGAGAAAGGCAAAGAAAAAAACAGGATCGAGGGAAGAGAAGGTGAAATTAAATCAGGAACTGCCAGAAAGATAAATTGTACAAAGAGGTGAGGTGATTGGAGTATATGATTAGAGTATAAATAGGAGAACGAAGAAACAAAGAACTGCAGATGCTGGTTTACAAAAGAACACACAGAGTGCTGGGGTAGCCCATCTCGGGAAAGAGTTTCGATGAAGGGCCCGTCCCGAAACGTCGCCTATCAACGTTCTCCTGAGATGCTTCCTGATCAGCTGAGCCACTCCAGCATTCTGCGTCTTCTTCAGAATAAAAATGAACACCTTGGAAACATTACATTCCGTTTGTGGAACACTATAAACAGCAAAATTAAATCTCGAGCCACGTGGTAAACTATGATGCCTGTCACTGACAGATGCACCACTAGAGGAGCTTTTCCAAAAAGCAAGTTTCCAAAATGCTAAACATACATAGGATTGCCAATTAGATACATTGAAAAATTGCAAGGTATAAAGATGATTCCGTCGGAGATCCCTGAGGGTATTGGAATACAGTTCATGAAAAATGGGTTCAACCCAAAAGCTCAAAAGTTGATGTTAATCCATCTTGAGATGGCGATACTTAGATTTTGCACTTTGACCTGACTTTCCAGTTAGACCTACGTACACCACGATGTGATGGGAAACTAGACCAAACACAATGATGCCTAGGAGCAGATGCTCAGGTGTTCCGTGACACTTTCAGTTTTGGATGTAATTGTGGAGTTCAACATCTACAATCTGGTCACTGGAGAGTGACTGAAATGCAGAAATATCCCTGAAATAAGTTACCTGGTACATTCCATAATCCAAATATATGACTGCCATGTATTTGATGTCCTTGACATCCTTCATACTTTTTATCTCAATCAGTAAATGGTGCCAGTCTCCGTCACTGACCCGTGTTCGAGGCAGTCTCAGTTTGGCTTTGAGTCCGAGTTTGTTGTACACTTCAAACTGCAGTTTATTATCCGTTATCTGCCAGAGACAGAACAACATGAGCGCTGGAGCCAATTCACACAGTATACACTGAAACAAAGACACACACTACTTCAAGTTTGAATGAATTCCCTTCAGTTTAAAATGCTTGGGCATGAAGCCAGCTTATACCTATCAACACACACTCTAAATAGAAATGCAGAAATGCTTTAGCTCTTAAAAAATACCAAGGAAATCCACTGATAATTTTACAGCCGCTCGATGTTATAGAGAGGTCAGCAGAAGAAAAGTTATTACTTTGCAGAGGTTAGTACAGTCCCTGCTGAGGGAGCAGCAGATGAAGGGAACCAAATCAGAACAACCCATGAATTTCCAAGTACGAACAAAAGGGTCTGTTTCCACATCAAATGGGAGAGTTTATTTTAATAAAATATTTCATTCAATCACATTAAACGTCAACATTAACATGACTTGAATGGCAAGAGAGCAAATCTGGATAAACAAAGTCACTTGTCATTTTAAAATAGAATTATCCAGAAATCACATGTCTTTTAATTAATGAAAATAGCTAACACAGGATAGCAACTCTGACAAGTATGAAATTGGTGATAATTTAATCTGTGATACAATTCACAGCTAATGTTTAGAGGAAGATTGCTTCTAAGGCCAACGCCAGTGACAAACCAGACTCTTTTAGTTCAGCAGTGGCAGTAATATTACTCAGCGTGCAACGTTGCAGGGTAGCTGCTCACCTGGATAATGATTTTGGAGGAAGTCCCGGCATTTGCTTGAACAAGGAACCCATTGGCCTTTCTTGTGCGGAACATGAGGCCGATGTACCAGGGCACAGATATAGTGATATCAAGGTCAGCCCAGGAGATCATACTTCTACCCTTGAACCGCAGGGGGTTGGGCATCACTGGGGAGAGGGTACAAGAGCATCTCCATTAGTGTAAAATGCCTTCAGATAAAAGGTGCACAACAATAATTTTCCAACATTAAACTTCTGTCCGATTATTTATATCCTAATGCAAATGACAAACTGCAGCAACAAATGCCCTGTTAACATACAAAATAAATGCAAGCTGTGAAAATAAAAGACATGTATGAGCAATATGGCAATATTCTGCCCCTTAAACTTTTTCAATCATTTTATTAGATATCTCTGATACACATTTCCATGGCATTTATTGGCTTTGGTTCCATATCCTACCTACTAGAAATACCTCTTTGATGAAAGTTGTAGTGGATTTAACCACAGCTTTTCAGGGATCCATTTTCAGACGTACACAGCATTTCAGGTGAAGCATGTTTCCTGACGTCTTCATGGACGGCCTGGTTTTAATTTTAAAGTTAAGCCTCCTTGCTCTGGATGATTTGACAGAGGACATAGATTCTCTCTATCTATCCTGTCACGTCATCAATCATGTTAAACACTACAAGTGGTTCACTTCAATCTTCCATACTGAAGGAAATGCAAATCCCAGCTTTGCAAGCTGTCCTTCGAGTGTAATCCCTGGTGCTGACACTCTGACCGCATTCCAATGGTTAAAAATTGCTCTGATTTATGCAGCGCAGTGCTGGTATTCATAGACCTTGTGCAAGGCAAGGCCACCTGCAGCAGCAAGGGGACATATCATGGTGAATATTTCTCCGTCTACAGACTTGTGTAATCACCGCTATGGCCACGAATACACAAATTAAAATCAAACAATTGAAGCTCCTTGTAAGTTCATAAATTACACTGGCAGAATTAGGCCATTTGGTCCATCAAGTCTACTCCGCCATTCAATCATGGCTGATCTATCTTTCCCTATGAACTCCATTCTCCCGCCCTCTCCCCCTAAACCCCTGACACCTGAACAAATCATGAATCTGTCAAATTCTGCCATAAAAATATCCATTGACGGCCTCCACAGCCGTCTGTGGCAATGAATTCCACAGATTCACCATCCTTAGATAGACAAAAAATGCTGGAGTAACACAACGGGTCAGGCAACATGGAGAAAATAGATGGGTGATGTTTTAGGTCGGGACCCTTCTTCAGACTGATTGCAGCGGGGAATGTGCGGGCATAAAAAAAATGAGCTCCAGGCCCAGAGCCCCCTCCACGTTGTCGGTTCCAACAGCCTGAAGCTCCATTGTGGCCATGAGTTTGCCTCTGGGTAATGACAGACCAATCTTATGGGTGCCTGTCACCATGAAACCAAAACACTTGCCCCTTTCTTCAAAGCTCAAAGTATTCAAGCTTCGTATCTGAAAGTCTCACCGTGACAGCTTCAGAAAGAAAGGGATCAGTTTAGGTTAAATCAGTTAAACTGCTTTGTTGCTTCATCTCCTACAAGTTAAACAGATTCACTTTTATTTTGTTATCACTCACTGAATGGCTCTTTCTCCTATTGAAAGGCAGATTACCTTCAAATATAGGTTACAAAAGGGGGGGGGGGGGGAGCTCTTGTGACTCAGCCAGCCTGACATTTAGGGACATGAATGAATATTCTAATAATAAAGGAAACAGAATTTGTTAGCATTGTATGATGTTCTCAGTTGATTTACATTGATATAATTGCTCTCTGTAATCTACAGCTCGTGCAGTAGTGACAGCTATGTATATCATAATTAGAGAACGGCATACACATTGTACGCTGGACTGATTATCATGTTAATCTTGTTCAGACCTTTGGGATTTAATGTTTTCTTGTCATCATGGTGAAAGTGTTAAGGAAATTAGTTCTGATTATAATTTTTGTTACAAGCAAGGACAATGTGCACTTAGTGCAGAAATGAAATCTGTGCACCACTTACACCACTTGAGGATTTGAAGTTCAGACCTATCTGGGGACTAACAGCAGCACTGTGAAATCCACATTCCTCTCACAACCTGGTGATCAAACCAAGAATCAACTTCCCTGTCTATAGAGCTGGGCTCATTGTCACTACTGGGGCAGTGCCACAAGCAAAACCCATGGCTGCAAGGATGAAGCACAAAGACAACTTGATTCTCAATTTCAGATTTCTTCACATTCCATTATAAAGCCTGTTAGGTGCCTGCCTAGTGATCAAATTAATTTTTATAGAGTTAAATTCCGATAATCCACTGTCCATAAATCTTGCTTTTTCAGCTGGCTCACCAGATAATGTTTGTTGTGTTCCCCTTTAACACATGGGAGTCCTGGTTCTCTGCTCTGTCAACTCTCCAGGACCATGGCCTCCGTTCCCTCTGCTAAATAGTGGATGTGGGGAGGATGTTTCCACTTGTGGGAGAGTCTAGGACTAGAGGTCATAGCCTCAGAATTAAAGGACCTTCTTTTAAGAAGGAGATGAGGAGGAATTTCTTTAGTCAGAGGGTGGGGAATCTGTGGAATTCTTTGCTACAGAAGGCTGTGGAGGCAGTCAGTTGATTTATTTAAGGCAGATTCTTGATTAGTACGGGTGTCAGTGGATATGGGGAGAAGGCAGGAGAATGAGGTTAGGAAGGAGAGATAGATCAGCCATGATTGAATGGCAGAGTAGACTTGTTGGGCCGAATGGCCTAATTCTACTATCATTTATGATCTTATGATCTCTACACCCCACTGAGGCCCTGTTCCCTGAGTTTCCTTTCAACCCACTATTCGGCAGTTCCCTCACTTTCTTACTATTGACCAGTTTCACTGGAAAACTTGATACTGTGTACCATCTAGAATAGTGAAATAATAGTGTGTGGCATATTAATGGGAATATCTAATGGTTTGGAAAATCTGCCAATTGGACACCAAAATTCCAAGCATGCCGTATTATTGGAATTATTTTGTATATAAATGTAGCTTCCGTTAATGCCATTTAATTTAAAAAACACCATCAAGAATTTCAGCCAAAAACTCTTGCAATGATGACATAACCACTGATCTCGGTATAATCAGCCCTATACTGTCATGTGAACAATAAGCAATGGTCAAATCAGGATGTGAGGAATTTCTCTGAAGCAAAGCTCTACAGTTAAAAATAAAGCATGGTAATTACTGAAATAGATTCAGTGTCATATAGCATGGAAACAGCCCCATTGACACAATTTCTCCATGCCAAACAAGATACCCCCATCCAAGATAGTCCCATTTGCCCACACCTGTCCCATATCCTTCTAAACCTTTCCTGTCCTTGTACCTGTCCAAATGTAATGATGCTGTTATTGTACCTGCTTCAACTACTTCCACTGGCAACTTGTTCCACATACCCACCACTATCTGATTGAAAAAAGTTGACCCTCAATTTCCTATTAAAGCTTTCCCCTATCACGTTAAACCTATGCCCTCTAGTTCCTTATTCCCCAGCTCTGGGGCAAGCACTCTTTACATTCACCCTATCTATAATCCCTCAGGATTTAATACTCCTCTATCAGATCACCACTCAGCCTCCTAAGCTCCAAGGAATAAATGGACGTTATGTAAAGCAGGTGTAAGCCGCCGCAGCTGCAGACATGGGCATGAAAGGCTGATATGGAGGGGGGGGGGGGGGAAGTACAGGTGAATGCACATGAATTCAAAATGGGTGTGGCCATGTTGTCCCCATCCCATGCAATTGCTGGTGCAGGTCACGTCCTCTGTTGCAAGTGGTCCCCAAACCATTGCATGGAACAGGCTCATCACACAGCATCAATCGCCACTGCCGATGCTGTAATTACTGTGAAACTCAGCAATGAGATATGAAATATACAGGGCATTAACAACTCAGGCATGCAAATGTAGGCACTGCAATCCCAGTGGGAACCGTTTAATTCACATCTTCTTGTCAAGGCTGAGACTTAAAAATGAAAATGATAAGACTGCTCACTGTTGTTCTAACTTCTGTCAGAAAGAGGTGAGCATCGTGCATCCTGAAGATGTCATTACCTGCATGGATGATGCAGTGATAAAAACATGACTACATTAAGCTGAATCATGATGGGTGGGATTTCAATAGAACATCATGGAAAGTTACAGCAAAGGAGGAGCAGTGCTTGAATACTTTGTGAATACAGAGTGATTTGTGAATAATAAAGACAGATGAAGAAAGTCCATGCTGTTGCATCTTATGAACAATAAAATGAAGAAAAACACTAAGTGTAGAACATCTTCATAACAAGACAATGGTACACATTGGCTTCTGACCAAACTTCTAATAATAAAAATGGCATTCACAGTAACTGAATATTCAACAGTAGTTGCCCCGAATGTTTTTATAAAATCAACACAGCAGTGTTTAAAGTCATTTCACATAGAAATTAATTAAATATTCTGACAAAAGAATATTATTTTGGGAAGTGCTTTAAATGTATCTATGGTGATTTTAAATTTCAATATTCCAAGAGTGTGAGTTAGCATCAACAAGTAACTAAAATGACTTGATTCTGTATTATTTTGGAGGGAACATTTCTGGACTTAGTATACAACAACAAGGTTTGAGAATGTGTAGTCTAAACTCCAGAATCTCACGGAACTAAACCTGTGTTTATGGCCACAGAACAACAGAAACAAGCCCGTTGTCCCAGAGTTCACAACAACCATTAAGGATTTATTTATACTAATCACATCATTGTCTCCCCATTCCCATCAACTCTCCCCAGATTCTGCCATTCATTCCACACACTAGAGGCAATTTACAGATGGCAATTAACCGACCAACCTGCAGGTTTTTTGGATGTGGGAGGAAATTGGAGCATCTGGAGGAAACCCACATGGTCACAGGCAGAACGTGCATGCTCCACATCAACAGTTCTTGAGGTCAGGATTGAACTTGAGTCACTGGAGCTGTGATGCAGTACCTCTACTAGCTGTGCCACTGTGCTCTATGTAGACTGATTGGTTTACTCATGCTACATAGAGTCACTAACAAGCCTATGGTTTGGCCAATTCCTTGGAGCCAGACCATAGAAACATAGAAACATAGAAAATAGGTGCAGGAGTAGGCCATTCGGCCCTTTGAGCCTGCACCGCCATTCAATATGATCATGGCTGATCATCCAACTCAGTATCCTGTACCTGCTTTCTCTCCATACCCCCTGATCCCTTTAGCCACAAGGACCACATCTAACTCCCTCTTAAATATAGCCAATGAACTGGCCTCAACTACCTTCTGTGGCAGAGAATTCTAGAGATTCACCACTCTCTGTGTGAAAAATGTTTTCCTCATCTCGGTCCTAAAAGATTTCCCCCTTATCCTTAAACTGTGACCCCTTGTTCTGGACATTAAATAGAACAATCTATTGGTGCTATAAGCAATCAGAGTATCAGTATCAAGTGGCACTTGTACAGGCCTATTCATTTCCATTAGAGTCACCGGACAAGTTTAGCCTGGATGTACATTGTACAAATTGTTGGTAATATAGTTATACGGTGGATCTAGATTTGAGCTTCGGTTTGATTCAAGCCAAAATAAACTCATTTTCCTTTAACCATAGTAGTTTAAAATCACTCACCTTGCTCACAATTCTTGCCACCAAATCGCAAGGGGCAGTGGCAGCTGTACGTATTCCACTTGTTCACACAATGTCCACCATTCTGACATATGATTAGGTCACAGAAATTCTTCTTAGCTGGACACCCTGCGATACAAAAAGGCATTATTTTCAACCTCTCTTCCTTCTCCACAAGTAACTCCACTCTGGGCTTCCTTTATTACCCAGTGTCCATCTGTCTCCTTTCAGACAGTTTCCCAAGAGGAGAAACGTTATTCACTCATCATTTTTAGGGTGAGACTGTCGTTACATCCAAGATATACAAAGTAATTAAATTGTCAATATTCTTCAAGCAATAACAAGAATAAGCTCGTATAAGAGAAAAGAGGCTCGATGTTTATTTTGAGTGCCAATAAAGAGCTTGATTGGATGATATTCCCCCAAGAAAACTCTACCCCAAGGAATGGTCGAGAAATATCCCAATTAATGTTAAGCTACAATTTCTTCTATGTACTGTAGCCATTTAAGTAAATTAATTTATTGTAAAACATGGTCACTCAGTATGATTGAATCCTTTGCAAATGCAAACAGAAGTCACTGAGCAAGAACAACAATAGCAAATTGGATGCCAGGCATATTTTGATGTTATTCAGAGTGGTTCTGTATATTTTGAAACCGGTGAACTGGGAGTCCTGGGCTACCTCAGCTTTCTCTTTGTGGCTCCACGTTTTAATGGAGCTTCATCACATGATGCTGACCTACTCCCCTGATACTAGATCTGTTGAAGCTTTCCTTCAATCCCTTGCAGATAGCAAAGAGGAAGAAGATTGAACTTTATTGCCTTCCATCACAGTGAGGAATGTGGAATCCACTGTGATGGATGTTTATGTTAACTTTTATTTTACGTGGTTGTGTGTCTTGTTGCTTTTCACTTAGTATGGCTGTATAGGAACTCAAATTTCACTGTACCTTAATTGGTACATGTGACAATAAACTGGCCTTGAAACCTTGTCCTGAGTAAGGATGCCAGGTCAGATCCTCATTAATCTTCCCAGTCCTCTCTCCATCTACCAACCCCACCTCTACAATCTGTGGCATACCCAACCTCTTCCCCACTCTCCAGAGCAAAGGGCTCCGTAACCATTCCCTTGATTCCCTTGTTAATTATTTAATTCTATTACACCCATTCTGTGATAGAAATTTGTTGCCAAGAGCCTCACACAACCCTGGTACACAGCACTCACTACACACTGCTGCTTTAAGACTTTTTTTGAGATGCAGAAACATTTCTGGCCTTTAGTTTTGAATTGAGTGCACTGAAACCAGAGTGAAAAGACAGCAAAATTTAAACGCCTCAACAGCCGAGGTTTACATCAGTGTTCTTCTGTGAACTTGTTCTTAGTTTACAAATAAAAGCTCAAACGATAAATTGCTTTCTATTTTGACGTTCTGATAACTACTGCTAAAAAATTGAGGAATCAAGCTTTGTACATGACCCCAAAGAAAATTAAAAAGTACAAAAAATCAGGCAAGGCTATTGGATTCAGACAAAAACAAGATTTTGCAGATAATGAAAATCTGAACTAAAAACAACAAAGTCTGGCAAACTCTGATAAAAAGATTTTGACCTGAAATATTAATTCTGTTTTCCTCTATCCACAGATGCTGCTTTGCATCTTGAGTAGCTTCTAGTTTTATGTTCTGATTTAATTAGTTTAACATATACTTTATCACCTCAGTCCTCAAGATCTATGCAAGGACTTCCCTCAGATCATTTTTAATGAATTTGTTATCCTGGAATTTCTCCTCACTTTCCCATTCCTTATTTTAGGATTAATAAATTGTGCTCACTGACAATTGAACACCATGTGCTGCCCACTGAAGCCACTGGTTTGATTGCCTGAGAGTAAATATCTATAATTTGTTAAGCACAGGTAACATGCGTATTAGGAGGATGCAAGGCTTTGATGGAATACTCTCGATGTCCACATAAGTGCAGCTTCAAAAACATGAAAGGAGTTCAACATCATCCAAGACAAAGTCATCCATCTGACAGAGATACCATCTGATGAAGGACAGTAGATGCATGAAAACACTGTAATCTACAAGCCTGTTGCTAAGCCATACATCATTCTGCCCTTGGAGACAAACTAGTAGGTGTTGAGATTCTCATATGTCTTCTGGCTTGGAAAAGTGCTACCGCTTCCTCATTGATGTTGTGGTCAAATTCCTGACACCTAGTAGCCCTGTGAGAATAACTTCATTTCCTGGACAGCAGTGGGTTATGGGGGGTACCTCACTGACGCTTTTCAAAAGCAATGAAAGATAGGCTTTCATGTGAAGACCAAAAATGCATAAAAGTTAAGAAGGATACTAATGCATGATTTACATTTTCAAGATTGCTTACACACCTTCAAAGTCACACAGCATAGCCATATAAAACATGTTTCATGCTGATGCAGGATTTAAGTTCTCAAGATTTACCTGCAAGCGTGCCATTATTCGCTATAAAACTCGCCATGTCGAGCTGCTTGTTATCAATGGTCAAGTTCCTCATGCATCCCACAAATTCACGATTGTGCACAGGAAAGTCTTCAGGCAGGTTCGGGACACCCCCAAGCAACAGAGGACCAGTCAAATCCAAAGACCTGAAGAAAGAGAAAAGGGCACAAACTCTCTTTGTTGGTGAATAACTTAGCTTAGAACTTGGGCTAACATAGACAATCAAAAATTCATTTAAAACAACTTAACTGAGTAATTCAGCATTTGTATTCATAATTTAAACTTACTTCTACAATCTAAAATCGAAGAGCAGTATACTCTATTTGGAATTGTTACATACATACAGCATATTCAGTTGTATTATGGATGTCCACCATTGCTGGTGGTCAACGAGGGAAGCCATGAACTGGCCTTTTATTAAACATCAGATGCCACTGAACTACAGTGCTCCCTTTCTGAAAGACCAAAAGTAAATTGTCTTCTGGGCTGTCAGCCTAATTTTAACACTGGATATTAAGGGTTAAATGAAGAGGAAGAACACACATTTCCTGCAATTAAAAATGTAAAGAGAAGATATTAAAAGAAACTGATATGGGAGATGGGGAGTACTAATGGCTTGGGACAGAGCCCAAAAATGACAGCCTGGAGTAAAGGCAGGAAAGGTTTCATCATGAAAAGGGAGACAGAACTTTGGAACACTTTTCAGAAAATGATAGTTGATGATATTTCAGTTGTTCATTTAAAATTTGAGAATGATTGATTGTTAAGCCTTATATGGCAAAGATATGAAGCTGGGCCACCAATCACTCAAGACAGGGACAGTCACTGGACCCACTGGGGTTTCAGCTGAGGTGTGGCAGCATTGTGCAGGCCGTTTGTGATAGTCAGCATGGTTTTGTACGTGGGAGACAGTGTCTAACAAATTTGATGGGAGTTTGTTTCGAAGAAGTAACCAAGAAGGTTGACGAGGGCAAGGTCGTAGATGTTGTCAAAATGGATTTCAGCAAGGCATTCGATAAGGTTCTGCATGGTAGGCTGTTCTGAAAGGTTAAATTGCATGGAAACCAGGGGGAGCTAGCTAACTGGATATAGAATTGGCTTCATGGAAGGAAACAGAGGATGGTGGTAGAAGGTTGTTCATTGAACTGGAGGCCTGTGACTAGTAGTGTGCCTCAAGAATCAGTGCTGGACTCATTGCTGTTTGCGGTTTATATCAACAGCTTGGGTGAGAATGTACAAATCATGATTAGTAAGTTTGCAGATGATGCAAAGTACATGGTATTGTGGACAGTAAAGATGGTTATAAAGAAGTGCAGCAGGATTGTGATCAGCTGGGCAAATGGGCTAAGAGATGGCTAATGGAGTTAGCGAAGTGTTGCCTTTTGGGAAGTCAAACCAGTGTAACACCTTCAAAGCGAATGGTAGCGTCCCAGGGAGCATTGTAGAGCAGAGGGATCTAGGAATTCAGGTAATAGTTCCCTGAAAGTGGCATCATGGGTAGACAGGGTGGTAAAGAAGGCTTTTGGTACATTGGACTTTATCGGTCAGGATATTGAGAAGAGCAGTTGGGACGGTAGGCTTCAATTGTACAGCATGTTGGTAAGGCCACATTTGGAATATTGTGTTCAGTTTTGGACACCCTGCTATAGGAAGGATGTCATTAAGCTGGAAAGTCCAGAGAAGATTTACGAGGATGTTGCCAGGTCTCAAGGGCTGAGCTAGAGTGAGAGATTGGGAAGATAAGGACTTTATTCTTTGGAGCACAGGAAGCTGATGGGTGATCTTATAGAGGTTATGAGGGAATAGCTAAGGTGAATGCACAATGTATTTTATCCAGTGTAGTGGAGTCAAGAACCAGAGGGCATAGATGTAAGGGAGAGGGGAAGAAACACGAGGGGTAACTTATTCCTTCAGAGGGTGGAAGGTATTCGGAACAAGATCCTGGAGGAGATAGTTGAGGCAGGAACTATAACATCATTTAAAAGGCATCCAGATACACAGATTGGAAAGATTAGAGGGATATGGGCCAATTCCAGGTAAATCAGACTAGCTTAGATTGGGCATCTTGCTCGGCATAAACAAGGGGGAGAAGGGCCGGTTTCCATGCTATGGAATGTAATGGAATAAACTGGTGCACCAAAGGCTACACTTCTTTCTATTTTCCTATCAGTGTAATGTCAAAATATTGTTGTTTTGGAGAGTGGATGGGGAGAACAGAGACAGTGGGTGGAAAATGGAAACAGTCTGAATGCCATCCCGTGAATAAATTGTCAACCCACCAGATATGGCAGATGGTCAAAAGGAGGCGAACAATTAGGTCAATCTGTGGACCTGCACAATGACAGCAATCCTCAACTGAAACACCAGTGGCCCGAGTAAAGTTAATGCTAGCAGCTCATACTAAGAAGGGTTGAAATAAATCAAGCTTTACTGGTAACTAAAGGCCCTGTCCCACTTTCCCGAGTTACTCACGAATTCTCCCGAGTTTTCCCCTTGATTCAAACTCGGAGAATGTCCGTAGCGAGTCCGTAGGTATATTGTAGCGGCTCGTAATGCCAACCGTAGGTACTCGGGGCATCAGGTAAGTAGGGACGTTTTTTTCAGCATGACAAAAAAGTCCACGAGTAAAAAGATAGTTGGGAGGAGGAGTTCGTAGATCACAAAAAATCTAGATTTTTTTTTAAGGTCCTTTCAACTCGGCAGAAGACTCGGGAAAGTGGGATAGGCCCTTTAGTTGTCCTAGGTGGGAAATGTCTACATTATCATCAGAGAAGAACAGGATCACTCTTAGCTCTGGTCTTCCCCATCCTCAAAATTCCAGTTCCATTCACAGAAAGCATAGGCATGTGAACATAGAACAATGCAGCACAGGAATGGGCCCTTCGGCGCACAATGTTTGTGTAGAACATGATGCCTAGCTAAACTGATCTCAGCTGCTGATACGTGACCCGTTCCCCTTTATTTTCCTGCACTTCCATGTGCCGATCTGAAATCCTCTTAAATGTGGGTGAAGCTTTGAAAGATCAACATGCAAGCAGTGTGGGTAATACTTTTTGCAGAAATCTGGTGGCACACAAGGATCTTAATAAAGTCTGTTTGCCATCGAACACTCAGTTCACTTTGTTATGTCTCACTAGACAGGATGAATGCAAACAGTATTCAGGTACTGTGCAGGAAGGAACTGCAGATGCTGGTTTACACCGGATATAAACACAAAATGCTGGAGTAACTCAGCGGGTCAGGCAGCATCTCTGGAGAGAAAGAACGGGTGAAGTTTCGGGTCGAGACCCATCTTCAGACCAACTGCTGCACATCAGGGGATAACAACTTAGAGGAAGTCACCAGGACTGCCTCAAACCCCTCGCTGAATAGTCAGTTATAAGGATGGAACAGAGTGCAAGACACAATAGACAAAGAGTATAACAATTTAAAAAAACTAAAGTATACTTTATGGGTTTTTTTTGTAATGTTTAATAAAAATGAATTTTAAAAAGGTATTCAAATTAAATTATAAAATAGCTTAGAAGTTCATAAGTTATTTCATCTTACTTCTTTGACCCAGTCTGTGTTCCCTGGGCAGCACATGAATAGTTTCCAATATGGCTTCCAAATCGCACAGACACTGCAGTGTCACAATCATCAACCGTAACTACGGCAACCTTTTCTCCTGATGGTCCATGAGGAATACCTAATCTGCCAATATTTGGCTAAACAAAAGGAAGAGAAAAAATATTTTTGCAGTGAAGCAAGAGGAGATGAAATATCCATTTTAAAATGTTGCTGATATACTAGGGCGCAAAACAAAATAACATGGTTTTGAACATTCTGTGCCCTAAATCTTGAGCGTCGCAGTAGATTGCCAAAAATCTTGGTTCCCATGTTGCAAGCTTCAGCTATCCCTGACATTCAAAGCCATTGGTGCATTTGAATGGACAGGGCTTGTTTTGGGATTGACAGTGTGTTGCCTGCTTTTCTGAGCTAAGTGTAGGGGGTGGGGAGGGGGGTAGGGGTGGGGGGAAAGAAGGATTTCGGGAAGTAGATGGGGCCGAATGGGACCTCCATTTTGACGGTGGTCAGGATAAGGATTAGGGTCCTGTACCTGGTGTTGCAGGGGTGATGGAAAGAGAACATTTGGCTCAGCATTACAGTGAGGGTCAAAGCTAGCCATGAGATGTGGAGCGTGGTGGGTCGGGGTGGGATTAGGGAGAAGGATGGTGATAATAATCCTGAGTGTTTACTATGTTGTAGATAGACGCAGACTCAGCGAGTCAGGTAGCATCTCTGGAGAAAAATGATGGGTGATGTTTCAGACTTCCACATTAGACTTCAGAACCGTTCAACATTATCAATGTTGTAATCTTTTTTTCAATACCATTGAGTGGATGAGCATAAACAAATATGGCTGCTCCTCATGGCTGGCACAAGATTGTTGGGCTCACAGTGATAGTTCCTCATGTAGGAAGAAACTGCAGCTGCTGCTTTACACCAAATTTAGATACACAATGCTGGAGTAACTCAGTGGGTCAGGCAGCATCTCTGGAGAAAATGAATAGGTGGCATTTCAAGTCAAGACCCTTTTTTTGATGTTTTAGATTTTAGGTTTAGTTTTAGAGATACAGCATGGAAACAGGTCCTTATGCCCACCGAATCTATGCCGACTAGCGATCCCCGAACATTAACACTATCCTACACACACTAGGGACAATTTTACAATTATACCAAGCCTATTAACCTACAAACCTGTACGCCTTTGGAGTGTGGGAGGACACCAGAGATCCTGGAGAAAATCCATGCAGGTCACGGTGAGAAGGTACAAACTCCATACAGACAGCACCAGTAGCCGTGAGCAAACCCGGGTCTCTGGCGCTGTAAGGCAGCAACTGTACCGCTGCGCCACCGTACCGCCCAATTTCTCCTCGCTGGATGGGTCCATTTAAGAGGCCACCATGAGGGAGGGTGAATGTAGAAAGGTAAGTGAGGGACCTATCTGATAGGGGAAACAGTTTATCACTGTGCTGGGGAAAACCAAATTGTCTGAGAGATGGTCAACACCATGATCCAATGTTTCAAAAGGCATTTTTCATGGGGAATTATAACATCCCACAAGCGAGGCTCACGCTTGGGATGGAGTGAAAGAGAAAGCAGCCCCCCAAATAGTTGTTATCACATTTCACTCCAAAACATAAAAAGTTTTTCAGTCTCGTGATGGCAAGGAAAGAAAACAGCATTTTGCGATTAGATTTCTTGGCCAATGAACATTAGAGTCTGTTCACATAATTATATCCCAGTAAGTGTTTGGCCTGGACTTCTCCCCAGAACTCTGAATTTGAGCTTGTCACCAGATGTAAGCAGTGGATGGGAGATCCAATGACAACTCTCTCCAATGTGTGTTTGGAAACCTATCAATCAGTTCATGAATGCCAGTTACTTAAGGACTTGGCTGAAAGTACGATGGCTGGCTAAGAGTCAGGCATGTGCATGGCGATTGAACAGCAGCCGGACCTTTTACAACTAAACCTCTCACAACAGCAATTTGGTTTCTTTGTCTCAGATGAAACAGCAAGAGACAAAACTGCTTAAGGCTACAGAAGAAAGTACATTTATTGAAACCAAAGTGCAAGAAAAGAAAGGGAAGAACAATTATTTCATGTTTCAAAAGTCTGCACAAAATCTTTGCTGATCATCCTTGTGGATAGGTCACATTACATGAATAACAGGGAATGAATCAAAACTACCACATCAATGTTAGAACTGCTTCTAAAAACATTGTGGCTATTGAATTGCTAAGGTGTTTTGACAGTAAAGTTTTTCAACTATTACAAATGGAAATCTGTTATTCCAAATTAATTCACTTAATTTTACTTTACACATTATGTGAGGTCATCTTCACCTCAGCTATTGTAATTGCAGGTCTTCAACATTCAGAGTTTGGTAACTTGCAAAAGTGCATTGGTAGGACATTTATATTTAACTGGCTTAAAGCACAATGTTGAACATGAACAAATTCTGGCTGTTTCCCATCAAGACCCTCATTAGAACAATGGGGTCCAAACCTAGTTGGAGAACATGTCAACATGTACTGTCACGCATCTACTCCTGGGAAACAGTGGATCATGTGACATGGGCATCAGATCTGGCATATTCCCTTAACACAGTGGCATATGGGTGTATGTGCATGCCTTGGTTGTAACCAACTAAAATTCACTGATTTCAGAGAGATCCAAGAGGATTGGAAAGCTCAAGTATAACAACACTATTCAAGAAAAGGAGGAAACCAAATCTATTGGTCAAATAGCCTAATGTCCATCATTGGGAAAATGCTGGAATCCATTATTATGGAAGTATGAGTAGTCATTTAAAAAATCAGGTCCACCAAGCTGAGTAAATGGCTTAATGAAAGAGGAATTGTATTTGATATATTTGTGAGCGTTACTGCATAAGATGAGTGAAATGGTTGAGGCAAAATGTTAAATGGATGAGAGGGTGGCTAATTAATGGAAACAGAGAAGTGGGATAAATAAGCCATTGTCAGATTGGCAATCAGTATCTAGCTGGGTACAACAGGAATCACTGCTGGAGCCTCAAATATTTCCAATCTATATTAATGACTCAGATGAAGGGGTTGGATACAATGAAAGGTGGGGATGAGCAGGTTCTGAGAACATCACAGTCTGCAAAGGGATCCAGGCAGGTTGTGTGAGTGGGTGAGTTATCTGATGGAGTATAATATGGGAAAATGTGACTAACTTTGGAAGCAAGAATTAAAAGATGAATTTATTACTTTAATAGATGATATTACAAGTGTTGCTGCACAAAGAGAATTAGAATCTGAGTGCACGAAACACAAAGGATTGGCATGGAAGTACAGAAAGTAATTAGGAAGATGAATGGAATGTTGAACTTTATTTCAAGGAGTGGAAGTATAATGTAGGGAAGTTGGGTAAAAGTTACAAGGTGTTTGTGAGACCACAGCTGAAGTGGACATACAGTTTTGATCTCCATACACAAAGGTAAACTTGTATGAGGGACAGAGAAGACAAGGTTCATTAGGTACACAAGAAAGCTGGAGAAACTCAGCGGGTGCAGCAGCATCTATGGAGCGAAGGAGATAGGCAACGTTTCGGGCCGAAACCCTTCTTCAGACTCCAGCAAGGTTCATTATGTTGATTCCTGGGATGAAGGATGGATTTTGAGATTTTGAGAAATTCACTGGAGTTTAGGATGAAAGGTGAGATTATTGCAACAGATAAGATTTTGAGGGGATTTGACAGAATGGATGTTGAGAGGAATATTTCCTCTCATTGGGGGTATCTAGAATTAGGCAACAATTGCTTTAGAATAAGTGGTCATCTATCAGGAGACCAAGACGAGGGGGAATCGAGAGATTTGTGGAGGCAGAGTTGACTTGGAGTCACTTGACAAGTGTGTAATGTTAAGGCTAAGACTGAATCAGCCACAATTGTATATTGAGTGGTGGAGAAGACTTAAGGTGCTCATTGATCTATTCCTGTTTCAGTTTCTCTGCCTCCACGAAGTAACCATGGAACCCCACGACATAAATCGCACAACAAACAAAACATGGAAAACAAACTCCAACCTGCAAATGAATTTTAATAAGTTTACCTCTCATACTGGTATTCTTCCTCCAGCTTTACAGTTCTGATCTGTATTCCTAATCGAAGTGTAAAGCTAGAAAATATCTTATATCGTATTATATTTTTCCTGGTATACCAAATCAAAAATCTAATCTTTTATAGACACAAAAAGCTGGAGTAACTCAGCGGGTCAGACAGCATCTCTGGAGAAAAGGAATAGGTGACATTTCAAGTCCAAACTCTCTTCAGACCCCCACTCCCTCATCTTCACTATCAATCCTATCGCCCCTAGTCCAATCCCTCCCGACCTATGTCCAAAATACCTCACACACCCTTTGTCTCTTTAATGACTTCTGCTTTCCAGGCCCCCGTTCACTCATCTACAGTCAATCTAAGCGTTTACATACGTTAATTCTGTTAAAGGAGTCATCTTTCAATAACCCAATGTGCAGTAATACTGTGGAAAAGCTTGACTAAACGTTATAACAAATGGAGATACACAGAGGGATTACCAATCAGAATAACTGTTTGAATGGGAACTCTACAGCATTCGGTGCGAGTGTGATTCACCAAATGCCAGTGACAGACATGAATGAGAGCAGGTCTCACTGGAATTTACAAAACATCAAAGGGCTTGACAGCTGGATGGAGGAAGGATATTTCCCTTGACTAAGGAGTCTGTGAGCAAGAGGCATAGTCTGAGAGGCTTTGGACAGAGACGAGGATACATTTCTTCACGGAGAATGGTGAACCTTTGGAATTTTTCTGTGGAGGCTCACAAATTGCGATCATTCCAAACAGAGATTGTTAGATTCCAGGACATAATCAAAGGAGATGAGGTTGGATGTGAAAACTGCCATTAAGGTAGAACAACCATGATCTTGATGAATGGTAGAGTTGGTTTGAAGGGCTGAAAGGCCTATTTCTGCTCTTCTTTCTGCTGTTCCTCTGAGCACGTGAATGCAATTGTATCCTCCATTGCACCCTTGCAGAAGACACTGTCCTCACCCCTGTTACATGTGCATTCCTGCAGACGTATGCAAGACTATGCCGTGTTAGCAGAATGTTGAGCACAAGCAGGCAGCATCGTATGGGCGGAAATTAAAAATGGATTGGTCTGGAAATCCACAGAATCAAATACATGTTGCAGAGTTCTACGTTTTTTCCACTTAGATTCCTGCATTCTCCCTTAGCCAAAGAGGCAGTCTGATCAGTTCATAATTAAAGGACAGCAGCAAGGTATTTGGAGAAGGAAAGCTCGGGGCCATCTACTCAGCTAAGAAGCAATAAAATATCATCACCAATTGCACTGAACTAACCATCTGTTCTAAGAACAATCATCTTATGCACAGCCTCTAGTCAGTGATAGGTTTTAACACAATTATGCTAAGTATCATTTTGGGATCATGCTTCAATCATCACTGTAGTGCAGTTTTAATAGTTCTACTGTCCCATGACAAAATCACCACTGTGATAATCTCCTCACTAAATACCAAGCAAAATAAAGTCTGTTTCACCCAATCCAATTTTCAGCCATGGATGGCCAGTGGATGGCACAATGCACATTAATTTTTCCGAATGTATACTCAAACTTCAATTGTTTTCATAGCGTCCACAACTAAGCCCCCAAACTTCCTTTTATCCTTAAACACTCAACCCTCAACATCAAGTACGACATCAGACCTTTTACTTAAAAGTGCCTCGGGTCTTACAATGCTGTGCGATGTTTATTCAGTACTGAAGGTATTTAATCAATTCTAAAACCTGCAGCTGTCTACACAGTAGCTGAGGCGTTACACTGATTGTTTAATGACAAGTGTCCTGTCTTCAGCCAACCTCAGCATTTGGCTTCAATGTTCCATTTCCAGGTCAATGTTCCAACAGTTGCAATTATATAGGAGGCAGGTTTAATAAGTTCATTCTATAATGCCAGCAACCGCAGAAAGTAAATGAACACAATATTTCCTTTATTCATAAATAATTAACCTGCGATACTCTGAAAGGCTTTATCAGAACAACAGTGGTGACCACTTGCACAGTGCTTATCTCAGAAAGGAAATCCATTGGGAAGAAAGCTGGAAGCAGGTTGGAGACTGCCGGCAGAGTGAAAATTTTCCGAAATGTTTTGAAGGTGGAATGGAAGGGATTCTTTCAGAGTATTTGCAAGTGTGGAAACAGTGAATGTACTCTGTAATGAACAGAGAGAAAGAAGAACTAACAGCAATCAGAAAGGTGGAGGAAAAGCGGGCGAGATATTATGTAGAGCATGTGTTCTGGGTCAGCTGGGGCTGGCAGATAATTTAATGTTGGGGTTGTTTGGGCATTTGAACAGAGAAAAGGATAAAAATCCTTGAGATACCCACAAAACGGTGGAGTAACTCAGCAGGTCAGGCAGCATCTGTGGAGAAAAGGCACAGGTGACATCTCGGATTGAGACCCTTCTTCAGGATGATTCTTCAGATTTCCTTGAGATGATTACATTGTGAACTAGGGAACATGCCACAGTGTGAAGAGGTAAAGGTGTAAACTAACATGTCTGAGAGAATTAATACAATTGTGGAGAGGGCTTTAATTGCAAAAAACTGTGATGTTTTTCCATAATAAATTTATTCCAGTTATAAGTATTGCATCCAATCCTGGATGTCTTACTTTAGGTAACAGATCCCACCTTGGAATGCTTGCTGAGGAGAGTTATCAACATGATACCAGGGACCCAAAGCCATAGGTTTTTGAATAAATGCTGAAAGAGAACTATAAATATAAAAATACTATGAGAATTGATAAAAGTGTTCAAATTATAATGGATTAGAAATGTAAACTGGACGTACAATGTTTACTATTCATGAAAAACGACAGAATCTAGATTTAAAGACATCAAAAAACAAATGGGAGCACTGAAATTGTTTTTTTTTATTTTTTTTATTTTTATTTTTATTTTTATTTTATTAGAAGTAAGTACAATTGTATACAATCATATTTTCATAATACCTTTTATGTACAGCTTCTTATTTAATTTTTTTTTTTAAATAAAGAAGAAAAAGAAAAAAGTTAGATAATGAAAAATAGAAAAATGTGAGATATATAGTGTGTGAAAAAGAAAAATAAAGAATGAAATAAGAAAGTTGAGACATAGAAAATAGAAGAGAGAGAATAAAAGAAAAGATGAGAAGAAAAGAAAATAGGAGATCATTTATAATCTTGACCATCCGCAGTCACGGATTAGCTTTTACACCTGTTTTGCACCATACGTTTCCAAAAAGACGACAAATGGAGACCAACTCGTTATGAATTGGTCAAATTTATCTATTAGGAGGAATCGCATTTCCTCAAGATGTGCGGTATCCAACATACTTGCAATCCACATTTTGAGCGTTGGTATTGGTGTATTTTTCCAAAATTTCAATATTAATTTTTTTGCTATTATTAAACCATAATTAAAAATTGACTTTTGAGATGAGCTCAATTTGTTCCCGTCTTCCATTACCCCAAATATAATCAATTCATTATTGGGTTCCATTTTTGTCTTAAATAGTTTTGTAAATATTTCAAAAATATCACTCCAAAATCCATGAAGTTTTATACAAGAAACAAAAGAGTGTGTTATAGTTGCTTCTTGGGTTAAACATTTATCGCAAATGGGCGATATATTTGGATAAAATTTATTTAATCTTGTTTTTGAGTAATATAATCTATGTAAAATTTTAAATTGGATTAGATTATGTCTTGCGTTAATCGAACACTTGTGAATGTATGTCAAATACTTTTCCCATGTAGCCTTCGTAATTTTTATCAATAATTCCCGTTCCCACTCTTCTCTAATTACCTCGGTCACAGGTAAATCTATATTTAAGATACTATTATATAAATATGATATTAATTTTTGTGTATCAGCTTTTATATTCATTACTTCTTCTAGTAAATCAGGAGTTATTTTTTGATATCCCTGTATGTATGTCTTCAAAAAATTACAAATCTGAAAATATTAAAAATAATGAGTGTTTTCAGTTTAAATTTTAATTGTAATTGTTGAAATGATAATAAATCTCCCATTTCATACATATCCCCGATCCTTTTAATTCCTAAACTTTCCCATTGATTATATATTTTATCCATCATAGATGGTTTAAATAAAGGATTATTCGCTATCAGTGTTAACAATGATAGGTTTCTTAATTTTAAGGATAGTTTTATTTGTTTCCATATTCTTATTGTATCTTGTATAATTGGGTTTTTCTTATATATTGTATTGTTCATTTTTTTCGGGGAGAAGAGGATTGTTCCTATATTACAAGGATAATAATCCTCTTTCTCCATTTTTATCCATTCTGTCTGTTGAGTTGAACTATCCAACCAGTAAATTATATTCTTAATATGTATTGCCCAATAGTAATACAAAAAATTAGGGAGTGAAAGTCCCCCGACATCTTTTGGTTTACATAAGTGTTCTTTTTTAATTCTATGTGATTTGTAATCCCAAACAAAATTAGTAATATTAGCGTTCAGTTTAGAAAAAATATATTTTGGTACACATACTGGTATAGATTGAAATAGGTATAATAACTGTGGTAAGAAGCTCATTTTAATAGCATTTATTCTGCCTATTAATGATAAAGGGAGTGTTTTCCAAAATTTTATCATTATATTAAGTTTATTTATTAAGGGTATAAAATTAGCATTGAATAAAGCTTTATGTTTTCTAGTAATCTGTATACCCAGATATTTGAATTTTTCTGTTGCTATTTTAAAGGGGAATTTCAATAAGTGTGTGGATTCTTGAGGTTTTAACGTCATAATTTTACTTTTGTTCCAGTTTATTCTATATCCTGAAAAGGACCCAAATTCCTCTATTAAATTTAATAAATTTGGTATGCTCGTTTGTGAATTTGTTATATATAACAAAATATCGTCTGCATACAATGAAATTTTATTATTTGAGTCCCTAGTATTATAACCCTGAATATTCGGATGGCTTCTTATACTTTCAGCCAGAGGTTCTATCATAAGGGCAAATAGCAGGGGTGATAACGCACATCCCTGCCTATTACCCCTTGATAATTGAAATTTTGAGATAACATGCTGTTAGTTAATATTCTTGCCATTGGTTTATCATATAATAATTTCACCCATGCAATAAAATTCTCTCCCATATTAAATTTTTGTAATACTATGTATAAATACTGCCATTCTACCTGATCAAATGCTTTCTCTGCGGCCAAAGAAATAATTGCTAAGTCTTTTTCTTCCTTTTTATGTGAGTACATTATATTAAACAGGCGTCTCAAATTATTAAATGAATATCTTTTGGGTATAAACCCCGTTTGATCAGGGTTTATCAATTTACTAATATATTTGCTTAGTCTTCTAGCTAAAGTCTTTGCTAGAATTTTCTGGTCGGTATTTAAAAGTGATATAGCTCTATATGAGCCCGGTTCCTCTAGATCTTTATCTTTCTTTGGAATAAGCGTAATAGTTGATTCTGCTAATGTTTCAGGTAATTTATTTTCTTTAAAAACGTGAGTATATAAATTAAATAGATAGGGGGTCATTATCTCATGAAACTTTTTATAAAATTCATTACTAAAACCATCTGGGCCCGGTGTCTTACCATTTTTCAGCAATTTTATTGTTTCACCTATTTCTTCGATTGTAATTTGCGCTCCTAGTTCTTCTTGTTCCAAAAGGTCAAGTTTTGGTAGATTACATTTATCTAAAAAATTTGTAATTTTACTATCTTCTGTTTTGGTTTTTGATGTGTATAAATTCTGATAAAATTGAACAAATCTTTTATTGATATCTTTAGGTAGTGTTAGTAATTCACCATATAGATAAACATAATAAGATAATACTACTGAAATTTAAACTTAACCGAATTCTCTCGGCAAGAGTAATAAGATTATTCCAAATTACAAAACAGGAACATTTTGAGTTTGGTGACAAACCACATAAGCTGTTGGCGTGTCAATTGAAAAAACAGGAAAAGGAAAATACCATAAATAAAATTAAATCTGAGAATGGTGAATTACTGAAATTGGTTTTAAATGCAGAAGTTTGCCTGGTCCTGGTTTTGTGTTATTGGAAGTAATGCTGAAGGCAGAACCAACTGTAGCTTTTAAAAGGAAAACACGAGGAAATAGGCAGCTAGTTGAAGGTAACTGGCTCCCCTGCAACATCTCATAATGTTAAAAGTTTGAAAGGCAAAACTTTTATATCATCCTATCTTTAAAGATTATGATGAAAGGATAATTCAGTGCACAGAAATAAATATCTTCCATGAGAATGTACATGGCAAGATTAGCAAGTTTATAGATGATACAAAAGTGGGTGGTATTGTGGATAGTGAAAATGGTTGTCAAAAATTGCAGCAGGATCTTGATTGGTTAGCCAGGTGCGCTGAGGAATGGTTGATGGAATTTAATACAGAGGAATGTGAGGTGTTGCATTTTGGAAAGTCTAACATGGGCAGGACCTACACAGTGAACGGTGGGGCTCTAGGGAGTGTTGTTGAGCAGAGGAATCTAGGAGGCAGATACATAGTCCGTTGAAGATGGCATTACAGAAAAAAGACATATTGGCCTTCATCAATCAGAGTATTGAGTATAGAAGTTGTGAGGTCATGTTATATGAGACAAAATGTGTGTGAAGGAACTGCAGATGTTGGTTTAAACCCAACATAGACACAAAAAGCTGGAGTAACTCAGCGGGACAGGTAGCATCTCTGGAGAGAAGGAATGGGTGACATTTCGGGTCGAGAAGAAGGGTTTTGACCCGAAACGTCACCCATTCTTTCTCTACAGAGATGATGCCTGTCCCGCTGATTTACTCCAGCATGTTGTGTCTATCTTCATGTTATATAAGACATTGGTTAGAGTATTGTGTCAGTTCTGGGCACCATAGGAAAGATATAGGAAATATGTTATCAAGTGGAAAGGGTGCAGAGAAGATTTACAAGGATGTTGCCAGGATTCAAGGGTCTGAGCTATAGGGAGAGGTGGAGTAGGCTGGGAATATTCCCTGGAGCCTCAGAGGATAAGGGGTGATCTTATAGAGGTGTATAAAATCATGAGAGGAAAAAAATCGGGTGGACGCACAGAGGCTCTCGCCCAGAGTTGGGGAAATCGAGAACCAGAGGGCATGGGTTTAAGGTGAAGTGGGAAAGATTTTAAAGGAATCTGAGGCGTAACCTTTCACACATAGGGTGGTGGGTGTATGGAACAAGCTGCCGGAGGACGTAGTTGAGGCAGGGACTATCGCAATGTTAAAGAAGCAATCAGACGGCTACATGGATAGGAAAGGTTTAGAGGCATATGGGCCAAATGCAGGCAAGTGGAACTAGTGTAGATGAGACATATTGGTCAGTGTGGGCAAATTGTACCGAAGGGCCTGTTTCCACACTGTATCACTCTATGACCGCACGATCCACCAGAACGGTGCTATATAGGTGACCCATGTCAATTTTTTTCATGATCGCACCTGAGCGATTTCTTTATACCAATGACATGCAATGCTTTGTGAGCACAGGTATTGGAAATCTCAGATGTCTGGACACAAGCCACACATTTTATTTGCAAAATTGAGTGAGAAGAGTGAACTTTACAGTATGACCAAAGTTATACTGGCATCTCTGCTTGCATCTGGCATCTCTGCTTCCAAGTGGAATGGCTTTGCGGCAGATTTGCCCATGAGTGGGTGACAGGAACAAGTATGCATATGTGTCCAATGACTAACAGGAACCAAGCATTGATGGTGGCAGCTGGGCAATGACCATTGCAATCATAACCAACTTTTCATCTCCCCCCCCCCCCCAAACAACTTTTAAAGATGAAAGGACATATTGTTTGAGGCAGAGGACAAATGAACAATCGAGGGAAACTACAGATCTCTCACTGCAAGAAGCTCAGGCCATATAACTTAGTGAGGTAGCAGGCATGCTCTCCCTGTTGCCATGGCCACTCAACCAGCAGTCTTGCATATGGGTGAATGACGTACAGTTCATTATAGAACACTGCTCGCATAAATGTACAGTTTGCTTCCTGCAATCAAATTATGACTATTGCATAGCATCAAAAAATGTTTTTCCTGGCAACAGAATTTCTAGATCATATTTTGGAAACAAGCAAATTCTTTCTACATCAGAAATTTGAGATGATCATATATTTTCAACAGTTATTATGTCTGATTGGATGTTCTTGCCTGACTGCTGAGCAATTGGATAATGTTGCCAAAACTGTGGGAAAAGAATGGGTTTTTGACATTGGTCAGAGGCTGCCTTCCTCTTAATGATTGAAATGTTCTTGTTGTGTGTGCAAATACATATATGATTACTGTTCTCACTCAGATTGAAACAAATCGACCTTCTATTTCACTGGCCAAGGCTGATAGTTATGCTTTCATCGAGAGTACCAAAGACATTTGTGTGCCTGAGAAAGGAATTAATACAAAGCAGCTGCAAAGTACCAAGTACCACTATTTGCTACATTTAATCTTTTGTGCCATTCAGTGAGACTATAGCTCATCTGTGATATAACCTCTAATGGTCACGTGATAGTACCTTGTTCAAGAGTTGGGAGTGGTTAATTGTCAATGTGCACGGGGACCAGATCAATGAAATTCTTCATCCTTTGACATTTATACTCAACAAATATCCCTCAGATTTTAACATTAGCAATTGACCGACCATCAATGTCTGTTTCAGAGCAGAGTTCCAACAGACGTTCTGCATCCTTTGGTTCCCAGAATTGCTTCCTAACCACTCTAGAAAGGTCTGGTTCCAACTTTTGAAGCCTGTCCGACACTCCTCAATGAACAGAAATGCACATGAACATAGTGCAAAACTAAATTGCATCTATTTTAATGCAAGGAATCCATTTTGTAAGGTAGATGAACGCAAAGTTTTAATTAGCATGTGGCGCTATGATATTGATGCTGTCACCGAGACAAGGTTGAAAGACAGGTGGGACGGGCATCTCAATATCCTAAAGTACAGAATTTTCAGGTCCCTATCCATCTGTAATACCACTTTCATGGAACTATGTACTTGTCCACCTCAGTCCTCTGCTCTACACCATTCTCCGGCTGCCTACTGTTCACTGTGAAGGTCCTGCCCTGGTTTGACTTCCCAAATATAAAACCTCGCCTTTCTCTGAATTAAACTCCATTAACCCCTGAGCCTAGTCCCTTCACAATGATGCGGTGATTAAGAAAGAGCATTAGGTCATTTACTTTCTTGGGATTCTGTATGGCCATGCAGATTCTCTCAAATTCTATAAATGTGCTATAGAAAGTATGTTGATGGGATGCATCTCAGCCTGGTCTGGAACTGCTCTGCTGTTGACCAACTGAATCTGCAGCGAGCGGAGCCAGTTTATCGCAGGCTCATCACGTCCTTACATTCAGTCCACCGTCATGGTGCATTGCATCAAGAAGGCTGAAAGTTGTCTGTTACCCTGGCCATTCCCTTTTCTCTCTTCTACCTTCTGGGAGATGTTGCAGGAGCTTGTAAGATCAGACACACACTAATAAGAACAGCATCTTCCCCACTTCTGTCAGACTCTTGAACCAACCAATTATTTCACACCAACCCAATCAAGAAATAGAGAAGATCGATTTAAAGTGAGAGGGGAAAGATTTAATAGGAAACCCAAGGGAAAACTCTTCACACAGATGATGTGGGTATATGGAACAAATTGCCAGAGGAAGTAGTTGAGGCAGGTACAATAACAACATTTAAAAGACATTTAGACAAGTACATGAATAGCAATTGTTGTGAGTGACTTGGGCCAAACACAGCCAGACACAATAGCTTCGAGGGGCACCTTGATTGCCATGGGCAAATTGGGCCGAAAGGCTTGTTTTCATGCTATGACTATATATCCCAAAGTACCTTGTGGCCTGGTAGTTAATTTGTAAATAGTGACAAATATTATTGGACCTTGCACTTTAAGGGTAAATGACATAACACATGATACATATGATTCCCCAACTGACATTACATTGACCCCGTGATCTTTACTCCAGCATTGCCATCGTCTCTTGGGATGCACAAGTGCGGCCTTTCTTCTTTGAGCATGATAATGCTTCTTCACGATTCCAGCACGTTGTTGTTTATGATAATCTCTAGCTGTGAACCAATGTCCTAATGTAATGTTGCAGCACTCCACATTATAGGATTTATTTCTCATCATTACATAAGGTTTTCCATATGCCTTAACTGCAAATATCTATTCATGCCAAAACCAATGTGGATTTCCAAGAGATGTATCACATTTTTCTAACCTCGTTGTCACTCAATGGTATTTGTAAATCAGTTTAATCTGTGCAGTTGGTGATGATCGAAACAAGCTATGCCCCCAAACAGAACTCAAAACATCACCCTGCCAACTCTAGTTCAAAGCACAGGTCACTACTTATCAAAACAACCTTTTCTAAAAAATACTGTGACATTTGTTGTACTGATAGAGGGTGCAGGTTTGATAGAAAACACAACCTTTCACAACATGTGAAAAAATGAAAACATCTCATCTACCCCTCCAAGGAAAGGAGTAGCACACCAAGGGGCAGAAACTTGACTGGGCGAGGTTGATATTCAGAGGCAGTAACTACAAACTGAGGGATGCCCTATATTGTTCTGACATTGGACTTTACGGTTCATCTTACTTTTCACCTCAATTGCCAACACCTATCGCAATTCTTCAGGTAGTTTGTACCACATGACGAAGAATTTCACCCCAGATAGACACAAAATGCTGGAGTAACTCAGCGGGACAGGCAGCATCTCTGAAGAGGAATGGGTGACGATTCGGCGTCGAGACCTTTCTTCAGGCTGGTCTCAAACTGAAAAGTCACCCATTCCTTCTCTCCAGAGATGCTGCCTGTCCCGCTGAGTTACTCCAGCATTTTATGTCTATCTTCGGTTTAAACCGGCATCTGCAGTTCCTTCCTACACAAGAATTTCACACTGTCAGAGTCTGAGTGTTGTAATCTGTAGTTGGGTTTGAGGATGTGTCTGTGGGGACAATCACCATGTGCGTGGAGTAAAGGGTAGCTCGCCTACTCCTCATATTTGTTTTCTTTATTAAGTTTGTTTTATTTTTTTTTAAACCTATGATAATGAAGTGTGAATGAAGATTCCCGATTCTGCTCCAGCTGCTGACCTGGCAAACTTGGTTCTGATTTTATACTCCAAGAATTGGTGTAATCATACCAATTTCTATCTCGTGCAAATAGGCACATACGACTTAAATATCTTCAATTGACGTTATTTTGAAGGTAGATTTTCGTACAGCTGGATTGCTGTTTAATAAGGCAGTAACCAATGAACAGAAAACTGCCAAATTTGCTTCTTGCCAAAATGACAATACGCCACCAGACAATGAATTAAGGATGGTTTAACAGAAGGAAGGAAGTATTATTGCATCTTGGAGCTAAGCTCTTTTTACCAGATAGTTCAGACAAAGTACACTTTTGAATAGCAGCGTTTTCTTGCTGGGTCTAATTATAACCTTGTCTGCACAATCTAACCTTGTTCTAACCTGTCTGTCGCTCACTTGAATTCCTTGCAAGCATGAAGTGATGCTGTAGTCTCAAGATCACAGCCATCCTCCAGCACCATGTGCCAGTCCCTCGTATCTGAGTGGTAGCTACTTGGTCGTAAGCATATACTAGCAGAGGTCGACTTTGTCGTCAGTTAATGCACATATTAATGTTTCTGGAGAGCAGATCACTCATTTTTTTGTTGAAAACCCTTGTATTTGCTTTCAACCAGGAAAAATAACCAGGAGAAATGCTCAGCATCTGTGGAGAAAGAGTCTATATTTCAGGTCAATGTTATGGTTAAAGATCATTGACTTTAAATGTTAACTTGATTTCTCGCTGGACTGATGTTTCTGGCCTGCTGAATATTTAGTGTCTTTTCTGGTTTCAATATGATTGTATCTGGAGAGAGAAACAGAGCTAATGTTTCATGTGAATGCAGCCTAACCTGCTGAATCTTTCCACTATTTTGTTTTTATTTCAGGTTTCCAGTGACTGCAATATTTGCCTCTGATGTTCGACATGGGTCTCCGTACATCTGTGGCCTCAATCAAAATGTAATATAAACCAAGACTTATTTCTCACCTCAAAACCTTCATGCTACCAATGAATGCAGCTTCCGGGAGCTTTGTCTGCCCCTATAATGTGATTAAACAGTTTAAATGTAAACAAAACAGATTCAATCTCACTCACCAGGAGATTCCTTCCTGAGGCAAACAGTTATAACATTCCTAAAGGATAAAGATGAGCAGAGCATCCGAGCCATTCCATGCCACATCAAACTTCTGTCATAACAATGGAATGCAAGCCTGCATGTATTGACAATCTTACTGAAGAGTAACAGCTTTATTTGATCTTTGGAAGATACACTATTGAGACAGCATTACACAGAAGTGCCCTGTACTATCAACCCACAAACATGTCCAACAAACTGTGATTTTGTTTGTTAGGCTAAACCAAACCATGGAAAATGTGTCTTCTGTCCTGGGGGAGACTGAGACTGACTCTCCTCCCCAATCTTTGCACATCACCAATCCTTTCCACTCGTCACTTTAATTTCATGTTTCATGTATTTTGTGTTTTTATGACTGTTGGCAGATCAATTTCCCTCCTGGGATAAATAAAGTAATATCGTATCGTATCGTAAAATAGTAAAACTATATTTCCCAAATATTTATAGTTTATTATAATTGAAAATAATCCAACAGCTATTTAACTCTTCAAAAGATAAAACGGACATAAACCACATTCTCTTCAGAAATGACTCCAATTGTCTGTGTTTGAAACTAATATCTAAAATGTTCTAATTGCAGCAGTGTTCAATATAAAGCATGCTCTTGTGCTACACTGAAGCATGAATTATCAAATTATTTTATTGTGGTATCTAACACAAACCACCAAGTATCACTGCCTACCAATTACTACTGGCAGCTGGAAAAAAAAAAGAACTGTTGAAAATTACCTTAAGACCATTATTTTATAAATTATTAACAATTTTAAAGTTTGAAGCTTGCATAAATTTCAGGGCAGCATTATTGCAAACTCCATTAGATGTAATCAACCACCTTTATTCTGTAAATTGGTCATTCAGAAGGAACGGTGTAATTATACAGATCATTCTTCTACATTATGCCATATGACTGAGTTCAAAACCTGAATTAAAATATAGTCCTCGATCTGGAACGGAGAGCTGAGTTGCTGCTTGGAATAAGACCCACAGTTTGAATGCTGATTATGCCCAAAACGACATCTGAATCAAAGCTCCAAATTTCTGCTGAAACCAATTGCGATACAGCAAATATAAAATCAGCTGTGTGCCAGGCCAGCCCAGTAACATTGCAAATCAAATGATGGGCCCAAGAGTGATAACTAGCTGTACTTGCATTAATACAGCTGAAAATAAATGTCATTGCAAAATTGATTATTTTTACTGCTAACCTCCAGCTATGATACCTGATTTAACATTTTTGAGATTATGGAGGTACAATATTCACTTTTGCAGAACACGTTTAGGGGGGAAAAATAACCTTGATGTCTAATGCCCTTCCGAAGACATTAATCCAAGAAGTATAGAAATAGAGCCTGGCTAATTGACCTGAACCCAGCACTATCCAGCTATGTGTCATGGGTTCAGATCTTTATAGATAAGTGCAGTCATGCCCAGGATGCTATCAGTGAGTGCAAACTATCATAACTACATAATAATTTGGCTGGGGGTGTTGCAGGAGGCCCTGAATGTGTGGTGGAGTGGGTTGCTGCTGTCTACTCCAGCTGCTCGGATGCTGCATAGATCAAGAGTTTAAGGCATGTTCAGGCTTGGGTTGGTTTGTTTACGTTCATGCTGTGGTTTCATTTCATTCTCTGGTGGACTTCTTCATGTAATCCCACTAGTTTGGTTTAGTTTAGTTTTTTTTTTATTTAGAGATACAGCGTGGAAACAGGCCCATCGGCCCACCGGGTCCGCACTGACCACCAATCCCCGCACGCTAACACTATCCTACACACACCAGTGATAATTTACAATTATACCAAGCCAATTATACCAAACCTGTTTGTCTTTGGAGTGTGGAAGGAAACTGGAGATCCTGGAGAAAACCTATGCAGGTCACAGGGAAAACTTACAAACGCCGTACAGACAACACCCTTAGTCAGGATCGAACCTGGGTCTAAGGCTGCAACACTACCGCTTAGTCTTTCTTAGCTTATAAAAAAATATTAAAAAATAATCTCACTTGCTTCCACTCCATCTTTAAGCTGCAAATAAAAAATGCCATTAATGGGTGAATATTCTCTTTGAGCAAAACTTGGATGTCAGCAGAGGAATATTGTGCAAAAACATGATTTCAGATAACAACCAGATCGAGGCTACTTCTGGAATCAAATAGAAGGGTCTCTTTAATAAAACTTCAATAGCCTCTTTAAACAGTTCCATTTGTTTGAACTTCTGAAAAGGGAGACCAAACATTATCTTTGCAATCAGCTGGTGTTATTAGTTGACAGATGTGAAATCTCTTCAGTGAAAACGAGTGGCTCTTCTTTCTTCTGGTTTACAATTCCATCCAAGCATTCTATTACAAATACCTGCCCGTCCTCCCCATCAGAACTTAATTTACTTTAACATTAAGTAAACATGATGGAGAACTCAAAACAAGCATTCAGATAACATTTAGCTTTCTTTGTGCTTTAAAAAAACACACAAAACCGCAATCTAAGGGAGGCTGGCACAAACTCCTTTTTGGGGTATTTATTCATACTGAACATGAAACTTTATAGCCTAGTTAAACATCACAAAATGCATAGCTCCTGAATAGACCCACTTACAATGGAAAATAGTTTTGACTACTTTTAGGTAGCAAGGCCACAGTAAGAGAAGATCTTTCAGTTATTTTAAGAAACATGTCAGACACTATTTCCTTCCTTACCTGGAAAGTGACATCTTTTATTGACCTTAGTAAAAATGTAACATATTTTCATATCTTATATCTGGCTCCAATATGATTTTGAAATCTAATTTTACCATTTATTG
The DNA here is from genome assembly GCA_038087875.1 of Malacoraja senta. NCBI lineage: Eukaryota > Metazoa > Chordata > Chondrichthyes > Rajiformes > Rajidae > Malacoraja > Malacoraja senta. The sequence continues at coordinate 21,710,488 of CM075985.1, read as the reverse complement.
TCAGTGATTTCCTGAATATTGGGCGGCACAATGGCATAGCGGTAGAGTTGCTGCCTTACAGCACTAGAGAGCTGGGTTTGATCCCGATTACGGGTGCTGTCTGTACGAAGTTAGTAAGTGCTCCCCATGACCGCATGGGTTTTCTCCGAGATCTTCGATTTCCTCCCACACTCCAAAGACGTACAGGTTTGTAGGTTAATTGGCTTGGTATAATATAAAATTGTCCCTAGTGTACGTAGGATATTGTTAATGTGCAGGGATCGCTGGTCGGTGTGGATTCGGTGGGCCGAAGGGCCTGTTTCTGTGCTGTATCTCTAAACTAAACCTAAACTAAAATAATTTATTGCTGGTTAAATGGCATCACATAACTGTCTTTTCGACCAGTCAAAAGCAACCTCTAAAGCAAACCAATCTTCAGTTTCAACTTCTTAAATACATGTACACTCCCACAAACTACTGAACGGAAAGAAAATGGCAACTGAAAGCAATGCTGCTTCTGGTCAAATTCACTGTTCTGCTTTTCCCCATTATCATCTGGCAACAATATCTTACTACTCACAATGAAGTTAGTTGTTTTGTTATTACAGTGCACATATAAACCAAAGATTATAAATAATGATAGTCATGGAGCACAGAAACAGGCCCATTGGACCAATTTGCCCGTGCCGACCAAAATGCCCCATCTAGGCTAATCCCACCTTCCCATATCCCTCGGAACCTTTCTTATCCATGTACCTGTCCAAATGTCTGTTATGCCAAAGACATGAGTAGGCAATTTTGTGTAAAGTGCATGGATCTCTGTTAACACCTGATGGAAGTAGAGCTATTCCTACCAAATATGCCCCAAACCAAATCCACAATAGATTATTGAAAAGATAACAAAATCTTGTAATCATTGCTGGATCATTGTATTAGAACAAATGGCAAGTGAACCTATTCTATTTGAGACATGAATTCCTGCATGAATGAGTATGGTTTGGTAATTCTCTGGTTGGGGGAAATGATCGCCTTCCATGCAATGGACGAAGATATTCCTACGTTAAAAAAAGTCCAGACTTCAAATGAACTTCTTAGAACATAATCCTTTATTGCAATTCTGTGAAGGAAATAAATGTCAAGAGATCCATAACATAGACGTGTTTTTTTTAATTGGATCATAAAAGCAGACAGCTAATGCTTTAGAAACGGTAATGTGCACGTGGCATAAATGAATTTTTGATTCCATTGTTCTATATGCAAAATTGTTGCGTCTAATGCATTCACAGCACATTTATAGCGTGTGATTTTAAATTGAAGTATATTTATTCCACAAGTGGCACTATAGACCAATCAACTGTTTTCTTAATTTACAATTAGTTCAGATTCTTCTCTCAAGGATTAGAGTCGTAGAGCTATACAGCTTCGGCCCAACCTGCCAAGTCGACCAAGTTGGCATTCTGGGCTAGTCCCATTTGCCTGCATTTAGTCCATTCTATTCTAAACCGTTCCTATCCATCTGTCTGCCTAAATATCTACTGAGAAGGTGTAATTTTGACAGAGCGTAACCAATGGAGCAAATGCTAGGAGTTTTGTTCCGGCTGGTTGGAGGAGCTTAAGGACAGAAGACGTTTAAGGACAGAATTGTAGAGAGTAGGACGAGACTGCTGAAGGCTATTCCTCCATGTGCAGCATGAAGGGTGATCAGATACCTAGAGATATATATACCATTATACCTCAGTACAATTTACTCTTCTATTGATAACAAAGCAGCAACAATAAAGTCACTAGGATCTTAGTTTCGGTTTTATTTTTTTTAGTTTTAGAGATACAGCGCGGAAAGAGGCCCTTCAGCCTACCGAGTCTGTACCGACCAGCGATCCCAGCGACTACACTAGGGACAATTTTTACATTTATACCAAGCCATTTAACCTTCAAACCTGTACGTCTTTGGAGTGTGGGAGGAAACCGAAGTTCTTGGAGAAAACCCACGTGGTCACGGGGAGAACGTACAAACTCCGTACAGACAAGCACCCGCAGCCAGGATCAAACCCGGGTCTCAGGCGCTGTATGGGCTGTAAGGCAACAACCACTGCTGCGCCACCAAGCCACACCAATCTGTTGTCTAATTGAAATGGAATCATCAAAACCAATATCAAATACTCAGCAAGAGGGGGAGACGGAATGCGACATTTAAATTCTTATTTCCTTTCTTGCAAGATATTTACAAGCAAAATGAATTTCAATGACAACTTGATAACTTCATGGTCAGTATTACTGATACCAGTTTTCCATTTTTTTTCTGGCAATGAATAATCATACTAAAAATTTCCTTTCACTATAGATTGAAAGCAGAGCATTATCTTCAGAGAGTAAAACTCTAAAAGCTTTCAGACTGCTGTTCTCCTATTCTGCTCATCCAGTGGATCAACCACCACATGACCGTCGCTCTATTATGACTGCATCCCAGCAGGTTTCCTCACTGAGACTTTCACACGCAAGTTCCTGCATGCATTATTTTTCCTAAGCATAGGTGTCTTCTGCTTCAACCACGAGCTTCTACAAATATATTAATACGCAACATGGAATGTAATGCAGAGTTAATTCTGGTTTGATAGCAATGTGTTTGTTGAACTCTCGTACAGCTTAACTGCTTTGAATAATATTCCGGGTTCAAAGACTGCAGATTTGTCTTGGCTGCTCAATGCAGTGCCACTCATCACCCAGCAACTGTTTTCATACACGCTTTCAATAAAAACAAAGCATAAATCCCGCCTCAGTGTTACCTTCCTGTCTTTTCAAACCAGCACCTCAGATCATAAACCTTTTACACTTTGTGTTGAATAGAATAGCCAATGAGCTGCACTTAAACAGGAAGCTTTAAATTCCCCAGTCATATTTCTCACTAAAACTCGTGTATTAAAATCTGAAGCTGGAACAATAATAGTGGTGACAACTTGGCAGACAAAAACGACAAATCCATCTCCCATAATATTATTCAATAGTCCTCTTGACAATAGTGACATATTTCATTTCCCTCATGAGTTGTTATGGTGTTTTCCAATGGAAGAATGAGTTAACCTGTGGACTTTCAACCCTTTCCTAACCTATCTGTCCCTAACAGTCTGCTCTGATACTTTCCATAAACATAGTCCTCTTGAATGTACTTCTCATATGTAAACACCGTTCATGCTTTACAAATAATCTGTTTATTTAAATCACTATTAATCCAGACATTTGTACAGCAAGTTGGATTTACCTTTTTGTACATGATTAGACCTTTGTATAGTATAGTACATTTGAAATCCTGGTCTTGGAGAGAGTACAAGAAGAGTCAGCGGTAGCCACATATAATTCCTAGTGTGTGCTGAGTCAGCTGATGCTATGCAGTACCACAGGTTGGTCCTCAGGGCCAAGGCTGATTATTTCCACCACAGTTCTGAGGTAACTAATGAAATACATGTGTAATGCATAGGATCTGCTGCAGTTGGTATAGGAGGTGGTTGATTGAGTAAAACTGAGTGAAGTTCAGTTCAATTTAGTTTAGTTTATTGTCACGTGGTACCTGTACCGAGGTACAGTGAAAAACTTTTGTTGCATGCTATCCAGTCAGCAGAAAGAGAATACATGGTTACAATCGAGCCATTTACAGTGTATGGATGCATGATAAGGGAATAACATTTAGTGCAAGATCAAGCCAGTAAAGTCCGATCAAGGATAGTCCAACGGTCACCAAAGAGATAGATAGCAGTTCAGCAGTGCTCTCTGGTTGTGGTAGGATTAGTTTGGGATATGGTGTGCTTTTTCCCACCACCTTTGCTGGGCTTCTGCATGCTCCCAAAGAGACTCAAGGTGGTCAGTGCCTTCAGCATATAACCAATTAACAAACCAGCACATCTTTGAGATGTGGCATGGAATCAGAGCACCTGGAGTAAACTCATTGGTCACGGAGGCTACATGTAGACTCTTCTCTATAAACAGAGAGTAAAATTTAAGTGGGACTGCGAACATCACCCAGTCAACACATGGATGACGTCCTGCGCATCTCATCAGTTACTGTCTTACATAACACATAAAATCAATGCATTTTTAGCCAGCCCCACATGTGCACAAATTTCACTAAAATATATGGTACAATTCTATGCAAGTTAAAATCTTGAAGACTTCAATTTTAGGAAAGCACATTTTTCCACAAACTGTGCTCTGTCAATGTGAGCAAGAGTTGGTCAAGTTGCAAACAATACACCTGTTGCCCAGACTGCAAGGTTTAAGAAGCTTGGTCTAACGGCAGGAGAATAAAGAAGGAATCAAGTGCAATGTCAGAGGAAAAGGCCAGTCCTATGTCTGAGGCAACACAGCAAACTAAATGAGGCCCGAGCTGATGTTAGTATGGGAAGACTTATAAATATAATCACCAATGTCCCAACTCCATTTTGGATCTTACCAAATATTCTTAGAAAATCAACTTACACAAAAGATTTATGACAATCCTTTTTTTGTGAGACTACAAGACCCAGAATCTGATGGGATTATTAATCAGAAAATTAGGTTAACAACCACTTGTTTCTTTGATGAGCATTCTGTTTTATGACATGGATTGAGAGTTTGTTTATTGTCCTTATCAAATAATAAATTATAGGAGATACACTTTCATGAATGATAAAATCATTCCATGATCAGATATGTTCCTCCTGTTAATGTTGACATGTAAGCAAATCGGTGGTTCATAAAATGGACAACTAATGCAATACAACCCGTTTTACATTGCGACAAAGTTAAAATTACCCATTGCTCCATAGTTGGTCCTCTTTCAGTCAGCAATGTGTGGTTTATAGTGATGTATCAGAACTAAGTTAACTCAACCTTTCATTGGAGCTGGAAATGCTGCAGTTCAGCATTCCAAGCAAGCCATGAAAGCCCCAACTGTAGATAACAGGAAAGAATTGCACTACAAACACAGAAATGGAGCATCAATTGTATTACCTGAGACCGTTACGAGATTGTAGCAATGACCCATAAATCAAAATGCTAACTTGAGTAAGACTAAAGCTCAATCAATACCTAAGTCCAGCATGAGTCATTATGCACAAAAAAGGAAGAGCAAGCAGACCAAATAGATGAAAAACTATAGGCAGAGCTTCCCGATATAAAATGTAATTATCTCATTGTGCTGCTGTTTATTTCAGAAAACAAAGGTATCCGCTGATTACAGGCTCAAACCATAGTAAACAAACTGGAGAGTCATAGAGTCATAGAGGCCAACTTGCCCACACCGGCCAACTATATCCCAGCTACACTAGTCCCACCTGCCTGCGCTTGGTCCATATCCCTCATAACCTGTCCTATCCATGTAATTTCACTTCCATCCTTATGATTGCCTTCAGCAAGGAAGAACATTTGTTTGGCTGCTCACAATACAGTCTGACAATTGAGAACTGCACAGCACGGTTCATTCAGAATGAAAACAGCAATTGGAATGAAAAGGCCATCAAGACTGCTCAGTTAAGTTTGTATAATTGTCAATTCTTCTTCAAAGATCGTAAACAACTATAGCCAATATAAAATGTCAATTTTCCAAACTTCACAATACTTTTATAAACCCCATTGAAATGTGGGTGACAATTTCATGCAGCAAACTCATATTTTGTCACCTACCTTATTGTAGTACTGGACCAGGACGGAGTGCCACTGTCCATCACTTACTCCTCCTCGTACAAAGGGGGCCACTGTCGTCCTGGACTCACCTGTTAAATAGCAACAGTTCGGTTAAAAAAGTGCCAAGAATATACATTAACCCAAGAAACACATCTGTGAAACATAGAAAAACGATCCCCCCTTTATCCTGTGAAGTTTCCTGCATTATGGATCACAAAGTTGTAATGAAACCAACCAAATGTTTCAGTTAATTTAATGGCTTTTCCACCCATGTAATCTTTACTTGTTTTTGGATACTTTGTGTACTGGTTCATCTTTAGCTTGCTCCAAAGATGATAAATCCAATGACGACCGTATTATTCTAATAAGAAAAAGAGAGTGAGTGGAATATTTTGATCAGTGCGGTCAACTTCAAACTGAGGGAATTCTGAGAAAAGCATGCATTATCGGTGATGACCAGCCTTTTCTGATTAATGCCAGTGGGCAGGGAATTCCAGGTCAGAAATGTATTTTCCTCCGGTCCAGTGTCATTAATTGGTCTTCATGCATGTAAAATCAACTAACATATTGACTTACACTTTCCTGTACTTTCTCTAGAGTCATGCATATTTTTATATTAAAAGATGCATTTTCCTGCTAATCCTACCATCTAATCTCATCCTACTATCATTCCAGACCCTGGTTTGCAGATTGTAAATTGCTGAGTCTTTCGGAAGTAGCCCAAGGTGTGGATTTTCCCCACCACTTGCATTGTGACCAGCTGAGAGATGGGAGGAGACGGAACCGTATTGCATTCCTTGAGGAACAAGTTCAACTGATAACTTAACAGTAAACATCCCATCAATGTGAATCACCTGATTTCCCCTGACCTCTCCCACATAATCCCAGAATCAGCTGTCAACAAGTATGTCCAATGAAACAGGCAACGAAACAGGCAAATAAGATAAAAACCGCAGGTGAGAAGTTGTTCTTCTTCAATGTTCTTCTTCACATGGCCTGCCTGGGCTAATCTTTGCCATTCTCGTCTGCTGTTTGGCCTTATTTGCCTATTTGCTGGATAGCAAACTCAATATTCCAATAGAAAAAAGTTTAATTAAACTATCAAGTTTCAACAAGCAAGCTTGACGCTTTCGATCCAGTCTGTTGGACATGCAGTACGCGTCCCACAATCTTTTTTTCAGGAGGTTAAAAAAAACGACTGGGAAATGTCTTTGGTCAGAGAAATACGAATGTTTATCCGAGTGACTGAACGAAAAATAATGTATGTCATAAATAATTAAATCTGAATAATTCCTTTTGGATATATCACGTAATAAACCAGGCATATTGTTGACCATATTTGACATTAGAACACATCAAGTATCATAAAATCATATTCACAACTTTGAAAAATAAAACAGTGATCACTAGAGCCAGGATGTTGAGGCACTAAAAAACTGTGAAATAGGCAGGCAAAAAGGCATAATAAAATGACAAAAAAGGCATAAAAGGCATTTATTTCCACCACCAAAATATGGTTAAAAATGATAATACAAAAGTATACTACATTAAATGATCTGGTTGCACATAATTACTAGCAATTTTTTCAAATTATCTGGTGTTAAACTATGCCGTCTGTCAGACAGAATATGCTTCAGTTGTGAAAAACTTCTTTCTACCTCAGCTGAGATCACTGGTGCATATCCGAAACAAGCTACAGACTCGATATTCATGTCGATATCTTGTGCATTACAACTACCTTTGAGAACCTTAGCTATGTTTTCTATTTCTTCAAGATCTTTGTTAGCTAAAATCACTTTCTCACATTTTCCTTGTATGTCTTTACCTACATCGCCAGGAACTTTATGAATATCGTCAGTTACTTTGTTGAAAACGTGCACGTTATTCACTAATGTTTTGCCACGTTTCTCAAGGGAAGTGATAGCTTGTGGGAAGTTTGCAAAATTGGAAGCAATGAACACAAGATCGCGGTGGATGGACTTTTTCTGCATGATTTCACGGACGATCCTGACTGCAGCAGATTCTTCTTCTTCAAAACAGTTGACGATTTATTTTATCTTTTCAAAATTTGCAGCATAATAGAGTACAGCAGAGAGCCTTGTACCCCACCTAGTCAAAACGGGCTGAGGAGGTAGCGGAATCTCGGGTGCCATTTCCTTGAACAACTACACACGTGACGGTGCTTTGAGGAAGATTTTGTTGACATTGGAAACTAGGCGATCAACATTTAGAAACAAGCTACATATGTGCTTGGCAATTCTATGAAGTCCTTGAGCTAAGCATGTCAAATGCAACATTTTGGGGAATAAAACTTTGTCACAAACAGAAAAACATTCTCGTGTTTTATACCTTCTGGCCAAAGTACAGCAAGTGAAGATGTAAACAACTGAGCAATAGTTGAGCTCTTTGACTTCTCCAATACTTCCGATGTCAACAAATACTCCTTTGATGGTTGACCTGCCTCCAGTGTACCGATGACCACATTGGCAACATAACTCCCCACAGCATCGATTGTCTCGTCTATTGAGATCCATATTTTGTTGCATGCAACTTCATCTCTAATTTTCTGCACAACAATGTTGAAGTTGCTGTCAACATAATGTTTCCGTAATGATGACTCGCTTGGTATATGTTCCTCTGTGTATTTCTCTAAAAAAAACACTGAGAGATTTGTTTTCCAATTTCCACAGTGGAATTCCAGCATCAATGAATACCTTGCACAGATCACTCGAAAACTCAGATTTGCGACTGGAGCCAGCAGTAAATGTACTGAGGAGACAAGCTTGAGTATTTCGCTTGGGTAGTCTACACCCCAACGGTATCAACATTGACTTATCTAATTTTAGATAGCCCTTGTCTTCTCCCTCCTCCCCCTTCCCAGCTCTCCTTCTAGTCCTACTGTCTCCACCTCTTCCTTTCTTTTTCCCGCCCCCCCCCCCACATCAGCCGAAATGTCGCCTATTCCTTCTCTACATAGTTGCTGCCTCACCCGCTAAGTTTCTCCAGCATTTTTTGTCTACCTTCAATTTTTTCAGCATCTGCAGTTCTTTCTTAAATAGATCTTGGAGAAGACTGAACTAGCGGGCAGTAGCACGAACGAATGAACGACTGACGGTGGCGCCCCCGGTTGTGGAAGTTTTCTTGTAAGTTATAATATGTTAACATGTTAATAATAACATTATTATTAATGTGTTAACATAGAAAACGTCATTGTAATCAAGGTACAACTAGAGGAAAATAGCACGACCTTTTAGCAAAACGGCAAAAAAAGGCTGATTTAGGCACTCGATCATGAAAAAGGCATTACCCTGGTGAAATCATCAAAAAAGGCATGAAAAGGCATTTATGGCAAAATCCTGGCTCTAGTGAGCACTAATAGAGCTGCAACTATACAAAACTATACATCTGTAACACTTTACCTAAGAAAGCAAAAACTTGGCAAAAGCTGAACAAAACTTCATAGACTGGCAGAGATCCAATAAAAGCTGACACTTCAAAATAGTGCTCAATATAAACTGAAGACACCCACTCCTGCAAGTGTGATGCAGCACAGGCACCATTGATCTGTAGGTTCAGGCAGAAATTTCTCAGTGCAAATTGCACATTAAACCAATATCTAGGAGAGTAGTAATCATTTCCAGGTGTAAATATACCCATTGGGACATTAGCCCAAGAACCTGCATGCTCAATTCACCTCGTCAGGACTGACATTTCATGGTATTGGTGATGCATAGTTCTTCATACATCTCCCTTGAGACCATGAACTGCAGCTTTTGCATGTAAACTACAATTTTCAATAAACATTTGTAGTACACTCAAAAGATCTGCCACAGAGGTTAGGCATTCAGCCTATCCTGTTCATGCTAGTTGAAAAGGGGCAAGCCAACCTATGTCAACCTTCCAGCATTTGGTCTGCAGCCCGATGGGTTATAGCCCTTCAAACAGATATCCAAGAACATTTTAAATGTCGTAACAACATAAGGAAACAGCAACAGAAGCAGACCATGTGGCTCACAAGGAAGCCTGAGGTTTTCTGGACAGTTCCTTGACCTGTTGAGTTCCTCCAGCACTTTGTATCTTTTCTACCGTGTGTTTTATAAGGTTTGCGCCTTTAAGGCTCCACAGAACTCTTGTGAAATTCCAGACGTAACAGCTTTCGAGTCACAAAAATATCCATCTACCAATACTCAAGGCTTCCTGCCATTTGGCAAATTGTGGATCCAATCAGCCTTGAATTTCCCTTATATCTCAAATTCGTATTGTCATTGATACCCCGTCAAAGGCCTTGCTAAAAATCACATACATCAAATAAACTGTCTTTATTAACCCTCATAGCTTCTTCAATTAGGTTGGTCAGATATAACATTCCCACACCAAACCCTAATTAATCTTCCTATTTTAATGAAGGTTTAATCTGTCACTCAGAATGCATTCTAATAAAGTGCCACAACTGAAGTTAAACTAACTGGCCTGCAATGACTCAATTTATCCCCTCTTCCTTTAATAGTTCCACATTGGCAGCCATCCAGTCCTGTAGCATAATTTGTGTCACCACATGAGATAGAAATAAATAATCCAAACCTCCGCCATTTTCTCACTTTTAAAAGCCTGAAATAAATTTTACTTCGGAGTCACGTGAGTGACTACGTGAAGAAGGGACGTCAGGCCGCATGCGCGTCATTACGTCTACCGCATTGCGCTACGTCGGTCTGGCAGGGCGCTGCTCCTGCCAGCGGTAAGTTTCCGCCACTTCCCTACCATTCCTTGACCTCACTATCTCCATCGTAGGTGATAGACTCCTTACCGACATCCACTACAAACCTACCGACTCCCATGGCTATCTGGACTACACTTCTTCCCACCCTGCTTCCTGTAAGGACTCCATCCCCCACTCCCAATTCCTCCGTCTACGCCGCATCTGCTCCCAGGATGAGGCGTTCCACACCAGGGCATCTGAAATGTCCTCATTCTTCAGGGAACGGGGGTTCCCCTCCTCCACCATAGATGAGGCTCGCACCAGGGTCTCTGCCATACCCCGCAACACTGCTCTCTCTCCCCATCCCCCCACTCACAACAAGGGCAGAGTCCCCCTGGTCCTCACCTTTCACCCCACCAGCCGTCACATACAACAAGTGATCCTCCGTCAGTTTCGCCACCTCCAACGTGACCCCACCACTCGCCACATCTTCCCATCTCCCCCCATGTCTGCCTTCCGCAAAGATCGCTCCCTCCGTAACTCCCTTGTCAATTCTTCCCTTCCCTCCCATACCACCCCCTCCCCTGGTACTTTCCCTTGCAACTGCAAGAGATGCAACACTTGTCCCTTCACCTCCCCCCTCCACTCCATTCAAGGACCCAAGCAGTCGTTCCAGATGCGACAGAGGTTCACCTGCATCTCCTCCAACCTCATCTATTGCATTCGCTGCTCTAGATGCCAGCTGATCTACATCGGTGAGACCAAGCGGAGGCTTGGCGATCGTTTCGCCGAACACCTCCGGTCGGTCCGCAATAACCAACCTGAACTCCCGGTGGCTCAGCACTTCAACTCCCCCTCCCATTCCGTATCTGACCTCTCTGTCCTGGGTCTCCTCCATGGCCACAGCGAGCAACACCGTAAATTGGAGGAAATGCACCTCATATTCCGCTTGGGCAGTCTACATCCTGGGGGTTTGAACATTGAATTCTCCCAATTCTGCTAGCCCTTGCTGTCCCCTCCCCTTCATCAGCCATCTGGTTGTCTCCTCCCCTCCCCCAGCCCTCGGGCTCCTCCTCCGCCTTTTTCCTTTTTTCCTTTCTTCTCCCAACCCCCTATCAGTCTGAAGAAGGGTTTCGGCCCGAAACGTTACCTATTTCCTTCGCTCCATAGATGCTGCTGCACCCGCTGAGTTTCTCCAGCATTTTTGTGTACCTTATGTTTTTTCTTTTGCAGGATTCCCTGTTTTCAGGGTTTTTCCTGCGGAAGTTCGGGGCGAAGTCCGGGCAGCCACGGGGGAACCTTCATGGACCGCGGGCAACCCCAGTCACTGACCAGAGGGAATCCCGGTCATGACCTTGGGGATTCCCGGAAACGGACCGCGGGAACCCGCTACGGAGGCCGCGGGAATGCGGTAGCAGGTGCCGTCAAAATTCGCTTTTGTGTCGCTGGATGGAGCCGGCGGCTTCAGACTGGTGCCGGTAGCACCTAGGCACCCGCTTGGAGGGTAGCCACGATATAATATCTCCCAGAGCAGGGGAGCATTGGAAGTCAGCTCAAACAAGTCGGGCCAGGAGGATTCCTGATGGAGAGGATCCCCTCCTTCATGGGTAACGTCTTTGAACATTCAGACCCACATGGAGCACCTGATGGAGAGGTGCTCCACAATGATATACTCCAAAAGAGGGAGTTATCACCTTGGGGGGTAGGGGTGGGGGGGGGGTGTGGGGGCCCACAGCAATGGCAGTTGCACTATGTCTCCCTCTCTGAGGAGGGGAGCATTTGGAGTCAGCTCGTGTCTGACTCGGAGCAAAAAATATATATATATATATAAATATAAAAATAAATGAAAAAAATATATATATATAAATAAAATAAATAAATAATAAAAAATAAAAAATAAAAAATCATGATTATAGGTCCATAGAGGGGCCATGTCAGCGCAGGTATCCTCAGGGACCTGCGGCAGCACCTGTTTTCAGAGCTGCCTACGAATCTCCCTCTCTGTGGAGGGGAGTGCGATTGGTCAGTGTGTAACTGATTTCAAATTCAAAGTATGTCCGTGGAACATACTGGAGCACATGCATATGGATCTAAGGAAATACTTGCAAATGAATGGGTTACTGCCGTGGGCAGAAAAACCAGGAGGGGCCAGAGTTTCCCCTCACGCTACAAGTGCCAGCAGTGAACAGCGCTATCAGGGGTGACATTGGAGGAAATGAAACCAGCCACCGAATCTCTTCAGGTAAGACTTATCCAACAGATATACCTGGATGAGGAAGCAAAAGTTGACGGACTGATCAAGGTACCAACGACGAACAAAGCTTCATCGTATCAGCGACGGCACACCCCACGCCTTAACGGCAGTAGCAGTTCACTGTAACAGGTGGCAGCTTGATAGCTGGGCAAAGCTTTTCAGGCCAAGATCCACATAAGGGCTGTTGGGCTTACCACAGACCACAGGTAACCACAGAGGTAGGTGGGTTTGGTTCCTCCTAAACATGGGGTAGTGGACCATTTACAAATTGGTATTTACAAATTTTTGTACAAATGAAAGATAACATGAGATTGGGTCATTATTGCACAGTATGCTAGGATACCAAGCTTGGCTTGGAATTTGGGGCCAGAGTTGTCTTTCAAGGCAGGCTCAGTTTTTATGCCTGGGATTCCTTCCGGAACAAACTCAGGAATATGGCCAGAGTTGTCTTTCGAGGCAGGCTCAGTATTACGGCCAGGATTGCCTTCCGAGACTAGCTCGGAAATTGGCCAGGTTGTCTTTCGAGGCAGGCTCAGAATTATGGCCGCAGTGCCTTCCTAGGCAGGCCCAGTGTATTGGCCAGAGTTGTCTTTGTGAGGCAGGCTCAGTATAATGGCCAGGGTCACCTTTTGAGACAGACCCGGGGAAGCTGGCCAGAGTTGTCAACTCAAGGGGCACGTATTATGGCAGGCGTGGCCTGTTCATTATGAATGATGGAGGATGTCAGTTTAAAATTGATTTAACTAGCATGTGCAACATAGATTCTTCAGTATATGGAACTTCATTACTGTCTAACAAACCATTTCTTTGGGATCTTTATGGCATGCATCTATTTCAAAGTTGAATACTATTCAGGTCCCATTTACAGGGATCCCAGGAGACATTTGGATTTCTGGATGGGGCTATGATAATGGTTATGCATTGCTATGGGCTATTTCTGCTCCCAGGTTATCTACCAAATTACTAAACTGGTGCTGGGTCTGCTCAGAGCTCAAAAATCACTTGTCATGGCTTAACTGGATGATATTCTAAATGCTGTTTTTGCTAAAATCAACTGTTTTCAGCCGCAACTATATTTAAGAAATTGAGGTTCCTCCAGTTAATTAAGTTGATACCAACTACAGTTATTGGTTATTCGGTATTACCGTTAACTATTCATTATCTGTGACTCTGCCCTGGAGCAAGAGATTGGAATCAATAGAAGCCTGTAACAATCTTGTTATCAAGCAGTCTTCTATTCATCAAGTGTAAATTGGCAATATAGCAGCTGTGTTTCGGCTGTGCAATTGGTAACAGATCTATGCTTTTACCAGCTGAAGGCACCAAAGCCACAATGGTGGACGAACAATATTCAGCATCGCTCCAGTAGTTGGTCAACAAATCTTCAGTTATTACTAACAGATGCAAATGCTCTACAATGCGAAATTACGAATGCCATCTCTAGTTATAGAGACGAATGAGATTTGCATGAATTACCAATTCTTCAGTTGTTGGTATCAACTACCTATAGACACTAGGTGCATACTATGGGTTAAAGGGTTATTGTGCGGATATGCATGCTCAGTTCCACGTTGATACACTGTGGTGGTGGCATTTGTTTGTCACATGGGTGCAATCAAGCCAAAGTACCCTGTCATATTTACCCAACCTTATTTGGCGTTCGTATATCATCATGTATAATCAATGACTACACAGAATGGATGTTGGATCACTAAGATTTTATGCCATCATGGCTCTATGGAACACCGAATATCGATATGTTTGCATCCAGGCTCTTTCACCGGTTGCAAGACATCTGGCATGACAGTGGCGAGAGATACATTCTCGCTACACGGAGGAATGTTCTTTTATGTCGTTGCTCCATTTTGCCTCATCAGTCGGGTATTGCAACAAATTCAGCAAGCTCCCGCTTCAGGGGTTTTCGTACTGTCTGACTGGCCTATGTAGCCATGGTTTCCCGCAATGTTGGGAATTATAGTAGAACCCTATATGGGGTTTCTAAACATAAACTTTGCTGGTTCAGCCTGGGACTCGGGGAACCAGCCTCTGCATGATTAATCAATTCATTGCCTTACAGAATCTGAGAAGACAACCCCTGCGGCTCGGGAAGTCAGACCGATCCATGTATGTGCCCACTGCAGTGTGCAGGGATAGCACCATCAAAGCAGTACATTTCCTCTTCAGGAGATGGGAAGCGTTTCTGTTTAAACGTTACATATAAATACGGCACGGACACTGACGTCTTAAAGTTCAATTTTCAATGGGCCCTTGACAATAATTAAGTTATAGTCCCATCAACTGTGCCAACGTGCTTTTCATCATATTTGCTGCAGCGAGCGGGACCCAGCTCTGTCAGGTCTCACCCTCTGATTCCAGTTTATTAGGATATCTTTACACAAGTTCTCCCAGACCCAAGTACACGGAAGTATGGAATATTGACATTGTGTTAACACTACTTTACCAGGGGGCTCCAGCTATCCCTATCATTGGCTCAGCTCTCAGAAGGTAGTATCCCTTTGGCGCTGTCCTCAGCACAATGGGTCCAGTCATTACATAAATTGCAACTGGACAGGATGGTTATACCTGCTAATAATTTAATATTTCATGTTTACGATCAGTTAAGCAGGGCAGCCAGTGTGTCAGGTCTCAAACTAGTTCTCATGGCATACCCCATGCACCTTCGGTTATGTGTGGCCACACGTTTACAACATTACGTCTAGATCACCTAGAGCCTTAGAGGCTCTCATACTACCTATGTAGTTAGTTACTAAAAACATCATAAGAAGGTATCAGTTCAGACCACTTCCAGGTGGTTATATGAGGTTCTGGCTCATATAGGAGTAGATACAAATTCTAATTTTCAAATCTCACTCCACCAGGGCTGCTACTACATCAGCAGCAAGGGTTATGTACGGTCCTCTGGACCACATCCTGCCGACTGCAGGATGGTCATGGGAACGAGTTTTCCAAACATTCTATTTTAACCCATTGTCAGACCAGGGGTATTTGCCAACTCTATTTTAGATTCTATTTTATAGTTTTCCACCGGATGAGAGGGGTTACTATTATTATTATTTGTTCATTTATCAGCATCAGCATGTTTTAAAACTATGTCATGTCTGAATGTATTATTTATGTTTACCCTTACCTGTGGTAAACTGAGGCAGTCGTTTTTTCCACGGCATGAAATCAGAGCTTTAAAATCTTCACGTAGTCACTCACGTGACTCCGAAGTAAAATAGTAAGATTAATCGAGAACTTACCAGTTTGAAGTTTGATCTTGATTTTATGAGGAGTTACGATGAGCGATTACGTGCCTCCCGCTCCCTCCCTCATATTATCAAGGTCACCTGGTAGTTCCAGTTCTCAATCTTACTATCCTCAGGTCTTTTCTCTTTTCTGTGATTTCACACCGCTGCTTTGAAGAATGACGCGCATGCTGCCTGACGTTCCTTCTTCACGTAATCGCTCATCGTAACTCCTCATAAAATCAAGATCAAACTTAAAACTGGTAAGTTCTCGTTTAATCTTACTATTATATTGAAGCCTGGCCTGTATCCATTTTCAAATAAGTTAATTATCTTAATACTGTCTCTTTTACTATGTTTATCTCATCTAATATTTGCCTTTTCTAGATCTTATTCTGCCAAGTGTCACAAAATATTAATTACCCAGATCCTTTGGTTCCACACACAGATTCATTTAGAAGCTTCACTCTTTCCTTTCTTATCCTGTTATGTTATTATAAAACATCTTTAGATTTTATTTAATTGTATTTGCCAATGCCCCCACCACCCCACATCTCCAACTTGCTTTCCCAACTTCCTATGAAACTTTCAGTCCTACACTGTCTTTTCCTTCCCAGGATTTATAGGTAAATGAAGATCAAAAAAACTGCAGGAAATCTGAAAAATAAACAGGAAATGCTGGGAACTGTCAGCAGGTCAGACAGCATCTCTGGAAAGAAAAGCAGTGTTCGGACAGAGATGAGGGAAAAAAATTCACCCAGAGAGTTGTGAATCTGTGGAATTCACTGCCACAGAAAGCAATGGAGGCCAATTCACTGGATGTTTTCAAGATAGAGTTAGATATAGCTCTTAGGGCTAATGGAATCAAGGGATATGGGGAGCCAGCACCGTCATTTAATGTGATCACGGCTGATCAGCCCCAATCAGTACCCCGTACCTGCCTTCTCCCCATATCCCATGACTCCGCTATCTTTAGGAGCCTTATCTAGCTCTCTCTTGAAAGTATCCAGAGAACCGGCCTCCACCGCCCTCTGAGGCAGAGAATTCCACAGACTTACAACTGTGAGAAAAAGTGTTTCCTCGTCTCCGTTCTAAATGGCATACCCCTTATTCTGAAACTGTGGCCCCCTGGTTCTGGACTCCCCCAACAATGGGAACTTGCTGGGTGTTCCTTGTATTTTTTGTTTTTATTAATTTCTTATTAATTAACATGTCTATTAACTTCCCTTTTATTTTTTTAAGCATTAACCTACACTGATTTTTACATCTATGTTTTTGGCTATTTACAGAAGGCCCAAAACATGTTTTCCTTGTCAGAGACAACTAGAGCACCCAAGAAAAATCATGCAGTGACAGAAAGTGAAAATGCCACATGGACAATGTCCTAAAGGGCCTGTCCCACTTGTGTGTCCTTGGCACGCAAATTACGCGACCTCATGGTCCCGTTGAGCCGCGACGGCCCTGCGAAGGTCGGGCGCGATTACATGCATACGCACAGCCGTCTGGAGCGCGTGACGTCATTTGAAGATGGACACAAAGCTGGAGTAACTCAGCGGGACCGGCAGCATCTCTGGAGAGAAGCAATGGGTGATGTTTTGTGTCGAGACCCTTCTTCAGTCTGAAAAGAAGGGTCTTGACCCGAAACATCACCCATTGCTTCTCTCCAGAGATGCTGCCGGTCCCGCTGAGTTACTCCTGCATTTTGTGTCTATCTTCAATTTTCTTGGCCCAGCTGTGGGAGTAGAAGCAATGGCTGTGAGCCCCAGGCCGAGTTCGGCGATCGTTTGCCTGCTTCTGCTGCTGTTGAAGGTGAGGCGTTGCGTCGTGCCAGGGTCTTGGGCCTGTCCCACTTTGGCCGTCAGTTCCGCGACAGGCCGTTGGCGCGCGAAGATTTCGATCACTACAAAAATTTCGGGCCCCGCGCGATGTTGCGCACAACTACACATCCCTCCACGCTTCTAAGTGGGACCGGCTCCGCGTGGCCATACGATGCCCGTACGCCTCAACGCGACCACGAGGTCGCGTAATTTACGTGCCAAGGACACCTAAGTGGGACAGGCCCTTAAATCAGGATCAAACCCAGGTGCCTGAAGCTGAGCGTGCAGCATTAACTATGTGTACCACTATGCTGTCCTTCCTTAGCACTTAGAAAGACAAACAGTTGCCTGGTGTTGAAGAGCTAGATGTGGTTGGACTTTCTAACTTCTGCAATCTTCTTGTAGATTTACTTTGGGTTGAGGATTTTAACAGCAGACAACAGACCTTTAAAAAAATTAAAACATAATGTGTACCATTGCCTTAACTTTTAAGTCAATATTGGGACATTTAATTAGTTCATGGATGGGATCTAAAAGCTGGATCAAACCTGCTAATGTGTTAAATTGCCAAAAGATTAGGGTGCCTTTAGCCAGGAGGGAGGTGCATACACAGAGAGGAACTGCTCCTTCAATTAGCCTTATTTTAAAATCTTATATTCCATTAAAACTAAACAAAATGTGCAAATTTAAAATCATCGAAGCACTAACTCCAACATTAACTCAAAACACTGTAGTGTTTCTCACTGGAATGCAGCATACTTCATATCAGACCCCCAGATACATACAGCGCAGTCTATCACAATTATCTATAAATGTCAAGTCTTGAACGAAATTTGGGGTAATCTGAAGTATGTAACAAAGAAAATCTTTTGCTCTGGCTTTTTCTGTAATAGCATCTGGTTCATATCCTTTAACAGTTGGGCAATTATAAATGAACTTAAAACAACCCACGTATGAAGATTAATCAAGTGGTACTGTTGAAGCAGATCATAAAAAAAAGTGGACGAGGTGCAGCAGTAACACCTACTTCAATGTCTTGATGACAATTGCAGAGCACAGCTGGAATGGCAGTGAAGCCTGTGCTACATTTGAATATCTGACAGAAGAAAAGATTATTAGGAGCAGGTATCTGGTGACGAGGGAATCAGAAACATTTCAGTTAGAAATTTATTTGACCAAAAAAACAAATGCATTTTCTGACGTTAATCAGGTTACCAGACAAATTTAATTTGAAGTAAAGCACAAAGTGCTGGAGCAACTCAAGCGGTTAGGTAGCGTCTCTGGAGTCAATGGACGCGCAACGTTTCAGACTGAAGAAGGTTCCGACCTGAAATGTTGCCTGTCTATTTCATCCCGAGATGCTGCCTGACCCGCTGAGTTACAGCATCTGCAGTTCCTCGTGTCGCCAAATTCAATTGTAATCCGCTTTCTTTTGCAGTGTTATTGCAATCGTGAAAGTTGTCAAACAAATGTAATGCACAGTTCTATATTTTTATTATAATTAGACCAAATGGGACCCGTTGGGTCCCGT